>JARWZN010000005.1:2821590-2901590 GCA_030015385.1 Trichoderma sp. BMH-0061
CGCCTCGTGGTTAGCCCTCCTGGATCTACAACGGGTGCGAATAGCATGTCGCTGCTTGCTGTTCCCGCCAAAGGAATGAAANNNTACCTTCTTGTAAAAGTTGTAACTGCTGAACTGGACAGCAGAGTAGGGAACAATGCGGATGCAGTTTGTCCCGTTTCCTCTCATGAAGCCCCTCCACCCTTCCTCCCTCCACATCTTCCCCAGCGCCTGGCCGACAGACAGCTTGTAGGCATCTCGCCCGGCACTCTGAATCTGCATCAGGATCTTGAGTCGTTCCAGCGGCGACACTACCGTCCGGGAGACAGCGCCGGCCACACCTCCACCGCAGAAGGCGGCGACCACTGGCTGCGAGATGGTTTCCCTGAATTGCAAATTCCAATTGGTGCCAGTCGAAGGCTTGAGCGCGTCGGGTACGGACTATCGAGAATCAAATCAATTAGCAGCCGAAAAAGCACATGGGTAGTGGTAATCAGTCAAAGGCACTGCGTACAGCTGACATGATGGCGGGAGACTCAATTGAGTCAAAAGGTCTCTCGACTCGATCTCTAATCTAAGT
The DNA here is from genome assembly GCA_030015385.1 of Trichoderma sp. BMH-0061. NCBI lineage: Eukaryota > Fungi > Ascomycota > Sordariomycetes > Hypocreales > Hypocreaceae > Trichoderma > Trichoderma sp. BMH-0061. The sequence goes on from JARWZN010000005.1 coordinate 2,822,150, forward strand.
AGCGTTTCAACTTCAAGGGTTGCTTTAAGCCGATCTCTGCCAAAGCGACAGCATTGGTTGACGGCCCACGCAGCGTTCGCTTGTGTTTAGAATATCTTTCGGTCGTATTTGATCGCTGCCGACGAATGGGTGTAAATGAGCGACTTGGGAACCGGAAACGCAGGGGGCATGCTTCGTCAAGGAAATCGTCGGAAACTGGTGATGCAAGTTTGAAGATGGCGTGTGAGCCTTTGCCTTTCAAAGGGTCGCTGTCGGTCCGTCGCCCCTCGGTTCAACTTCAACCCCGTTGCAAGTAAAGCAAGTTGTCGCGACGAATGAAAAAGTAAAAAAAGTAGATAGGCGGCAGCAATGGCCCCTTTTCGAAACCTCGGAGAAACGGAAAACTCTTGAATTGGAGCAAAACGAAACCCAAAGATGCAACTTGAAAAAGGATCAACAGAACCAGAACGGGCTGGATTATGTGTTGGCGCTTGTGTGCCTTGACCTTCGGGTTATCGTCGGTTCTGGTACGAATTAAAAGCGGATGGAATGGCTATGCCAAGTTGCTCCGTGTATAGCCCGCCAATCACGTACTTTTCGCTGCTGATGACGGGCAATAGCGGCATGGAGGCACAGTAACGTGATGGGATGGTTTACTACCAGTTTGAACAATGATTCTATATACAAAAACAGGCCCAGGACTATTATAACATCATAACATACAGCTCATTATACTACCTCTATTCGCATTCATCTACAACTTTTCCAATTCCCCCACAATAAATCGGGTGGCTTATCGATAGGCACTCAGCTTCACGTGCTGCTACAATACCACCCAAACACCTCTCTAGCTGTAGATCCATCTGCTCTACAGCGCGACAACCACAGCAGCTGAGCTCCTCTTCAGATCCCATCACCATCTCCAACAAATTCCCTGCATCACTACTCACCCATCCCGTTACACTCGCCATATCCAATCCTCGCCTCTTGCTAGCCGAAAAGCCCATCATGTCCGACACAGCGTCGCGTAAACGCAGCGTCTCTGCTACTACCCCCGATTCAGATCCAAAGCGGCCGAGACTTGCGTCGCGAGATGGCCAAGAGGAGCAATCCGGAACGGATCAAGCTCAGATACAGCAAGATGCTCTCTCAGAATGGGCAGATGAGGAATCTTTCTCAGCAGTCGCTTCCATGTCTCCAACCGTGCACCAATTTGCCCGGACTGGTATTCAGCGATCTATTGCCATGGTGTTGTCGCATGATGGGTTTGATACTGCCAGTCCCGAGGCCATGGAGAGCTTCACAGAATTGGTTGAACAGTGTATGACTNNNTTCCTGTATTATGCCAATCCGTTCCTTTCTGCTAACGCGCCCATCTCTATAGATATGAACTCCATCATCCAAGAAGTCAAGCGACTCGCCATATCGTCACGTCGCGAAGCTCCCATCCCGTCAGACTTTGAGAGCATGCTAAAATACCACAACATCCCGCTCTCATCTCTAAAACCGCACGTTAAAAGCAAGATTTTCACTCACAATGCGACCGACCGTGGCATTGCGGTCGTAACCGCCGACGACACCTTCACCTCTCTCCCACTTCTCGGCGTCGAGCTCAGCGGCCAGCCGGACAAGGACAGCAAGCCATACATACCAGCGTCTTTCCCCGGATTCCCTAGCACACACACGTACAGATTCACGCCGCAAGCGGATAAGCGGACAAAGGATTCTAAGCAAATCAGAGAAGATGCGGCGAAGAGCGCACAGCTAGGCGAAGATGCTCTCCGAAGATTAGTGCGCGCTTCGAAAATGCGCAAGCAAAAGGAAGTCAAGTCCCTGGTCGAACGCGACAGCCAAGGCAAAGAGCGATTCCGGCTATGGGAGTCAACGATGAAACGGTTCATNGGGGGAGACCGGTTCAGAGAGCACGCTGACAAGGTGGACATTGCGGACCACAGCATGCTGGTCAATGCTGATATCAAATTTTCCCGACGAGAGGTGTCTCGCCTGGGTAAGAAGTCAAACGCTTTATGATGCGTTGGAGCACGTAATGATTGAATCGTCACCAGGTATAAAGCCGGTGGATTGGAAAACTCAAAAGGCAGTCTTTATAGCGGCTATTCTGCCAGTCTTTTTTTATATGATACCCGCAGTGTCATTTCAGTTTACGTAGTTATTAATAAGTATGGGGGGATGGATTCATACAGATAGAACAATCAAGGACATCTCACGATGCATGCATTCACGATTTCGACCCAACTGCATTGAACAGTATGAAATTTTAGTATTCCTTTTTCCCTTGTACTCAGTAGAAACAGGAGCTAAGAACCATCTTCTTTATTAGAAGCGAATTGTGTCCAGTACCCTTTTTTCAGTATTTCTGATGCCAGCAATTCTTAACCCTCTGCCAGGTTACATTCACACACAACTGTTGCCCCCTATCTCGGTTACATCTTGAGGAAGAAGCTAACTATGCGATATGCCCTGTATTTCCACCACGTCCCAAGCCATGCTCACCCCCTCTCTCTGTCTCCCGACCTACAGACAAAAACATTTATGCCCGAGACATGACACCCCAGGCACGAATGATGTTGTCAGTGTAACCAGCGAACAGAGTCTGGCCATCAGCAGACCAGGCCAAGCTGACACACTCGGGCTCCCGGCTCTTCTTGCCAACGGAGGTGAACTCGGGCTTGAGCTCGTCAACCTTGCTCTTCTTCTCAAGGTCGAAGATGATGATGCTGCTGGCGGTGGCAGCGCACAGCCAGTATCGGTTGGGGGAGAAGACGAGGGCGTGGATCTCGTCGTTGGCGTTGAGGGAGTACAGGTGCTTGGACTCGTTGAGGTCCCAGAGCATGGTGGTACCGTCCTTGCCACCGGAGGCGCAGAGAGAGCCATCGGGGGAGATGGTGACGGTGTTGATGTAGCCGGTGTGGCCGATGTGGTCGGTCTGCAGCTTGCAGCTGGACAGCTCCCAAACCTATTGACGTTGTATGTTAGAATAAGGGCTAAACATGCCAAGTCGGGGGATATATCATGGATATGTGCTGTTTTCTTCTTCTCTCCTTCTCTCATTATAGAAAAAAGGAGAGAAAATAAAACAAATTCAGGGCAAAGTGGATAAAAAGTTTGTCTCATTGCCATTGCTGGCTCTGAAGTAGCAAATACTTGAGAAATTGCAGTACATCATAAAAATGGTGTGTTGTCATAAGGGAGAGAGCGCAGAGCAAAAACGGAAACCACGTACCTTGACCAACTTGTCCCAACCGCTGGAAACAATCACGGGGTTCTGGGGGTTGGGGCTGAATCGGACGCAGGAAACCCACTCAGTGTGGCCCTTGTCGGTGATGGTGTACTTGCAGTCACCGAGGGTGTTCCACAGCTTGATGGTGCGGTCACGAGAGCCGGAGACAATCTGTCGGTTGTCGGCGGAGAAGGAGACGGAGAGAACATCGTTGGTGTGGCCGACGAATCTTCGGGTGGTGGTGCCAGTGGCGAGCTCCCACAGACGGAGGGTCTTGTCCCAAGAGGCAGACAGGGCGTAGGCACCGTCAGAGGAGATGACCTGTTCAAAACAACTAATATCAGCCCACAATCCTTCTTTTCCTAATCATTATCGGCATCTAGGGGCGGAACATACACAGTCGGACACAATGTGGGAGTGGCCGTGGAGGGATCGCTTGGGGTATCCGTATTGAGTCTCGTCGCGTGTGAGGTTCCAGATGATCAGGGTCTTGTCTCGGCTACCAGACAGGAGCATGTTGGGGCTGTTTTCCTGTTAGTTCAACGGATCGACTGTACTCGTGAGAATCGCAAGGCCATCGTACTTCTCCATTGAGGTGGCCAAGCTGGTAACCCAGCCATTCTGTATCAAAATTGTCAGTCCCTATATCGAAATTGGAGAAACGGCAGCGATGGGGGGAATATCGTACGTGGCCCTCGAGGGTACCTTTGAGGATCAGTTGTTCAGCCATTGTGTACAGCCTCGCCTCTGCGCAAAGGATTGAAGAGATGGGTGAGGAAAGAGAGTTTTAGCTGGTGAAGACCACTTCTCTTCTGCAAAGCCGAATGTTAAGCTCTCGAGGTTGGGGCTGGCTGAAATTGTGAATTTTTTGTGTGGGCGAAAAATTAGGGCCGAGCGATGCGATTGGCTGTCGCTGCTTAGTAAGGTGGGAAATCTTGGCTATCAATCCGTTATCTGCTAGTGCATTTTAGCACCACCAAATATGCAGTATGAGGGGTGCCGTTTGAAGAAGTACGTATCACGATATGAGCCCAAGCAAACAGACAGCATGGATTCTCAGAGAACGAGGCTATTGTTAACAATGCCTGCTGTGAATATAATTTAAGTGAATTTGAATCATCTTGTATCTGTTGATGAGAACCCAGAAGAAGTGGGATTTATATATAATTAGAGAGAAGAGCAGCATTGGTGTAACCCCTCCCTCTCGACGAACCATTACTCCATTGGGCTGAGCTTCAAGGATCTGCCATTGAGTTGTCCGATGTGCAGCAGTGCTAAAGTGCTGTCCAGGTTTCTGGGTCTGGAGAACGCTACTAGTGATTCTCTGCTACTGAGAACTACCAACTTACGTATGTCCTAATAAACAAAAGGCACGCTGGAGTAAAGGGGCACTGCATTCCTTCTATATCCCATGACTTTGTACCCTAGGTAGAACAAATAATTACACAGAAGAATCACAATGCTTGATAATATGCTATGCTGTCTTTGGCGCCTTGAAAAAAAAGATGCCTTTAGCCACGCAGCTTTTGCTGCAGATGATTTCAGGGGGAGGGGTACTAAACTCATGACGGGTTGGACGCCTTGATCAAGCCAGAAAGCTTGCGTTAACCCCTCGTTTGTGTCGTTTCAAAGGTGAAAAGGGCTTGGTGCCGGTTTGCGAGTTGAAAGCGCTTGTCGCGGAGGATTTTATTCTTCTTGGTCGACCTGCCGGTGGTGTTTCCACGGGTGGGACTCCTCCTACGGTCTCATCTTCCTCTAGTATGATATCGTTAGTCTTGTTCAGAAGTTTTCTCTTCCTCTTCTTGTGCTCAAGTACAGAGCTAGGGTCAGTCGTTGCAGTTTCGTGAAGCGTTTTCCTTTTGGGAGGTGCTGTATCATCGGAGTCGACATCCTTAGATGTCTCCTCGTCTTTGGGGTCTTCAGACCTCACACGTGCTATCTTCCGAACTGAAGCGGTGAGTTTGGACAAGTGGTCTTCATCCTCTGCTGTTATGGTTGCAGTTGCTGTAGCAGCAGTAGTAGTTGCTTTCTTCTTTGATTTCAGCTTTTCTCGAGGCCGTAAAGGTGTCGTAGTCTCCAGTTCGGCATCTGGTGCTATTATGGGCTTGGCATCAGATGATTTGTTTGCCATCACGAGTGGTGATGCATCATCAGCTCCGGGTTGTGCAAGCACATCGTCGAGCGTCAGTCCCAGGCCGTTGGTTTCTTTGGTGGTAGTGTCTTTTATCTTGTTGAGGAGCGGTGTGATTGAAAAGGTTGATTTTTCTCCCACGGCCGCCTGCTCTATTGTGCGCTTGTTCCTGCGCGACAGCCTCTCCTTATTTGTTAGAGATTGATCTTTTGCCCGAGCTTTCGTCGTCGCTTCTTGGTTGTTACTGGTATTTCCGCCCTCTGATTCGTCCTCTTTCGAGCTAGGTTGAGGTGCCTTGAGTTCCTTCCGCACATCGCGAAGCTCCTTTTGCGAATCTTTCAACTTCTTTTCCAGTTTTGATATTCTCTGTTCCAGCTTATCGTTCTGGCGTTCTGATTCTTCCAGCTCCTTCCGATGATTTGACTTGATGTTTTCGCGTTGCCTCTCTTCTTCAGCCAACTTTTCTGTGACTTTGTCCAAAGCTGCTCGAAGTTCGCTCATGTCTTCGCTTTCGTCGTTTGGCGTCTTAGACTTTGACTGTTTCTTGCTCGCGAGCTCCGTCTTCCGTTGTTCAGACAACATCTTTTCGTAATTCGTCACTTGCTGCTTTAAAAGCTCCATTTCTGGTCGCAACTGCTGCAGTTCCTTCGTAAGGGCCCTATTCTCATCCAAGGCCTTGCTCAAATCTCGCATATGCGTTTCGCTTGATTTTGTCTCCCCCTTTGTATTATTAGCAAGGAGGTTGCGATTGTAATGGTTCCGAATATGACCTACAGCCGGATCATCTGCCTCAATTGCGGCGTCTTTAATCTGCGCATCCTTGGGCTCATTTTGTGCCTTGAATTCATCAAGCTCGACGCGCAATTGATCGCCATCTCGTGACAGAGCCTTTATTTCTTCATCCTTCGCGGCACACTTGTCTTGTAGCCGAGTGTTCTCATCTCGAAGCAGCAGCACGCGCAGCTGCAGACGACGAGCATCTTCGTCTCGGCTGATGAGGTCGGTTTTGTGGCGGTTCTGCTGATATTCAAGGTCAAGAGCGTGAAGACGCGTCGTGCGCTGAAAAGGCTTCACATCAGCACACCGTCAAAGCATCGGCGATAAAGGGGATGGCTACCTCAATCAAGTCGGCGCTCATGGCTGTCACTCATCCAGGAGCAAAGGAATATGTGATTATGATGGAAATACCGCTGATGACAAGATGAACTGCCGTGTAAATCTGGCGATTGACGAGAACGCTCTTTTACGTTATCGCAGCTGCATCTCCGATTCGCTCAGGCCGGCTGACATGGTAAACAACAGGCAAACATGCAAGTTCTCAACTGCTAACAATTAGCTGCCGAGTCGGAGCAACCTTGGCGACAGGAATGGAGCTGCCGAAAGGAGTACAAAGGACCTAGAGTATACTTTCTACCTTACTCTTAAAGTGCGGTACCTGGAGTAGCTAAGAGTAGAAGCTACCTTGTGCTACCATCATGCGCTAGCCCCCATATGGTCAAGAGCCATCGAGTTACATAATCATGAAACGGGACAGCTTTGGTGACAGCACAGCAGCAACACTTGGCAGCTTAGTTGGCCGCATCGCAAGCTGTGCTTAGACGGTTTGACACAACAGCTGCAAACAACCGCAAAGATGCGCATCTTGTCGTCAATTGCACCTTTGCTCCTGCTAATTGGCGGGAGCCTCGCAAAGAAGGCGCAGACTGATTCCTACGAGGAATTCAATAAGCTGGCTCAGCGCTCATCTCCGATCAAGCTGAATGATGCCACCTATGCCTCTCTGACGACGGCCCCGAGGAACCACAGTGTCGCTGTTCTTCTCACTGCTCTGGAAACTAGATTTGGCTGCCAGCTTTGTCAGGAGTTTCAGCCCGAATGGGATCTTCTAGGAAAGAGCTGGACTAAGGGCGACAAGACTGGAGAATCTCGATTGATCTTTGGCACCTTGGATTTTGCTGATGGCCGCGAAACCTTCATTTCGGTGGGTAGTAAAGCTGCAATTGGATGGATANNNACCTCGTGGGCATGCNNNCGCATCAATTCGTATCATAGNCTTGGCCTTCAAACAGCTCCGGTGCTTATGCTCTTCAATCCTACCGTAGGACCTCATGCCGCGACCTCCCCAGAACCCTCTCGATATGACTTTACAGCAGGTAAATCGACAAGCTCCAACACTGCATATTGCCATNNNTGCNNNTCATATCACAGGCCTCCAGCTGCTGAACAGGTTCATTCCTGGCTCTCCCGACAACTACCCAACAGACCGCATCCCGCTGTAAAGCGACCAATTAACTGGCTCCGATGGGCTTCGACTATTACTCTGGTTCTTGGCGTCGGCACTGCGCTGGTGAGCGCATCTTCCTACGTGCTGCCCATCATCCAGAACCGCAACATTTGGGCTTCCGTCAGCCTGATCGCCATCCTTCTCTTCACTAGCGGACACATGTTCAACCACATCCGGAAAGTGCCGTACATTGTCGGAGATGGTAAGGGTGGAGTTAGCTACATTGCAGGCGGATTCCAGAGCCAACTTGGCCTGGAAACCCAGATCGTTGCTGCCATCTGTAAGACAAACCTCTTTTATGCCGTTTTGTTCAGAAAGCTAATGCACTGTGTGATAGATGGAATACTCTCCTTTTGCGCCATTACTCTGGCTGTCAAGGTTCCTCGTATGGCCGATTCCAAGACTCAGCAAGTTGCGGTTGTTGTCTGGAGCATCACACTGTTCCTCGTCTACAGCTTCCTCTTGAGCGTTTTCCGGGTCAAGAATGGCGGTTACCCATTCTCACTGCCACCTTTCATGTAAATGAAATGGCTGAGAAAAACAGAAAGTCGAGGTATCGTGCATTAGGCACGTCATAAGTGAGAAGGCTGCATCCATTGAGCAGTCCCCACCATTGGAGATCTCAGTGGTGGTCTGTAGAAGCATTGCGCTGAGTATAGCTATGTGATTCGCATTCCGAATTCACCAGGTGTCATGGTACGCGCGTGCTGCCGCAATGGGTATGATTCATGTAAAAAAATCTGGGATTCTATCTGTGTCTTTATCGGAAACACGAATCCGAACAAATTGCAGTTTTTGAGGATGTACGTTGGTAGTAAAGAATATCAGGCGCCGTTGAAACAGCTGCGATATGCTTTTGACATGGCCGATTACATGGATAGATATACATGACGACCTTTATGTAGCTAACCCAACGGAGAGCTTCATGCCATGCGCAAAGCATCGTCAGATCCAGACTGTTACTACACCACTGAGGTGCCAAATCAGTCTAGCGACTTCAATCTCCATGGCCTATTATGCGCTCTTTGCGCTCTGGTTGATGAATCTGCAACACACGTCGCTAGCCTTGTCCATCAGTTGATCGAGAGTCAGTTCGGGGCCATCGCCGCAGCCAGCTACCTTGTAGCGCGCTTCGATGCGAAATCGGAAATTTGAGAAGGACGGTCCTAGGTTTTGGAAAAAGAATAACTGGCCGAGTTCCTGGGGAAAGTCAAGTTGCATGCGGTCTATTTCGTGGAGGCGATCCTTAAAGGCTAGGATGTAGTCCCTGATGTCGTTATAATACTGCAGGTTATCTGTGCTTAAACCCTTTACGAGTTCTACAATGTAATTGGCTCTGGCTTCATTGCTGGAGATTGCAATTGGCCGCTGGGGTGCCTGCATGTTGACGTATCTTCTCTCCATACCATATAGTGTAAGCAACACCCACGAATGCGAGCTGGAGGGTTTGGATTCATTCGATTCCAGTATGCGCCTTGGTTGGCGAAGTTGCAATACATGGCACTAGCTTATCGATACGCCCCACTCACTAGAGTTGGCTGGTTTAGCTGGCTCGTGGCGGCGCCGTTTCTTAGTCATCTAGTCGTACCCTAATTGCCCTCGCTGACCGCTCTGCCACTAGCTCAGCAACGGACCAATCAGAGCCCCAATCGAAGTCCCAAGCCCTGAAATTTCTGGGAAAAGTTCACCTTGATATTCACGGCCATCGTCGACTTTACAATAGCCCATCATCAAGCTTTTCAGCAACAGCCGTCGCCATGGGTACGTGAAAAAAAACTGATATAGCCTGTGTATGCGAGTGGTGATGATACTTCGTGTATCTCGCTGCGACTTGAGCGCCGTCTTTTCACCAAGATGTGCTGCCATTTTTGAGCATGAACCATCTGGCTGACGACGGTTTTCCAATTTTCCAGGTATCGATCTCGACCGCCACCACGTCAAGGGCACTCACCGCAAGGCCCCCAAGAGCGACAATGTCTACTTGAAGCTCCTGGTCAAGCTGTACCGCTTCCTGGCTCGTAAGTTGGAATCCAAGATTGTGGCACGAAAGCTTTCGTGCTGGCTGCATNNNGCGACTAACGTTTTTTTGCGACAACCAGGCCGAACCGATGCCGCTTTCAACAAGGTTGTTCTCCGACGACTTTTCATGTCCAAGATCAACCGCCCTCCCGTTTCCCTCTCTCGCATTGTTTCCAACCTTGGCAAGGAGGAGAAGCGCACCATCGTCATCGTCGGCACCGTCACCGATGACAACCGTCTCCTGACCTTCCCCAAGGCCACCGTTGCCGCCCTCCGCTTCACTGCCACCGCCCGTGCCCGCATTGTCGCTGCTGGTGGTGAGGCCATCACCCTGGACCAGCTTGCTCTCCGTGCTCCTACCGGAAGCAACACCCTGATCCTCCGTGGACCCAAGAACAGCCGTGAAGCCGTCAAGCACTTCGGCTTCGGTCCCCACAAGCACAAGGTACGCCATATTTGGACTTGCAATCGTTTAATAATACTAACCCGTGTTGCAAAACCCTTCGTCGAGTCCAAGGGTCGCAAGTTCGAGCGCGCTCGTGGTCGCAGACGCTCTCGTGGCTTCAAGGTCTAAATTTGGTTGGAAAAAATGGGCAAGCATCAGGGTGGAGATACTTTTTATCTTCGATTTTCGCTTTATGTATGGGACCTAAATGGGATGGCGTGACTTGATATCATTCGAACCTAAAAATTTCGTGCCTGGACATGGCCAAATTGATGATCTGCTTGACCAATTCATCGTAGCATTGAATCGTGATGATATTTGTATGTTTATTCTAGTGATTAATAGTAGCCTTGGCCTTTCTATACAGTGCAACGAAATACGCCTCCTTGCTTTCCTGGCAGTTATCAGTATGCTGCCTCGTGTATGGATGTATATGATCGAAGCTTACTGCTCTAGATGATTCTGGTTTCTCTCTGTACACTTCTGAGAAGAGCACTTTGAGCTGCTGTTCCAATGATTTATCCATCGCTCCTGTGTAGAATTTACAGACAAGATGGCCGCCGGGCTTGAGTGTGTCGCTAGCAAAATGAAGTGCAGCCTCGCAAAGGTTCTGTGCCGTCAGAATTATGTTCTTGTCATTTTCCGTTGATAGAGTCTTGGAATTTAGTCTTACCATACTGCCCGCATGATCTCGAGATGCAATGCCGCTCGTGTTCATCAGCCTGTTATAAGGGTTACTTAAACTCCTTGAACTATATCCAGATGCTTGTTCCCATGGTGCTGACATATCACTTAACACGACNNNTGTCGAGGTCAGCGTCGAAACACAACAACTATGATTGCTATCAGTTACAAGACATGGTTGACGAACATCCACAAGATTTCTCGAGGTCGACTCTGCCGATGTGCTACCAGACGGAGAGCCTGTGCTCTCTGCTGAGTGTCTCTCTCGATCAATGTAGCTCGGCTGGTCGATGATAGTATTATCGCCGTCTTCATCAACATCGTCTCTTCCGGCTTTAGGAGGTCTATCGCTGTGACTTTGGGTAATAAACTCCTTGACGAGTTTCTGAACTATGGGGGAAAGGAAATCTCCTTGGAACGCCGCAACACCCTGAGGAGGCTGAGCGGGTATAAGATCGATACCGATAACACGGCCATGAGGTCGAGTGCGATCAACGGCAACCTCAAAGAACATGTGAATCTCCCAGCTTATTCGAATATGAAGGGTGATGCTGGACATGGGTACGAAGATACGACATACTTGTGACCAACTGCCGGGTGCATATCCCTGGAAGAAAAGAGAACAAGTNNNGAGGCTTGCAATCTGGATTGATGGCCTGATNNNTGTATGACTTACTAGATCAACTACAGTTTGACCTTTCTTGAAGAGCTTGTACTTGGAGTCGATCTTGTTCATATTAATACTATGAAAGCACAATAAAAAGGTGAAAACAGGGCAGTCTTGCCTCCAACAGCTTGAAAGCTGCTCTGCTCTTGAGTCCCTGAACTTTAGCATGGCGGACATATGCATCGCGACCTTGACGCTGTTTCCATTGAGTCCCAGAGGAAGATGGCCTTGCCCCGTTCAGCCGGAGGGCGGAACTCAGAGAAGCGCCGTGTGATGTAAGAACCCAGGGGCGTAGGATTAATCGGAGACCCCGTGGAACAGCCTGGTATGGACGTAACATGTTCCCATTCGTAGGGTTTTCATGTCAATGGCTGTCGAAAAGGCGTCTCCGAGAGTTTGTTTGCTTTGGGAGAGGTTCAAAGCTTGTAGCTCCATCGCTGAGATCTAGATAAGATAACCATTTTACGCAGCCATATGCTAGGTGGGATTATATAATATGACATTTACAATTAACGATACAGCAAGTGACCATGCTAATAACACATAGAGTTTAATTTAATAGGATTATTATTGTGTATTTACATATTTAGATGCTATGTATTTTAAACATGATGTAGTATAAAATCAAACATTAAATAAAGTGAAAAAATAACTATAAAATGTGCCATTTAACAAACGAAACGATTCCCAAAATAACTTTATTAATTCCTATTAAATTCTGCTTTACGGAAATTCCTAAATCGCCTTTTAACATGTACTTTTTGCCTAAATGCTATTGTGTTTCCGGCTTGTTACTCCTCCAACCGGCTTAGCGTCAAACTTGCTCTGCGGCAAGGCTGCCAATCAGCGTCTCAGGTAGCCACTCACTACCCGACCGTTATGGAGCAATAGTTACTCTCGCTCTTGAGCAGCCAAATTCACCTTCAACTCGCGGCTTGCCGTCCTTCTTCTACTCGCCATATCTTCGATACCCGCCATATTCTACCTTGAGAGCATCTTCTCTCGTACGAAAACCACCCACCGGACCATCTTTGAAAGTTGCGATCCGCCTGTTCTCTAAAGAATGGCTGTCGTAAGTGCACACTGTTCTCTTCCTGGTCTCTCTCAACCCTGGCTCTCGTGGCAGATCGGGGAGCTGCCCGTTCGGGGTTCCTCTGGATTCCTACACCACAGAAGGCATTTCGCCGTGTCTTTTCTGCTTTAGTAGCATCTACCTCGTGTCCTGATGCTATCCTTCCACTTGGAAACTGGGAATGCGGGACGAAACATGGCCGCCCGCATCGCCACACGCCCCTCTACCCACGATTGTTGCTGCGCTGTTCGTTTGGACGTTGAGTTGGCTAACGGTTGCAGCCTCGAGCATATGCCCCTGGCTACATACAAAATGGTGCGACTAGCCTTCCATCGCCTGGAGCAGCGCCTCTCCTACCCAACCAAGGCCGTATCATCCAGACGGGACCCATAAGGATTCTCTGCATTGCAGACGTTAGAGGTATATTGCGGCGGGCATCGTGTTACGGANNNCATCCGCTGACATTCCACCTAGGAAACCTACGATCACTCAATGAGCTTGCCAAACAGGCTCAGGCTGACCACATCATCCACACTGGCGACTTCGGATTCTACGATCACACATCTCTGGAACGGATTGTGGAGAAGACTCTGAAGCACGTAGCACAGTACTCACCACTCATCTCTGAACCAGTCAAGAAGGCTATTCAGCAGGGTGGCCCTGGCTCTGTGAAATCCAGATTCTCTGCAAGCGACCTGCCTCTTTCCGAACTCCCTCTGTTACTCAGTGGAGAGCTGAAGCTCGATGTTCCAGTCTATACCGTCTGGGGTGCTTGTGAGGATGTTCGCGTTCTTGAGAAGTTCAGGTCGTCTGAGTACAAGGTCCACAACCTCCACATCATCGACGAAGCCCGCTCCATGCTGCTGGAAGTAGGTGGTGTAAAGCTCCGACTTCTCGGTCTCGGTGGCGCTGTGGTAATGCATAAATTATTCGATAATGGAGAGGGCCGAACCACTATCGCGGGCGGACAAGGTACCATGTGGACGACCCTGCTGCAAATGGGTGAGCTGGTCGATACTGCCCATCGTGTCTACGATCCTACCGAGACTCGAGTCTTTATTACGCACGCCTCTCCCGCCCGAGAGGGTATACTGAATCAGCTCTCTGTTACTCTGAAGGCGGACTTTTCTATTTCGGCCGGACTCCACTTCAGGTATGGAAGCTCTTACAACGAATTCAGCGTCAATCCTACGTTGGACCACTACCGCGGGAAGCTCGCTGCCTCAAAAGCCTCGTTCAATGACGTTTGGGAAACCGTTCGAGGAGAAGTTGAGCCTGCTATCCAGCAGAACGAGGCCCAGCAAAACCTACTGAAGAATGCCCTGCAAATTGTAGAAAAGATGCCCACAACAGCTGCTGGTGGAAACCCATTTGGAGGTCCAGTGGGCCAGGGTGCTTTGGGCGCAGTTGACGAAAGCGCTTTCAAGAATATGTGGAATTTCAACCTTGCCGATGCTGCTTTTGGTTATCTGGTACTGGAAATCCAGGATGGACGAATCGGAACCGAGATGCGAGCTCAGGGATTCAACTTTTCGCACCGAGGAGCCAAGCAGCAGTCCTCCAATGCTCCTACNAACGGCTGCTGCTGCTCCCCCGCAAGCGCGACTTCTCCTGCTGTCCCCCCTGCCCAAATCGCCAAACAATCGCCACCAGCTCAACAGCCCAAGCCAGCTGCAGCTGCCCCCGTCCCTACGATACCGAACCGATCAACTCCACAGCCTACTGCGGGTAATGCTCCAGCTAACAAAGAAGCCGAAAAGGCTTCGGCTTCGATTAATGGATCTGCAAATGCCCCGGAGCCAGCAACCTCACCAATCCCAAAGACGTCTGCATCTGATATCATTGGCCTGTTCATTATGAATGTCAACACGGACGAGCAGTGCCGCGATCTGTTTGATGAGGCTGACAAGTCCAAGATTCTCAAGATTGAGAAATGGGGTGGCTCAAACAAGGTTGTTCAGTTCAGAACGATTGAGGACCGCGACGGAGCCATGGGCAGATTACCGGAAGCCGTCAAGACACGAACTACAGAGGATCGATCAAAACCTCTGGTGAAGATCTTCCACCACCGAGAGGGCAAGCCTTTCAATACCCGCGGCAATGCTGGAACCTGGGGCGGCAGCGGACGAGGCGGTGCTGCTTCAAGTGGATATCGCAGTGCTGGTGGAACCAGTGATTCCGAGAGCAACAGGCGAGGAGGACGCGGAGGACGCGGAGGGCGAGGTAGCGAGCGAGGCCGTGGATCTCGGGGACGAGGAGGTCTAAAGGGGGATTCAGGCGTGTCATCCGCAGCGGCCCCCTCGACTCCTACTGCCGATTAGTAAACGCGGTCAAGGAGCATCGAGTTCCCTGATTGTCTTCGCCACTTGTAACGGCACTCTTCTTTTGTTTTTTTCAGGCGCGCCCAGCCTTGAGAATTTTATCTCATTCACGTGGTTTTCCTTTGGGACAATCTGGCGTTAGGCTCTGGAAGGTATGAGAGCAAGGTCCAGAACTTTTCATGGTGTACATATGTATCTCATGAGCTTCCGGGAGGATTAAGTGTCGGGCTTGAGAACATTAGCCTTCGTCTTTCGATTGGTACCTCAAGTAGTTAGGTCACAAAAAATTTCTTATGCGACGTGTTTTGTTTATGAATGATGGCCAGCTGTACGCTAGTGATACCGTGAAGGATTACATATAATTTCTATTATTTCATTTCGGAGCGCCAGTAGTTGGTCTCTCCGCAAGATAATATACATAAGCAGTCACCCTCATATAGGGAACAATCATAGAGGCTTGATGCCCTTGTGAATAGCTGCCACGCCTCCAGTAAGATCCTCGTATCCCTTTCCAACAATGTTGAACCCAGCCTCAGCAATCATGTCCCGGAACTCTGTCTGGGAGGGGAACCGTTCTATGCTTTCAACAAGATATTGATAGCTGTCACGGTCTCCTGCGACCAATTGGCCAATCAAGGGGATTGCACTAAAAGACCATTGCTTGTAAATAGCATTGAAGATGGGATACTTGTCAACCTTGGAAAACTCCATGCAAGCAAAAATGCCGCCGGGCTTCAGGACTCTGTACGCCTCCTTCAGAGCAGCCGGCATATTAGAGAAGTTGCGGATTCCGAAACAAACCGTGTACAAGTCAAGCGAGTTGTCCGCGATTGTCTTCGGCAGGACTTCAGCGTTTGCCTCGAGGAAAGAGAGCGAAGACTGGTGCGAGGCTGGGAGAGACAGGGAGCGCTGCTTTCCGACGGCCAGCATGGCGGGGTTGATGTCGGAGATGGTTACATGGACGTTTGGGTTGCCGTTGTTGACGTGGGCGTGCTGGAGCATGCGGAAGGCGATGTCGCCTGTGCCGCCGGCGACGTCGAGGATGCGCTGGGGGGTGCCGATGGGGTTTGTGGCTCCTGGGTTTAGCGAGGAGACGAAGTGATCTCTGTGAGAGGTATTAGTTGTGTCATACGGAAGCTTGTTGAAGGGGTAATGGAGGACTTACTTCCACAGACGGTGAACTCCTAGAGACATCAAGTCGTTCATCTTATCGTATGATTCGGCAACGCTAGTGAAGACTTCGGCGACTCGCTCCTGCTTGACGGATTCGGTGACGGTTTCATAGCCAAAGTGAGTAGCGCGGTTTGCTGTAGGTGTTGGATCTGAAGCACGAGACTGGCGTGAGGTAGAGAAGAGGCGGTTTGTGTGAGAGATGAGAGCCGTGGGCCGGAGAAGGCCTGCGCGGGTTCTTAGCAGTGAAGGGGCGGACATGGCGATGGTTTGTGTTTTTTTCTTTTGGCTCTTGAGTGAGATGAATGGCGTAGGGTGAGGTGATTGGGAGAGTAGTTTTGTATGTGAATGATGTTGTTGACTCTGGATTGACTGTTTTCCTCTCTGTGTCTTGCTGCTTCTCGCTCTTGAATATCCAGTTGAAGATGAGATTATTTTTCTCTTCTATCCTGGTAGCAAGAGATTCTAGAAACCAGTTTAGCGAGATGCTCAATTGGTTCAAAAGCCTTTAAAAGTATCAAATTAGCAGTGGCACTACGGCCAAAAGGAATTGTGAATTTGCAAACCTGCCAAAGACTTTCTACAATTTTGCTGCCGCTTCCGCTTCAATGTCTTGTTGAGTTCCGGCTTGATTGGCTTGGCGATGAGCGACAAGAGCTTGGACAAAGTGGTGGATACTCGTTTGGAAGAACAAGCCAATCAGCGCGATGAGGATGAAGAGGCCGATGATGAGCATCACCAAGTTGACTGCGGGAGGGGCCATTTGGAGATGAATATTTCGAGGAGGAAATTATGACGATAGAGAGATTGTTGTGCTTTTTTTATTTTTCTTGCTTTAATAATCTTGACTTTAAGTTGCAGTGTGATGCTGCTGGTGATGCAGTTGGCGATGTGTGGTGATGGCTTCAACTCGAGAATCAGAGATGCGATGTGCTCATCGTGGGTTTTGATTCCGCATGAAATAGTAAGAGAAAAGGAAAGGAAAATTACTACTATGAAACTAGAATAAATGAATTTATTGGAATATTCACAAGCAATTGTGTTTGACAGCTGATCGGTCGTGATCTGTCTAGTCTGCCACCTGGCTACCAATTGCCCTCCCAGCAGCGACGCATGGAATGTCGAGCATCTACCAAACATAGTCTATTTCAACAGAAAAGAAACCAAAAATAAAAGAAAGCTCAATATTGTGTAAAAGCATTGACAGAGAGCAAGATCAGGCGCATTTACAAATGGTATTACATTGTACACTAAGGTAATCGTAGATGCATTTGTTGGCAGAGGTAAGTTACACAAGGCAACTATTAGAGGGACCAAGCACCAAACCCAAGAGCCGAGCAACTCTCACCTCCCCCATCTTTCATAATTCAACGTCGTCAAAAGAGAAACTGTTTCGATTTTTAAGATAATCTCTTCTTCTTCTATAAAAGCACCTCCAGCCACTGGAGAGGCCGGCTTAGTGCTCAATCTGGAAACCTCGGACAACCAACCCCGGGTTAGCGCTGACGGATTCTGTCGGCTCAATTGTGACCGCTCTCTATCGGCAGACTCGCGCCTTATCCCGAGCTCAACCACAGGGAACCAAACCCATCCCCGGATTTCTTATAATTAAAAAAGTTGGGGTCTGTCATCTTGCTGGATCTTGGATTGTGATTGTGATTGTCCTTCTTCCAGCAGCCAAAATGTTGAATCCGCTCAAGGCCAACTCGCGCGTCCTTCGCAGGGCCTCCATCCGGAGACTGGCACAGCCGTCCGTCTCCGTCATCTCCAATCCCATCCGGAGTGCGGGAAGCCTCTCGCAACGGCCCAATTCGGGATTTGTTTCGTTTCCCGGTGCTCTCAAGAGCTCTTTCACCAGCTCCCTCAAGTTTGAGACGCCTGAATCATACACAGCCCTGCCAACGTACAGAGTCGTGGACCAGAATGGCCAGGTGGTTGACCCCTCCTTCAGCCCTGACATCAGCGATGAGGCCGTCATCAAGCTGTACAAAGATATGCTCTACATCTCCATCATGGACCTCATCATGTTCGATGCTCAGAGACAGGGCCGACTAAGCTTTTACATGGTCAGCGCTGGCGAGGAGGCCGTGAGCGTTGGCACCTCGAGTGTGCTAGACAAAGACGATCCCGTCTTCTGCCAGTACCGAGAGCAGGGTTTGTTCAAGGAGAGGGGCTTCACGACGGAACAATTCATGTCACAGTTGTTTGCCAACAGAAACGACAACGGCCGGGGCAGAAACATGCCCATTCACTACGGATGCAAGCCGTTGAACATTGTGAGCACTCCCGGGATGCAACCCTGCAAANNNCGACTAACACTTTCCGCCATACACACCGTCTCCTCACCATTGGCTACACAGCTTCCGCAGGCTTCGGGGGCGGCTTATGCCTTGAAGCTACAGAGATTACAAGACCCCAGCTCCAAGCCACGAGTAGCAGCGGTCTTCTTCGGAGAGGGAGCTGCCAGTGAAGGTGATTTCCATGCCGCGCTGAACATTGCCGCCACACGCTCTTGTCCTGTGGTCTTCATCTGCCGCAACAACGGATTTGCCATTTCCACACCCACCCTCGATCAGTACCGGGGAGACGGCATTGCAAGCAGAGGAATCGGCTATGGAATTGATACCATTCGAATTGACGGAAACGACATCTGGGCGGTCAGAGAGGCCACAAAGAAGGCACGAGAAATGGCACTGCAGGACGGTGGCAAGCCGGTGCTTATTGAAGCCATGACCTACCGTGTCTCTCACCACAGTACTTCCGACGACTCGTTTGCATACCGAGCCCGTGTCGAGGTCGAGGATTGGAAGCGACGAGACAACCCCATCACTCGACTAAGGAAGTGGATGGAGGCCAAAGGATGCTGGGACGAGGCCAAGGAAAAGGAGGCCCGAGACAGCCTGAGGAAGGAAATCCTCAAGGGATTCAGCGAAGCAGAGCGAGAGAAGAAGCCGCCTATTGGCTCCATGTTTGAGGACGTTTATGAAAGTCTTACACCCGACCTCAAGGAGCAGATGGGACAACTCAAGGAACTGCTAGAAACATACCCCGAGGAGTATGATGTTGCCTCGTACGAGGGCGGAGTAGCGAGCTTGGATGTACCAAAGGACAATTAAGCTATTGATAGAAGAGCGTTTCTGTGTTTTGTAAATAGTTTAAAGATTTCTTTAGAAGAATCCATAAATGGAAACGTTGTTAATGGTTTGATATTTGTTTTTTCCTAGTAGCCTGTGTGTATTGTATTCAAGGTTGTTATATGAAGGCAAGTACCATGAAGGTACCGCACAGAACAGAGAGAGCTTGCATTGCCCAATCCGGACTAGAGCAGTCTTGACATTTGGCACAACGGCGAGCGCTAGTGCGTTTGAGGCATAGCTTAAGGTCCCTAATCAACATTCCACGCTGAGCTCTCCACCAAGTTACTTTGAAGCTACTCCAAACATCCCTCGATATCAACAAATCGCACCATGTCGAGCTCGAGCAAAAGGCATTCTATCCTGCCGGCCGTTGACCGCAGCGGTCCGAAACCACCTGTCAACTTTTCTACATCACTCACGATTTCAGACAATGCGGTACTTCTCGGCAGCCATTCAATCACCATGCAGGCAGAGACGGTGGTTCATCCCAGGTCGCGCATCGAATCAAGCGTCGGCAGCATTCTTGTCGGGCGACGCTGCATTGTTCAAGAACGAGTGCATCTTGGCGCTCCNCCGGACAGCCGCGAAAAGGGTACCGGCGGCGTGAGCCTTGGCGACTATGTTCTCATCGAAGCAGGTTCCGTGGTGGAAGCCGGAGGGACGGAAATTGGCGAGGGCAGCGTCATTCAAGTTGGAAGCAAAATCGGAGGCGGTGCCAAGATTGGTAAGTATGAAGAACAAGCTACTACGATACGATATTCATTGGGCTACAAAGCTAATGCTACGNNNAACTGTACAGTGTCTCACTTGTCCGTCATTGCAAGCGGCGAGGTTCTACCCGACAACACGGTTGTTTACTCCAACGGCACACGGCGAACCGACAGGCGCGGAACCCCAGAGCTTCGAAAACTAAGCATTGTGAAGCAGATTGCTATGCTAAGGAAGATGATACCGAGTAACCCAGACAAGTTCCGATAGTCTGCTACAAATTTCATGCTGCATCAATAGCTCATGGCGTCCTCGAAAAGCCCCCGTAATTGCTCCTTTTCAGCTTGCAGTTCTGTCGCAAGGTTGGGGGCGAGCTTCAGCACTCGAGCCTGGGGGATGGTGCCTTCAACAAGCGCATCAATATGCTCGCTACCAAAGCCCAAATCCTTGAGCCCCCTCGGCTGGTCTCCCAGATCCTGGAGGAATTTCATCAGTGCCTCAGCCAAGACCTCACCAGCACTCTCTTTCTTAACATTGGAAATGTCAACGCCGAAGGCCTCGGCCGCAACGAGATGCCTCTCTGGGTTGGAAGCTGCCGTAAATCGGAAGACAGCGGGGGCAGAGACTGCTACGGAAACGCCGTGTGGGATGATGGGGTGCGGAATCTCATAGCCGGCGTGCTTGTAACCTGGATTTTGGCCAGAAATGGGATACGACATGCCTGTAATCAGCTTAGCAGGTGGCTGAGGATACGGTGGGATCAGGTCACACTTACCGTGGCATAAATGAACACCCGCGTTTCCGAAGCCAACTCCAGCAAGCGTTGCCGCCAATAGCATTTCGCTCTGTGCTTCGAAATCATCGGGATTCTTCACAGCTCGCGGGAGATACTTGACTGTGCTCTTCAGTGCATTGAGAGAGAAGATGTCTGAAATTGGATTGGCTCCCTGGTAGGCTGGCCGAAGGATTGGGTTTGTGGGCCGAGGTGTTCGCTCGTTATAGGGAATAGCTGTCCACGACTCGAGAGAGTGACACAGGACATCTAGACCGGAGCTGGCCTTGACGGCAGCGGGCATGGTCCGTGTGTTGAGCGGATCGCATATTCCAAGGGTGGGCTTGAGATTCCGGTGAGCAACACCCGTCTTTGCTCTCTTGGAAACGAGATCAAAGATGGCGGTTCCCGTGGTCTCACTACCAGTACCCGCGGTGGTTGGGACTGCAATCAGCGGCTTCATGGGCTTGTCAATAGGGAGCCCCTTTCCCAGTGGCGCATTGACAAAGTCCAAGAAATCTGCATCTGGGTACGCCGTGTAGAGGTTCATCAGCTTGGCCGTGTCCATGACGGAGCCTCCGCCGACAGCGAGAAAAACATCTGGCTCATACGGCCTCGCCCATGCAATTGCGTCCTGATGNNNATAGTTTTGACGAATGCGNNNGTCGAATGAGGGGGACAACAACCAGCAGAAGCTGATACAGTACACGTTGAATGGGTACAGCGGGGGAGGGGGCAANNNCGAGCTATCCTTTGGTTCTATCCTTACGTCGGAGTAGACCTTGAAATTGATGCCCTCGCGATCGAGACTCTCCCGAACTTGTCTCATGGCATCCAATTGATTCACAGTCTGGTCGGTAACAACACACACTCGCTTCGCGCCCATGTTCTTCAGGTCCATACCCACCTCCTGGGTCACGCCAGCTCCGAACCGAATGGACGAAGCTGCCATCTCAAAGGCATACTCCTTAAGGTCCGCATTCGAAGGCGTGGCGAACCGGCGGCCGCCTATGTTCTTGTTCTGGGTGATGGAGGTGCGGTGGTAACCCGGATTGGAGTGACACGGACATGACGGAGGATGGGTATACTGGATTGTTCGAAGAAGATTCGACGCGCGCTTGGCGGCNNNGATGCGATTGGATTGGTGAATACGACAAGGTTGAATTAAGCATAGACATGGACAGGGACAGGGAAGAGGAGCTTGAACTATACATACATTTGGCAATACTCTGACGGAGGCTCCCAGGGTCATTCTGGCTTTGTGGCGTATTTTTTATTTAATTCCCGATGACAATTACAGTAGAATTCCAATCCTGTTTGTACAGCAACAGTCTACTTTGCGGGGTTGGGTGTTGATGCCAGGAGGGTATGTCAACATTATGGGGTAATGGGTTCGGTTTGCCCCGGTTATGTGGTAGAGTCGCAGCGCAAGGCTTAGAATGGAGATGAAATTGTGTTAGGCATACCGGTTAGCGTTAGGAAGCTCCAGTTTAAAGAATTGCCGCTGTATGGGGTAACCGAGGTCATCAAATCGTTTTGGAATGGAGAAGTTGAAGACGGTCTTCAGTGTGTCTTCTAGCGTTCCCCAAGTCCGTCCATGGATTCATTCTTTTTTAGGGCAGTTTACAACTACCTTGGTACTATGTACGATTGAGGCCAAGTTAGTAAGTAAGCTGCATATCCGGTGCATACGACGGTACAGTCGGTATTTAGCAGATACCGACATCCATGGATAATTACAGTAGTGGTTAGTAGCTGGTTTGCTGGTGGTGTGTATCATTGTATGATTCCGGGACACCCACCTAAGCACTCCGACCGTTTACAGTAACTCGCACAGCATGTTCTAGATGGAACAGGGAGCCTTTGTAAAGCTTCCATTGATTAGTTAGTCGAAGTCGCGGCTCTCCAGAAGCAGCAATTCTCTTAGCAAAATTAGTCATCGGAAGTATTTTTCCTGCGTGCACCTCGTTGAATGCGCATCTGCAAGTTTTAATTGACCCGTTACGGAGCAGTCAGTTATGCCATCGGCTCAGCCGGATCATCTCAGCGTTGTTATCGGCACTCTCAGGTGACAACGTCATCATCCTTCAAGGTCCGTTGCCCGACGCTTTCTTGGCAACCCTGTTCCTGTTTCCCTTGGATTAAGTTGGTTTTTTTTCTCAAAGAAATGGCGCCCACGTCGCCGCCCAGCCAAATGAAGGACTCTTATCGCCAATAGTTTCTTTTTTCTGCCCTTTAGCTTTTTTTTTACTTCTTCATTGTTTATTTATTTGTCTTTTTTTATAACCCCCAATCCAACCTCCCCTGATCGCATCGTGTGTGAACAAACAAACGCTGCTGCCCACGATGCCGGGCGCAGATCAGGACACAGCGGCCGTCCGCTCCATGTCGGAGGATTTGCCAAACAATGCCGCTGCTGCTGCAAAGAAAAAGGCCGCTGACTCTCCCGCCAACGTCAACGGCGGCATCGCCATGTCCCATCACGGCACCGCCTCGCTGCCAAACATCGTCACATTTGCGTCCTCCATGGAGACGGCCACACGAAGAGCAAGCCAGCAGGTCAACCCGGAATCCCCTCGCACAGACGCGCCCCGGCGAAGTCTCTCGTATGCGCTGCGGCAGGAATCAGATGTTTACTACGACTCGCGGGCTGGCACGCGCAAGGAATGGAAGCGAAGAGATCGGACTCTGCAGGATTACTACGGCAACAACCCTCAGTTATTACCACAGCTGCCATTTACCTGGCATCACGGATGGAAGCGCTGGAGACTGTTTCTCTTCGCCATCATGGTTGTTATCGATGGCTCGGTGGTGCCGATTGTGCTGTATTATGCAATGAGATACGCAGGCCATGTCCCTGGCTGGATCATCTTTGCCGTCATCACAACCATCTGGGGCGGGCCAACATACGTCGAATTTGGCATCCGAACGCTGCGTCTCATAAAGAAGGAGAGATTTTATCGCCCGTTAGGCACCAACAGCCGCTGGTGCTTTGACACTCTGAACTGGACATCGGTCCTCACCATCACGGCCGTCACGGCGCTCTTCATCGTGGGCAGTGCGCCGCATGAGGTCTGGCTGAGGGTTCTTTGCATGCCGGCGCCGGCCATTTTGTACAGCATCGGCGGTGTTTTGTTTCTGATTACGCTGTACCACGCTATGGGTTGGCGTGCTCCCTTCCGTCTGAGCTCTACGGGCAAGGGCGAAAAGGTATGACATCCATCTCTATACTCTATCTCGTACTTACAAGCGTCTCTTACTGACTTTTTTTTTTTTTTTGCACAGGTTTTGCCAGGGGTGTATTATTTTATTGAAGATGTCGTCGCCGTCAACGCTGGCGCCGGTCGGCCATACCGAGAAGCTCTGGCTGCACGTTATACTGCTAGCCCCCGCTTCCGGCGAATGCTATTCGTCCAGTCTCTGTTCTGGTCCATCCCTGCCCTCATCTTGGCGGCCGGCCTCACCGTTGTAGCTCTCATCCATCCTATTCCCGCAACCGTCGCATATGGCATATGCTGGGCTGTGCCGTTTATATGGTGCGCGCTCTGGTGCGGGATTACAATCAAGTGGTGCAAGCGGGACATGGTCCGGGAGAGAGAAGAATGGGAGAGAAAAAATCCCACTGAGAAACTCGAGGCAGCAAGCAATGAGCCTTTGGCGGGAGTATAATTGTTGTATCTATCGAGGTTGCTGCTACTACTCTGTTGCATTGCATTGCATACATCTTAACCACGACGCATATCCCTACCGCACCTAGCCCATACATCGTTGGCGGTGACTGCTGTGCTGATAATCATGGCAACCGCAATCACTTCAGAATCTACTTGAACCAGCCCAACAGCAGAGGCTGGGAGAAGCAGGTCCATGGCGTCAGATATGATCTTCAGGACCAACGGCGAGACAGGCTCCACAGGTTTTGTCTGTCTGTCGCTTGTTTCTACCTGATTCTCATTTGGCTTCCTTGGAGCAGATTCATCTCTATCTTGATGTTCACTTTCCTTCTGCGCGTCTTTCTCTTTCTCGTTGGTAGACGAGGGACTGGGAGCCACTTGATTGCCAAGAATGCGCAATAATCTAGTGGCAGAGCGGAAGAGAGATGCNNACAAGGCCACCAGCCAGAACCATTGAGCTTGGTAATTTAAGCTTGCAGTTTGCTCGGGTCCAAATATCTGCATCTGGTCTATTTCCAGCAGATCCAGCAGAGTTACCGTCTCGAGCATGCCAAAGACGCCCAAGGACGTCTTGCACAGCACATCAAGCAATGCATCGAAATCCAGTATCCCAGAGGCATAGACATCCCACCCCAGCTTGAACTGATCCAAGAACCGGAAGAAACGCAAGAGGCGTCTGGTGAGGTTGATCTTTGATCGCAGCAGCAGGAATGACGCTGGGGGTGGGACGTTGATCGACGTGAGATGGAGCTGTGCGGCGACTTGGAAGGCGGGATATGTGGCGATGAGAGAAACTAGGGCCTGGATGAAGCGTAATGAGCGCTCGATGCCGGCTTGGCTGGCGTCAGCATTTGCCAGTAGACTAATTCATCACATTACTATATTTTTGTGCTCCAAGTTCCAAGTGATTAAAACAGAATTGGAGATGGAGGGGGAATGTAACCCACCATTGTCCGTCCCAAAGACGATGAATTGACGCAAGAGCGTCATTATACCGTATCAGGAAGAAATACGGCGCAATTGACACAGTATAAGCACCTAGTGAGCATGCAATTGAGTTAAGATGGTGTTTGTTAAAACATGTGAATAAGGAAGATGATGGTGTGCCTGGGCAAGTTGGGCAGTATATGTTGACGATGGCATGAAACAGTATCGGATGCTTTTAACGGCTCACGATAAGGAGAGCTTTGGACAATATGCAGATGAGATTGCAGCATTATTGAACGAACTAGCAGCACCTGTAATAATAGTGGTCCTTTTACGGGGCACGATATAAAACTCCCGTCGTGTCGTGTTGCTACTGGACTACTAAGGCTGTTAGGCAGAGAGAGCTATCATATGAATGCTAACGACACTCTAGTCAACAATAATATAGTAGTACTGCACAACATCGTGATTCACTAGCATGTGATTCCAAGACAGCGACACAAGAAAAATAGCTTCATCCACTAAACATGTGAAGCATCTACTTTATTTCAACCTACCACATTCAAAATCAAACTGCAACGTCTTTTCCCCCACTCTACCCTCCCGGAGTATAGGGTAGCACTCGGAGACATATGTGACGCTTTTCTTGATTGACGGAAACACGCAGTTTGCCGATCATCAACTCATCACTCGTCTTGTCATGTTTTCGTCACTTCATCGCCGATGCTTCAGCGTGCTAAGATCAACACACCCTCGTATCCGGAAGACAATCCCCGTAACGTGCGGCTCTGGAGGTTCTGTAGACATTGAGTCTGTAAATCCACATCCAAACCCAAAGCAAAGCAAAGTAAAACCAGAGCAACACAGCGCTAACGCCTGCAGCAGCTTGTATAACATTGATGAGTTTTCACCGTCCAAGTTCCTCATTGTTCATTTGCCTCCGCTGCCTGAGAGTGTCAGTGGGGTGAAGCAATTGCCAGAGTTTCTGCATGACTGGCCCGTCGCCAGTATCAACTACCGATGGACGACTGAGCGCCTCAATGCCACCAGCCAGGAGGACGAGGAAGAGTTCATCAACACTGCAGACTGGCCTGTGCCGATGCACGATGTGGCATTTGCCTACCAATGGATCGCTGAAGCTTTGATGCCGCCAGACAATGGCCGAGGCAGCATCTACGTCTACGGCTCTCATCTCGGCGCCGGCCTAGCCATGTCTCTCTCCCTAACAGAATCACACCCTCATAAACCGTTTTGTGTCCGTGGCGTCGCAACTTACAACGGCATCTACAACTGGACCATGTTCCTCCCGGGCCACAAGGTCCTCGGCGCAAAGTCCATCAGAGACGCAATGAGGGCGATGCGGCGTGCAAACGGGAATGCTCGACTCGACTCCCTGCATGGGAGTCTGGTGTCCTTGTTCCAAGAGCCGGCGAATCTGTTTGATCCCTTTGCGAGCCCGAGTCTTTTCTTTCATAACCCGGGACTGGCTATACCTGAGTCGTTTTACGCTTCTGCTGAGTTTGCGGGCGTTGTGAGTGCCATGAAGGGGAGAAGAGCGCTCTCGGGATGGAAACGGCTGGTACGCCTCGTAGATCGTATCTTGTGTTTCCACCGCGGCAGTCGACTCTCAAGATTCCTGAGACAATGCTTTTACATGACGCACCGTCTCGGTCACATTTACATCAACATTCACCAGAGAAAAAGACAAAGACAGAAAACCCAAGTTCAAAAGTTCACGATACAAGACACACATTCATGGCTCAGGCAGACGAAATGGCGAGTTTAATGCGGCGCAGCATCGCTCGGGTCGAGCTTAAGGAGCGGGCTAGATGGGATGAAGACGTGCAATATTTGGCTGAAGAGCCAGACCGCAGAATTAATATTGTGGAAGTAGGACAGGAAAGAGAAGAGCTTGGCTTGAATGATGCTGGGCAGCGGGTTGTTTCGGATTGGTTGGGCAAGTTGAATACGATACGACGATGGCTGTGAAAATGGCCTCCCTTTTTGGGTTGTCTTGTTCGTGACGTCACTGAATCGTGATGTTGACCTGTTGCTGTGCTGTGCTGTTATGCTGTGCTTATGCTGTGCTCTGTCTATTGCATACTTGTACGGAGCAAAGCTGCCGTGATTTGATTTGATTTGATAAAAGAGCTCAGACAAAGGCTGCGTTTCATTGACGACACGATAATATGACATCCATGACTGACACGACATGGGCTCTTAACAGCATCAGGTACACCGGGCACCGCTAATGCTGCAGCCTGTACCTTGCCTGAAATAGGCGGCAGCCGTCACCATCCCTTTGGTACTAGCCCGAGGTACGTACTGCGCTAGCCACCGGGCAGTCAGCAAAGCTACAGGTACCTACAGCACAGAGCACAGAGCACAGAGCACCTGCACCTGCGCTACTCCATATATCAACCAACCCACCGCTACCGCTCCGTCACTCTCCATCCGTGACGCAATCAATCATCCGTACCAACACCATCGATCATCACATCACAACAACACCGAAGTTATCCTGCTCGATCGACACCTTCGATTCTACGGTTACAGACGAGGCGCTGGGAAAGCTCGTCCCAGCTCGCATTTTGATGGCCATTCGGCCACGAGGCGCCATGCGTCTGGCGCTGCTGCAATCGGGCCTTGCCGCCTTGCTTTTCGGCTTGAGCGCCCACGCCGAGTCCTTCACGCCAAAGCACGAACTGGGCCGGTGTGCCTTTCGCGGCCAGTGCGGCAAGCAGAGCCTCTTTGGCAAGGAGCTGCCGTGTGTCGACAATGGCCTTGCGCACGATCCGGAAGAGGATCTTCGAAAGGAGCTGGTTGAGCTGTGCGGCGCCGAATGGGGCGAGGGGCCGGTTTGCTGTAACATGGAACAGGTATGTCGCGTGCCTCTTTTTGATGGANNNTTAATGCTAATGGCTATCAAAGTCCAAGCTTTGAAAAGCGAAATGGGCACTCCAAAGACTCTCATCGGTTCTTGCCCGGCCTGCAAGACCAACTTCTTCAACCTGTTTTGCAAGTTTACCTGCTCTCCCGATCAATCGACCTTTATCAACGTTACCGACGCCGCAAAAAAGAGTGGGAAGCTGCTCGTTACTGAGCTTGACCAGCTGGTCTCTGAAGAATATGGTTCCGGACTCTATGACAGCTGCAAGGAGGTCAAGTTTGGAGGTGCAAACAGTAGGGCCATGGACTTGATCGGTGGAGGAGCCAAGAATTATCACGACATGCTCAAGTTCCTGGGCGACAAGAAGCCCTTTGTTGGTTCCCCCTTCCAGATCAACTTTCCGGAAAAGTACGACGAGCCCGGCATGGAGCCGAAGGAGATGAAGCCCAAGAAATGCAATGACGAGGATCCGAATTATCGATGTGTATGTGTCGACTGCCCCGAAGTATGTCCTACGTTACCGGATGTTAAGGAGGCTGGATCTTGCAAAGTGGGAAAGCTGCCCTGTCTTTCTTTCGCCTCCATCTTTACGTATGGCGTCTTGCTGCTCGCTCTTTTCACTGCTGTCTTTGGTCACATCTTTTGGTTTAGATATCTCAAGCGCCGCGTCGAAAGGACTCGTCTACTGCACGAATCTTCCCACAGCGATGACGAGGATGAGGGCGGGCCTATCCTTACTGATGCTATGCGAGATCAGCCCACAAAGCGGTATTGGCTTAATGACAAGTGCGACAAGGCATTTCGTAACTTGGGAGACACGGCCGCGCGGTTTCCAGGCCTCACCATAGGCATCAGCTTGCTAGTTGTCGGTATCCTGAGTGCTGGTTGGTTCCGATTCGATATTGAGCAAGACCCTGCTCGACTCTGGGTCAGTCCATCTTCGGCTGCTGCGCAAGAAAAGGAATACTTTGACTCCAACTTTGGCCCTTTTTTCCGAGCCGAAAAGATTTTCCTGGTTAACGATACCAAATCTTCTGGCCCTAGCCCGGTTCTCAGCTACGAGACTTTGCAGTGGTGGACAGAAGTTGAAAAGAGCGTGGAGAAACTTCAGGGTTCTACCTATGGAAGCTCGCTTAGCGATGTTTGCTTCAAGCCTACTGGTGATGCCTGTGTCATACAGTCTGTTAGTCAATATTGGTACTCAAAGGGAGGAGACATCGACCGCAACTACTGGAAGGAAGACTTGCGCAGCTGCGCAAGATCTCCTGTGGACTGTCGGCCTGCATTTGGACAACCCATTGAACCAACCATGATCCTGGGCGGCTACGACGACGATGTCGCTGAATCCCAAGCCATGACCGTCACTTGGGTTGTCAACAACGCCCCCGAGAATTCCAATACGCTGGCTCGTGCCATTGATTGGGAGAATGCGCTCCGTGATCGACTCCTTCAAGCTCAAGAAGAGGCCAAGAACCGTGGTCTTCGATTGTCCTTTACCACGGAGATTAGTCTTGAACAGGAACTCAACAAGTCTACCAACACGGATGCTAAGATTGTCGTCATCAGCTACATTGTCATGTTCATCTATGCCTGCCTGGCATTGGGTACACCTCTGAAACACCTGTTTGGAAACCCGGCGCTGCTGCTTGTCGAATCAAAAGTCACTCTGGGTCTCGCCGGCATCATCATTGTTCTCATGTCCATCTCTGCGTCCATTGGTTTTTTCTCCTGGGTTGGTCTGAAAGCTACGCTCATCATCGTCGAAGTCATTCCATTCATCGTATTGGCTGTCGGTGTTGACAACATCTTCCTTATTGTCCACGAGCTTGAAAGAGTCAACATTAATTTCCCAGACCAGATGGTGGAGGAGAGAGTCGCCCGGGCTTTGGGCCGCATGGGACCTTCTATCTTGTTTTCAGCCTTGACTGAGACGTTTGCGTTTGCTCTTGGATCTGCTGTTGGCATGCCTGCTGTCCGAAACTTTGCTGCTTATGCCGCTGGTGCAGTTCTCATCAATGCAGTTCTCCAGATGACCATGTTTGTGTCCTTCTTGGCATTGAATCAGATGCGAGTTGAAGACCATCGTTGCGAATTCTGGCCGTGGTGGCAGATTAAGAAAGCTAGAATCACTCTTAATGGCAGCAATGGCTATCCGCCAGCAACTGGAAGAGTGGCTGATGCCGACGAGGAGAGCTACTTGCAAATCTTCATCAGGAACACTTATGCGCCAACCCTTTTGCGAAGGCAGACCAAGGTCGCTGTCGTGGCCATCTTCCTCGGTCTTTTGTCAGCTGCCATCGCCTTGCTACCAGGTATCCAGCTTGGACTGGATCAGCGTGTCGCCATTCCTGATGGCTCCTACTTGATCCCCTACTTCAACGACCTCTATGACTACCTGGAAACTGGNCCCCCAGTGTATTTTGTTACCCGCGGAGTTGATGCGTCTCAACGCCCACAACAGCAAGCAATCTGCTCAAGGTTTACCACCTGCGAGCCATTCTCCCTGACAAACACTCTGGAACTTGAGAGGCAGCGATCTGACATTTCATACATCATGTCTCCAACGGCAAGTTGGGTCGATGATTTCTTCCTCTGGCTGAATCCCATCTACGAGCAGTGCTGCATTGAGCGTGGCTCAACCTGCTTTGCAGACCGCCAACCTGCTTGGAACACCTCTCTTTACGGGATGCCCGAGAATGACGAGTTTATTCACTATCTCAAAAAGTTCCTTGCGGCAAAGACTGATGATGTTTGCCCGCTGGGTGGTCAAGCCTCCTACGGAGATGCAGTGGTTCTGGACGAGGAGTCTGCCCACGTCAAAGCCACTCATTTCAGAACCGCGCATACACGCCTTCGCAGCCAGGAAGACTTCATCAAAGCCTACTCTTCTGCCCGCCGCATCGCCTCTGACATCACGAAGGCTACTGGAGCGGACGTTTTCCCTTACAGCGTGTTCTACATCTTTTTCGACCAATATCTTAGCATCATCCAGCTGACTGCCGGTCTTTTGGGTGCTGCTGTCGGTGCCATTTTCATCATTGCGTCGTTCCTCTTGGGCTCCGTTCTCACAGCTGCCATTGTGACGTTGACGGTTATAATGAGTGTCGTCGACATCATGGGTGCAATGGTGCTGTTCAACGTCTCCTTGAATGCCGTTTCTCTTGTGAATCTCATTATTTGCGTTGGAATCTCGGTTGAGTTCTGCGCGCACATTGCCCGAGCCTTTATGTTCCCCTCGCGAACTGTCATGGAGAACAGCTTCAACGTTAATGGACGAGATGCTCGTGCTTGGACGGCGTTGGTCAACGTTGGTGGATCGGTGTTTTCTGGAATTACCGTTACGAAACTGTTGGGCGTCAGCGTTCTTGCGTTTACGCGATCCAAGATTTTCGAAATCTACTACTTCCGAGTTTGGCTGGCCCTGGTCGTCTTTGCTGCCCTTCACGCACTGGTGTTTTTGCCGGTTGCGCTGAGTCTTGGTGGAGGCGAAGGTTATGTCGATCCTGAGAGTGAGGGCACGGCCGCTCAAGATTTGACTGATAGACGATGGCGAGCGATTACAATTCACGACAACAGCGATTCTGAAGATGACTATTAGTTGAGGTCTTTTGAGACTAAAGACCTAGCAGATTATATTGGCTTTTTGCCATGAATTCTGTAAGAAGGATGTGCTCAAGGGGGTTTTTCACCCAGATTGACCTCGCGAAATTGGAATAAATTGTGCTTGCACTATAGTTGGGTTGAAAGAGACGGGTTTCTTTGGTGTCAAATGGAGTAATTGGTGTCTGGAATTTGCTGGAATGTAATAATAGGAGCATACACGGGTAATAATAGCACAGTGGATTGGATATTGCATTCGAGCCTTTAAATACATGCTGAAATTGGAATAATCGTAATGGAGATTTCATTTTCGCTTTATTTTCTATTTTGCTGGGTTTTAATAAGTGGTACTATCAAGGTAATATGGTTCTCGCGTGTCCCCGAGACGCTGTCTGGTATAAGTCAGGATGGCCCCTGGAGAGATCTGATAAGCCGGCTTTCTAAATAGAACTTGATAGAGAAACAGGCAACCCGGTCTGCCATAAGACAAAGTCCCCCTGAGTCCACCCGAGAGTTCCATCAATGCGAGTGTCAGTTAATATTTGATCAGTGGCATGTCATCTGTTGTCTCGGACTCCTCGCTGGCAGGGATGTCCTCCTCCGCCTCTGACCATTCATCATGGTGCCAAGTTGTCGTCTCGTCCTTGTTAATTTCATGATGATGCCAAGTTGCCACCTCGTCCTCGTTCTTGTTAGCATCATCATGGTTCCAAGTTGTCATCTCGTCCTTGCCAGCATCATCGTAATCCTTCCGCACCCTCCATGAATCAGCACCGCTACGTCCCCTCTCTCTTACCGATCCCCGGTCCAACACGTAAACCA
The DNA here is from genome assembly GCA_030015385.1 of Trichoderma sp. BMH-0061. Classification (NCBI taxonomy): domain Eukaryota; kingdom Fungi; phylum Ascomycota; class Sordariomycetes; order Hypocreales; family Hypocreaceae; genus Trichoderma; species Trichoderma sp. BMH-0061. Next base: position 2,854,690 of record JARWZN010000005.1, read on the forward strand.
TCTCACGGCCGCACGTCTCGGGGAACTCCTGGCCGTCTCTGCCAATAAAGATGGGTTTCCAGTCGTTGAGCGGGTTCCTCAGCTTGCCGAACTTCCAGAACTCGGTGCGGTGGGTGCTGAGCCATTGGACACGGAAGGGGAGGCTGGCTTCCCAGGAGATGTTGTTCATCCATTCTGGAGGGGGNATGGTGGTTGTTGGGGGGAGGTCATGCGAGCCTAGATGGGGATGTGTNNNGTTTAGTTGGGAGACNNNGGAGTGAGGATGTGAGGATGATTTTGTGAGATTGATGGGACTTACGTAGCCTTGGAAGGCCTTGGACTTGTTGACGGAGAAGATGAGAATGACGCTTTTGTGGTGCTTGAAGGCATGGGCGAAGATGGCGCCGTTGCGTGCACTTGTGATCCATAATCCCTGTTTTCGTTTNGTCAACATGAGGGATTGGCTGGTGATGTTGAGGTTGTGTGTACTTACGTCTCGCTGGGACATGTCGACGTTCTTAAAGTTGAAGGACTTGACTAGAAAATAGCGCGATTCTGCTACTGCTGTTGAACGCTGTTAGAATTAAAGAAGAAGAAGAGGAGGAGGAGAAGGAAGAGGACAGATGGAGAGTGTTGAATANGGGGTTCGATGCATATGGATACCTTGCTTGGGAGCCAGAGACAAGAGTTTGGAGGGAGTATAACTCCGACTTTTGCTGAAACGACGCGTTTCCGTTTCAAATGGTCCATCCGATGAGGACAGAGATTGTGCTCCCTGAATCTCGGAGTCGGGAACACCAGGGGATGTAGTAGCTTTAATGAAAGGTTTAGCATTTTGGGTACTACTTTGACGGGACGGCAATCCGTTTCTAAACGTCGTGGACCAGGTATCTAAATCAGCCCCTTTATTGACTGAAGAAATCTCAGAGCCACAGTTTCCATTCGAGCTTGCAAAAGCCGTTGACTGGGAGCCTGACAGGACATTATCGTCGTTGAATCTAGCCATAGCCATCGAGAATGTTGGCGACGAGTCTTTGAAAGCAGAAGACATCTGCGGAATCGAAGCAATAGTGGAAGAACCGCAGTGCTCTGTAGACAAGCGAATCTCCTCGAGAAGCTTGAGGCGCTGCTCGTCGAGGTCTTTGAGTCTGCGGAATCCGTCGAGAACTTTGAGGCGTTGGTTGGTGTCGAAGAAGCCGGTGTATTGGAGCCAGAGCTTGATGTCGCTGTTGGCATCCAGGGAGTTTACGCCGTCAGGTTGATGTTGATGTTGATGTTGATGTTGGTGCTGATGCTGGCTCTGGTTCTCCTGAGAGACGCTTGGGGTCGTTTCTTTGGACGAAGCTTCGCCGTCGCTGTCCGGGGTTTGCATTTTAGGAGGTTGATATTTGGTGATTTCTCGTTTACAGTTGTTATAATCCAGTGGATGATCGCTGTTGATATATCGTGCGCTGATATGAAGTTGTGGGTGATCAGTATAATAGGTAGCCTGTGTCTTTTCGTGAATACTTGTAATGAAGTTTTCGACTGGCTGTTCCACCCCTGAGGAGGACTTACTGGCGCTTCGTGTTGTAGAAGCCGGCGGCAAACATGGATAGTGTTTGCTTGTGATCGAGGTTTAAATAAATAATGGAAGACCCCTAGAAGGTAGACCAAGCGGTGTGGATTTTTGGATGGCAGAACAAACGCCGTGAAAAGGCGGACTGCCTCTCTTGCCTTTGTGGGCAGAATGGACAGACACTAAATCACGGAAGGAACATGCACATGTCCGATGCAGACGTGCGAAGCATTTGTTCACCAATATCTCAAGTTTGGCTGTGATGATATTTCATGTCTGTATAATGATGAGATAAACGTGGGTGATTATGAGGTCGACAACAATGATGTGCTGTAGAGTAGAACTGGTTGAAACTTGGTGTTGTGATGAGCGTACTCGATGCTGAGCAACGAAGAGTGCAGTTCAGGAGTCTACCAAGGATAATTAAGACAAGGTGCAGAGAATTATTACATTTAATATCTTTGTTTGTTTGCATTTGTAACGACGAACCGGTTAAGACATCTATGCTGGCGGCATAAACGACGCAAACAAGCCTCCCTGGATGCCGGCATACATGACCATAAAGACAACAACTCCGGAGCCTATTTTGCGAGTCTCGCCGTTGCCTAGGCTATTCGCTATCCACCAATACCACACAGGGTACCCAGATGCCAACCGAGTTATAATCTGCACGTGGAAATTGGTAATAGCCAGGATAGCAACCAGGGTCTGGATCGCAGCTAATGTGAGCACAAAGGTACGATGCGATTCTCCAACAACCGGCGTGGACTGGCTGATGCTTTGACCCCAGCTCCGAATAACTTGTACTCCTGACTTGAGAAGAAGCGTGAGCACAGGGCTGGCCAATATGAATAGAGGTAGCTGGTTTGGGGTCCAATATCTCAAGAACCCATTATCCCTACCACCATAGTGAGTATAACCTTTCTATATGTGTTTTTAGTGTGTAGCAGCAACTTACCAGTAGTAGGCCTGAACAAAAGTATATATGCTGGGTATCAAGCGAGAACACCATGGCCTTGGCTCTGTGCCAGTGAGATCAACCTTGCAATATCTGAACCAGGCCACCGTTTGCGGTACTACACTGCCGGCTGCAATGCAGAGACCGCCAATGATCAAAGAGGCCAGCAAGGCTAGTCTTGAAATACTCGGCTGGCGGAAAAAGGCAAGCAAGCCCCTGATCGCTTCTACGGCAAACAGGAGCCCGCTGAACAAGCCATTGCTCCTAAAAGCAGTGGCCAGCCCAAACGAAATGCCCGCGCCGAGAAAGGCCAGAATCCGTTTGCCAACGCCAGAACTGGGCTGGACACCCGTGGCGAAGAGCAGGTTGCCGATAAAGGACAGGCAGGCAAACGGACTCTCCCCGTACGGAGCGGATAGGAAGAGGCCGGCCGGAGAGAGAATGTGCAGAACCGCTGCCACGTAGGCCAGCGTTTTATTGCCAAAGAGGACGAGCGTGAGTCTGTGAAGAGCCAGAACAGCAATGAGATGAGATATGGTCGTAAAGATGATGGCCGCCATGGGCTCGAGGGCGGCATCATCACTTCCGGCTAGATGCGTCAATGGCTTGAAGAGCCACAGCATACCGCGTACAGAAAGCGGTAACGCTGCTCCAAAGGCCCATTGCTGCTCGTAAACATAGCCGTCGCGCGCAGCCTTCATAAAGTACAACGCATCCCATCGCGTCAACCGGGTTGCGAGGGCTGATGCATTGGCGCTTGAGCCGTACAAGCTCTGGAAGAAGAGAGACGTTGACGTGTCGTAGTCGTGGCTGACGGTGGTTCCGAGGGCTATGGCCAGTAACAAGCCTTTCCAGGCGGTAAAGACGGTGATGAGAGAGTGCAATGGGCGTGATTCATTGTAGGGGATGAGCTTCATCTTTGTTGCTATGAGAGGATGAGCATTGGATGACGAGTAGGTGAGTGCGTAATTGTGGTGAGATGCTCAAATCAGTTGCTTTAGATGCATCGAAATTGTTGGTCTATATCCATCAATCGGCCTTGAGCAATATGAGTAGAATGGGAAATAATCAGTTTCAATGAGATTGCAAATTCATGAGAATTTAGAGAGCGTGGGTTGGGTGTGATGTGTGAAGCAAGCATTTGATGAAGTCGGTACATGTACTCCGTAGTCTGGCTTTAACACGTCTGTGTGCTAAAGTACCTGCTAACGTTGTGGATAGCTCTCTTGTACCCACTTTGCCATTTTGCGGCAGTTTCACGCCGTTCAAGCTTAGGAGTACCTAATTGGGATTAACACTGAACGGGTTGGTACCTGTTAAGTTCAAGCATCCTGACTTTCATTCAACTACATTTCCCAAAACTACCAGAATATGATTTCGTGCAAATATAATTGAAAGCATTTATGGCGACTACCATTTTTTGGAGACTATGGCAATGAAAACTGACTCACATATTTGCCTCTAAGATTACTGACAGTTTCATTTCAATGCTAGCCCAAGAGTACATCTCGTATACAGTCAAATCCGCTGGGGTCAAGTCAAATTGGGTTGACGCAGCCTCTACCGCGATGCTGTCATCACCCGATATAAAAAGTGCTGCGATGCACATGCTTGGTCAATTTACGGAACACAAATGTCTGCTTACGAACCAATAAAGAGATACCACGTTGGTGACGTTAGGCAGTCTGCTACAGCCACTCCGCCTGAAACGCCTCGCAAGGCTCCGTGGTTTCTGGCACTGCTACCTGATAGATAATGCCCAACAGCCCAGAGATTCTACCTTACGTGCTATAACGATATGTATTTAAAACACCATCATTTGCTTGCTACCAAACTGTTTCCTCAAGCATCTGCTATTATTGCTTCCTGATATCAACAATGAGTTTCGGCCTCGAAATTGACTTCTTAGCCGTAGCCGGGCTTGTGAAGCAGATACGCAAGAGCTTTGCTGGCGCCCCGGAGCAGTTCAAGGCCATTTCTGATGATGTTCGGGCATTTTCCATCGTTTTGCAAGACATCGAGGTCAACTGTACCGAGCTCGGCCCGGAGCAGTCTCAAGAATACCAGAGCATCATTGCCAGCTGCAAGCGTCTGCTTGTGCGGCTTAAAAGGACTTTGGATGAATACTCCGGTGTAGCGAAAGGCGACAAGACCGGGAAAAGGACGGCCATCAAAAGAATCTGGAAACGGCTCAAATGGGAACCCGACGACATCCGTGACATACGCAGCCAAATATCCGTCAAGATAGACACCTTGAGAAGCCTCAACGATCAAGTTACCAGCCACAATATCGTAAAGCTTATCCGTCACCAGGAAGATACGGAACGTGAAGCTACAGTTAAATGGATCAGCGACATCAACTATGTTGCGCAACAAAATGATATCTTTCTACGTTGCCAGACAGGCTCTCGCAAGTGGTTATTTGAATCTGAAGTATACTTGGAATGGCTTAGGAGGAAAGGCAGTCTTCTCTTTTGCCCCGGAAACGCTGGCACAGGAAAGACCTTTACGACGGCGATGGTAGTCGAGAGTTTGCGGCTTGCGAATGATGCTGAAACTTTGACGACTTACATGTACTGCTCTTACCAGAATCACACCCAAACCATAGAGAAGCTGCTCTGCAGTCTTTTACGAGTTGCACTCGAAGAGGCAGACCACGAGGCTGATGGAACTGTTTCTACCTGCAAGCAGTTGCGGTTGTCTAACAAAGCCATTTCTCGACAGCATTGCTTGGGTTTACTCCAGGAACTCTTTTCCAGATTTGCGAGGGTCAACTTGATAGTGGATGCACTAGATGAACTCACAAATGAGGTGCGACGTCCGCTCATATACGACCTTCTAAAACTTCACAAGAATGGTATTGTCAGCCTTTTGGTGACTTCACGTGGCATTCCAGAAATTCAACACCACTTCGAGGCCTGTGAATATTATACCTCTCTGGAAGTGAGGTCAAGCGATGAAGATATCCGTAATTTCTTGCGAGACAACATTTTTCAACTACCGAATTTTGTTGCTCGATCTCCGGAGCTGCAAGATGAAGTGATCGAATCGGTTACGAATGCAAGTGCTGGCATGTATGTATTGGGCCCCATCAAATGCACGTTGCTTGGCCCGGCTTTGCTCACTCATCCTTTAGGTTTCTACTTGCCGAGCTGTATTTAAAATCTCTGGCCAATATAATATCAGTAGGCAGTCTTCGTACGCGACTCTCTAATTTGGCAACCGGTTCGAATGCATATGATGCTTTATATGAAGATTCCATGCTCCGAATTGGATTTCAGGGGCCGGAATTGGAGCATATTGCTGTACAAATGCTTCTGGTCCTGACATGCGCCAGGCGCCCTCTTTCACCACAAGAACTCAGCCATGCTCTATCTATAGACGAGAGTAGCCAAGATTTTGACGAAGATATGGTTCCAGACATGGATGATCTGGTCGCCGCGTGTACTGGTCTTGTTGTATTGGATGGCGCAAGCAACATCGTGCACTTGGTGCACAAGTCGGCCGCCGAGTATTTCGAGCGCACAAGATCCCGCTGGTTTCCAAGAGCAAATGAGAAAATGGCGTTTATGTGTCTCCGATACCTTCAAGTTGCTGAAACAAATCTAGAGGAAATTAGGAGAGAAAAGCTCCCCTTCTTCCACTATGCCAAGGCAAACTGGAGCTACCATTCCATGGAGAATGAGAAGGAGGCTGCAAACGATACCGCGATGTGTGATGCTTCACGAACAAATTCGGCCATCGACAATGGTTCTTCATCGAATCAACTCGCAGTTACTCGACTCGCCATTCAGCAAATGATTAAAGAAGTTGTCGATGTGGATTCCATTATCGTTGAAGCTTGCCACGCTGGCCATCAGGCATGGGTCGAGCAACTTTTGGTGGTTCGAAACTATGATATGAATATACACGGCATCAGCCAAAAGCCAAGGTTAATGGCCTCTGCCCTCCCGACCGAGCCAACCAGAGATAATGTATTGTTGACGATTGCGGCTGCACGAGGAGATTACAGCATGGCCCTAATGTTATTGGCATACGGGGCAGATCCAAACATCTTCAATGCCATGAGACAAACACCATTGATTATTGCTGCGATGAATGGCTTTGATAAATTGGTCTCGTTACTCCTTGATCAAAAGTCAATCCAGCCAGACTTGATGTGTCAGCATTCAGGTCTGCTTTCCACTGCATTCTTGACATCGATTGAATTCGGGCGAGAGAGATGCTTTAGGCTGCTATTCGAGAGATCTAATCGCAGAGCCAGGGATAGCTTTAAAAGAGGTGCGATGTGGCTGGCTGCCGCTTCTGGACATACCGGCATCGTCTCCGAGCTTCTCAAATGGCCTGATGTAGAGGTTGACTACGCTAATACCGATTGTTGCGGCAATCCACTTACTGCAGCGGTAAAGGGCGGCCACGAAGCAGCTGCCCTGCTTCTTTTGCCATACTCAAAATGTCGGAGCTGTATCCATTGCGGAGTTACGCCAATACACTATGCCGTCCGGAATGGACTCCATAATCTCCTGGAACGGCTACTGAAATATGATGCATCAGCAGTAGACAGCCAACTACACATGTGTTTTCATCCTCATAAAGGCCAGCATTTTGTGGTCGATTGTGGTCAGTACGGCATAGAGCGTGTAAAGACACCCCTCACCACCGCTATGTCTCTACGGGACGTGCAAGCCACTCAACTCCTGCTGCCGTATGACAATGTCAACCGAGGCCTTAATACCTGGAGACCTCTTCATGGGGCAGCCGAATGGGGTAACGCCGAGATATTCGAGCTGCTTCTAAAAAAGAAGGTATAGAGCTGGATCCCATGGATGAGCTTGGCCGAACACCGTTTCTCTTGGCAGCTGAACGAGGACATTGTGACATCATGAAGGCGCTCATCAGGAGAGGAGGCGTTCAACTTGACAGAAGAGATACACTGGGCTGCGTTGTCAACCACTATTTCAACAACCATTTCCCAAATATACATGTAGACTGCTTCGAAGCTCTGGCATCTATCTTAGATGCAGACATAAATAGAAAGGATCCAAGGGGCTCTACCTTTCTCCACCGAGCTTGCAGCCTGTGTCCAAAGATCTCGATTAAGAAGGATAAGGGAATTCAGATATTCGAGGCAGAGTTGTTGGAAACCAACTCTGGTCATCTGGTCGCTGAGCTGTTGAAGAGGCCTGGAATCGATGTGAACTTATTGGATGAGGAGGGAAATACACCCCTCCTCCTTGCTGTGAAGAATCACCAGCGGGACGTGGTACGCTTGCTCCTGGAACGAGATGATACAGATGTCTCAATCCGAAATAAATATGGCGATCATACCCTATCATTGGCTTCATTTCACGAATCTATGTTTAAGCAACTGTTTCCCAGAATTACTTCTTCCAAAAAGGCTGAGATAGGTCCTTTGAGAGGTCAGGTACCAACTCGCTATAGAGTAAACCATTGGCCAGAGGTATTGAATGCGGAGTTCAAAGAGTATCATGAATCTATTTTCAGCATGTTGTTCCACGATAAGCGTATAGATCCCACCACGTTTTTCAGCGAGAAAGGTACAGATCTCACCACATTGGTTCATGATAAACATACGGACTTATACCACTATGAGGGCAGCTGGGCTAGCCTTATTGGGCGGGTGATTGTGAGCGGCACCAAGAGCATGATTCAAGCAGTTTCAAAAGTCACTGAACTGGCGCCAGAACTAAAAATACTATTCTCCGGCGATAGAAGCCTCATTTCTTATGCTTTAGAGGATAACGAGGACGATGAGGCCGTGGAAATTTTGATTGCCCATTGCTCTTCTGCTGTTCTCCAGAAAGCCAATGCTCAAGAGCGTACTCCACTATCATTCGCAGTGCAGAGAGACACCAGCAAGGCCACGCAATTACTCCTCAAAGCTGGCGTGGATATTAACGCTACGGATCAATATGGACGAACACTTCTCTCTTATGCCGCCCAGAAAGGACATCCCAATACGGCCCGTCTCCTTCTTGCCGCCGATGAGACACTGCTCAATATTCCAGATTGGCAGGGTTCAACACCGCTGATGCATGCGGCCCTGCGAATGAACATTCCTGTCATGTCCGTCTTGCTGGAGAGGCCAAATGTCGATGTACTGGCGCGAGATCGCGATGACCACTCGTTTTTGTGCCATCTCATGAAGCCAGTCTATCCCACTAGACGTAGATATGCATCAGAAAAGGGGCTAGACGGTGCAATCCATCGCATCCACCATCTCGTCCAATCTAATGTTGGCGCTTTCAAAGGCTATGCCCATAGCCCTTTCCTCTGCGTAGTTCAGCGAAGTCTTGATAAATATGGATCTCGCCGACCTGGACTTTTCTTCTCCGCCCAGGAAAGTGAGAAACTCATCTGGTTTATGAACAATTTACAACGCTATACCATCATATTAGATTTGTTCCATCCTGGTTTAGATTTTTCGCGATGCGCAACTATAGACGGGGTTTTGGAGATATTAGGCGAAGAAAAAAAGCATGGCGTCAATTACGATCTTTGGGACCACTTAGATCTCTGCACAAGGGCGTTGCGGCTTTACGTGAAGAAGGATACCCAGTAGCCATAGCAGAGGTAGATATTGGAGAATTTTGAGGGGAATTTCGGGCAAGAGTAGTCAATAGGTGCATGTATCTTCAGCACCTCACTCTTAATCGCTCACGAGTGTACATGCATGTATACGGGCTAGGTTTGTTGGATGGCTCACTTAGAGTACAGCGACTTCATAGATATGTGCATTGCTCAACAGGCATCGCCTGTCTCAAGTTTATTTAGAGTTTATCAGGCATAATTTTCTGTCTTGGTAGGCTCATATGGGGCATTTATAGATACTCTATGAATGATTGTTGCTTTTTGGATGCAGAATCCAGTTACTGTTTGCTTATTCGTGGTTGATTCCTACATGTACACCTATTCTATAAATCCTAACTAACATTTGCTTTGCATATAAAGAATACATGTATAAAAACACATCGCTGCCGTTTGAAGCTTAAATCTTTTCTCCAGTCAAGATGGGCAGAGCCTCGTCACTCGTCCACCAACTTACACCCTTCTCACCAGGATAAGCATACTTGTCCATGCTCTCCGGCTTCATCTCGACACTGTATCCGGGCTCCGTCGGGGTCTGGTAGTATCCGTCCTTGATGACGGAGGGATGCAAAAAGTGCTCGTGGAGGTGGTCGACAAACTCCAAGACGGAAAGCTTGCCGGTGACAACCACGTAGTCGATGGTGCTCAGGTGCTGAGTGTACTCGGGGAGACCCACGCCGCCGGAATGAGGCACAATGGGCACGCCAAACTTCTTCGCCATGAGCATGACAGCAAGGGCTTCGTTGACACCGCCCAGACGGCAGGCGTCGATCTGGCAGACGTCGATGGCGCCCGTCATGAGCAGCTGCTTGAACATGACACGGTTCTGGCACATCTCGCCGGTAGCAACACCGATGCCGTAGGGCTTGAGAGCCTCACGGACGGCCTTGTGGCCCATGACATCGTCGGGCGAGGTCGGCTCTTCAATGAACCAGGGCTTGTACTCGCTGAGCTGCTTCATGTAGTCAATCGCCTCGGGGACGGACCAGACCTGGTTGGCGTCGACCATGAGGACGTTGCCCTTGTCGAAGCCAATGATCTCACGTGCAATGCCCAGACGCCTCCTGTCCTCCTCGACGCTGCCGCCAACCTTGACCTTGAAGTGTCTGTATCCCTCGGCCAGTGTGTCTCTCAACAGCTGCTTCATCTTCTCCTCGCCGTATCCCAGCCAGCCGGCGCTTGTTGTGTATGCGGGAACAGCTCTGTTCTGAAGGGCCTCCTCAATGCGCTTGGCCTTGCCGGCCTCCTGCTCGCGCAACATCGCAACAGCCTCCTCTGGTGTGATGGCGTCCGTGATGTAGCGGAAATCAATGCAGCGGACGTACTCCTCGGGAGTCATGTCTGCTACGATGCGCCACACGGGCTTGTTGAGCGTCTTTGCCCACAGATCCCAGACGGCGTTGACGACGGCTCCCAGGGCAAGGTGGATGACGCCCTTTTCGGGGCCAATCCATCGCAACTGGCTGTCGTTGACGAGATATCGCCATGTCTTGCCCCAGTCGGCTACTAGTGAGGAGAGAGTCTTGCCCTTGAGGCGGTCGGCAACGTGGGTGATGGCGGCGCAGACAATGTCGTTTCCGCGGCCGATGGTGAATGTCTTTACGAGAAGCGTTTTGTTAGCTAACCGAGAGCCAATTGAGGGTTGTAGGTTGAGGATGATAGTAGAGCTGCATACCATGCCGTGGCCGCTGTGAGGGGAATCGGTTTCCAGGATGCAGTACGCTGCTGAATAGTCGCCGGCAGCGTTCATGGCGTCTGAGCCCGTCTTGTCGAGGGACGTCGGGAACCGAACATCGCGGCTCCTGAATCCTGTGATGGTGACTTCAGACATTTTGGCTGTGTGTGGGTATGAAGTTGAGAGATGGGGTTGGAGGGGTAGAATGAGGTGAGGTGAGTTGGTGAGAATGGATGACAGAAGAAAGAATGACAAGCTGCAGCTGCGTCGAGAGGATCAAAGGGTATTTATTGCTCTACTGGATACCACAAAAGACTAAAGCAGGCAGCCGGTTTCGCAGAAAAGGAAGAGGCAAAAGAATCACAAGCACATGCGGTTTCACTGGTGTCCCCAGTTGTCACGATATAGCTGGCCAATATAAGCGACGGAGAATATATAGCCGTTAAACCGGTTACGCCTCACGAGCTCTTTTTACTCGGCCATTGGTGGGATCTAAACCGCCGAGACCGTCTACGCGTAGCAAAGGGGATATTTTACGGAGTCGAGAAAGTCGTTGCCATCTGGATTGAAAGACGATTGGTTCGCAACCAGACAAACTGTCCAAAAGAATGACATCTTTGGGGGTCCGGAGTTGGAGACTGAATCGTGTAATATGAGGGAGGGCGGGAATGCTTTGCCTGTCTTGGGCTCTTCTTTTCCTATGCTGGTTAGACAGAGCAATATGTAACCGAAAGAGCCAATCATTTTATCGAACTCGGAGTTACGAGTGAAATAAGATTAGCCGCTTTCTTCTCAACTGAATCCCTTTTGGAGGGGCTTTCGGGGTACCATCGGAAGATGGGATGGAAACCCCGCCCCCGCACTGGATGTAGAAGCTCGTGCTTAGTTCGGTAGAGAGACCCGAACAAGCAGTAATTTTGGAGTTGGTTTTGACTGGATACATGTACTCAATAAACAGTTATGTATCATATAAGCAAGAGAGTATAGATAGAGGAGCAAATTTTATGGATACAAGAGTTCTCTTATAGATACCTGGTCTCTTCTTCTGTCACATTTGATCTCCCTCTGTTCGTGAGCTTCTCATTTTACAGCAGTCATCTAATCCCGTCGGTTTTCATTCCTTCCGACGCTCCTCCATGTGAGCGACAACCAAACTATCGACGACTATTTCCCGACGGCTTTTCTAGCTATGATTGACAGCAACTTTGGACATTTATTGTAGAATAAATGGCTGATATAGCTATTTTAAGCTTAATCAACCGAAATAATGTCCGTGTCTTGATGTTTCATCATAAAATTGTGCTATAGATGAGACATGAGACATGAGAGCTGGAGATGGTGGTGGGCCAATCCATATATATGGAGTACATGCGACTTAATGACTTGCAGATCGATCTGATCTGTGCCTGTGTTTACTCAGCTTGCATCGTTCAGTAACTCCAGCTACCTATTGGCTGGACCGATGTGTTGGGGGTAGCTGAACCTCCACGAGGCAAGGCTGTATAGATGACTCTGATTAGATGTTGATAAGGCTAGCCAATCGTCTTATCGCCAGTAACGACACTGCTACTTCTTTTAGTACATAGTCGTATTGCAGTGACCATTTTACTTTGCAAATAAAGAGTTGTCCATATTCATCATTTATAAGTGTTTGTCTATAAAGCGTGTCGGCTGTCACAGATCTCTGGAGGGATACTTTAGCCAATGCTCATCTCGTTCGTTAAATGAACCAACAAACTCCAATCAAAAGTACATATTGATACATCATCTGTTATCTCAACATAGAAATGAGTAGGTGGAGTGACAATGATTTGCACGTGAAGCTACACGATATCCATGTATCTGTCTTGTCCCCGCCAAAATTGCATCACGAAGCTGTTAGTGACGTGCCCCACTTTTACCAACCGTTAATTCTTGAGCTCGATGCGGCGAGCTTCTCTTCACGTTCAACCACGAATCATCCCAACAATAGTCACTTGGTCCCGTCATTTCAACCTCATAATACCTGATACGCCGTCTCGATACATCATGGATGACGATTATGGCGCTGACGACGCCCTGCTAGAGGCAATGGCAGCTGTCGACTCGGTTCCTCCAGCACGCAGCAGCTCCGTAAAGCAACCCACGCCTCAAGTCATCGACAAACCATCCGCCAGCAGCAGCTCCGGAAACACCGTCGTGCAGCCAAAGCCCCAAGTCATCCAGCAAAAGACGCTCGGGTCTGGCATTCTAGTGTCGCCTCGCCAACGCGGCAATCCCCTCTTGACCAGCATCCGATCGATACCATGGGAATACAGTGACATACCGGCGGATTACGTCCTTGGCTTGACAACGTGTGCGCTCTTCTTGAGGNNNGAATCTTCCATCATCATCACGGACAGATCATTGGCGCATACATCATTGCTAACACCATACTCGCTCAGTCTCAAATACCACCGTCTTCATCCCGAATACATATACACTCGCATTCGTAATCTCCAGGGCAAATACAACCTCCGCATTCTTCTCACCCTCGTTGATATTCCCAACCATGAAGACTCTTTACGAGAACTATCAAAGACTTCAGTTGTCAACAATGTGACCGTTATACTGTGCTGGTCAGCAGCCGAAGCCGCTCGCTACCTCGAACTCTACAAGTCGTATGAAAACGCCAACTTTTCGGCCATCCGCGGACAACAGTCGTCCAATTATGCGGACAAGCTGGTTGAATTCGTTACAGTACCAAGAAGTCTGAATAAGTCAGACGCCGTAGCTCTGGTTGCTAATTTTGGCAGCCTGAAGAATGCAATCAATGCAGAGCCAGAGCAACTCAGCATGATTAGCGGATGGGGTGGTGCCAAGGTAAAAAGATGGACGTCTGCCGTTGAAGAGCCATTTCGAGCAAGGAAAGCAGCCAAGAGAGGCTTCCAGCCATCATCATCGTCAGCTGTGGCAGGACGTGATTCAAGGACTGGGCCTGCAATTGCTGACACTGATCGGCCTTCTGGGTCAGACGCTGAAAAGTCCGCCTCTGCNCCCCCAACCAAGGTGACATCACACGCTTCTTCTTCTAAATATGGCTCGCCTGGTGGCAGCGCGCCAGGCCGTCAACCCGGAAGTACGCAGCCTCCCGCGCAGTTTCACTTCTTGGACGAAGATGATGACTCTGATGAAGAGGAAGCATTTGCTACGATGAGCCGGGGAGAAGAGCAGGCGCCTTCTCAATCTACAAATCAACCCCAGGAGGAGCGCCAACCCAACAAAGAAAGTAGCCAGCTTAGTGAAGGCGTAGCAGCAGCATTGGCAAAGCTGCGTCAAAATGGCTGAAGACGCCTATTCGCTCGCATAAATTTCACATGCTCCCCCAACAGAAGTTGGATGCCTAGAGCGAATCGGCACGCGATGGAGCGCCGCGAAACTGCCGAGAAAGAGGGGGAACTTGATGCGATCCGCGGGTCACAACACATGATGCTGCGTAATAGTAATACGCTGGACTCCGCACGGCGGTGCTTCTCTGGCCATTGTCTACAAATTACGGCCGCACCTTGGAATTCAGACACAGAGACTTGGCTTTGTTCGGACATTGAGACCTTGCAAGATCCGACGTGGGGTCAAGATTACCCTTGCATAAGACATACGCCGGCTATATTGAACCATACGTTGCATTATTGAGTCTACGTGGGAGCAATGCACCACCGATGCAGCACGAGCACGAGAACATGTCGCAGCTATCTATAGATCGCTGTGTGTGCACACCAGAGATCGATTCTTAGCGGCTTTCGCACCAGCAGCGATCCCCTTGAGTGGCGGCGCGTCTGTAAGCTTGTCCAACCATAGCCGGACGGTTAAGCTTGTCCCTGGAGCTGAGGTTGAGATGCGGGGCTCAACCACAAGCCGGTTCCTGAAGTGCCGTCGCCAATCTGTGGGGGAATCCAGCTGGTGCTGATATCATCGCACGTACGAGTGGCGCCCGCGGCGCTAGGCAGTAAGAAGCAGGTTGAGCGGCTGTTGTTGTAAGTGGTTCAAGATGTTACGATTCAATGGACATTAGTTCGGGAGATATGCCGGACGTTTGCAAGTGAGGCGCTCAAATTCCGATCTGGCCGGCCGTTTGTTTCACGGAAATGCCGCCAAGCCTTGCGTCCCGACTTGGTTGATGAAGACAATTATCGTATACGACGCGTTACTCTCGCGTTCTTCTTTCACTACCTGCCTTCGTCTAGAGTTTAAATGCAATGCCAATCATCGAGTCTGACCCATGCGTGGGGTTGTCTTTGGTCGCTTCCCGCCCTCGACATTCCCAGACTCACATACCACCGCACATGGTCTAAATGCCAGGATCAGCTCCGAATGGCACCTCATGATAGCTGCGTGTTGATTTAGGTTTTTCCCTCTTCATCCCCCTGCAAAAGTGCCTAGGCTACCCCAGATGAATGAACATTGTCAAAATGACTTGTCACCAACGATCCTGGGTCCCGTTGATCCCATTGAGATGTCAATGTCGCAGAGAATTCCGTCATGGACAGAAACCACATGCAAGCTGCTGCTAGCTCTTGGTGTCACCTGCCTGCTGTGGCTCTGTCCACCGTCAATCCTCATCCACCCTTGGAGCTAAAGCGCATGATCCCGGTAGTTTCTTGAAGGAAAAGCATGCCGGACGGCCGTTGTCGCATCCCTGGACGGCGCCATGTCTTGAATGAGAAGTGTGGTGATTTATGCTTTGCACCCGCATGAACAATCCGTAGCATTGGTGGCTTAGTGTCGCATGAGGATCCCCATCATTCTCTATGATCATGGTAGCAAAGGGAGGAGGAAGAAGAGGGGGAGAGAATTGATTGAAAAACACGGGCTTCCCGCCACTGAATTGTGATCTGCAACCCGTTTCCGGCCTTGAGCTTGGTCCCAACTCCCAACTCCTACCGGCTGTGTTATCTCATAGAATCAGACATTGTCATCATGAGATTCATCAGCAGCTCCGTGCTTGCCTTTGGGCTTGTTGCACCAGCATTGGCATATCCTCACCCAGTCCCAGGCGCAAAACGCGGTTCACCCAACCCTACAAGGGCGGCAGCGGTCAAGGCCGCATTCCAGACGTCATGGAACGGCTACCGCCAGTTTGCTTTCCCTCATGACGATCTCCATCCAGTTAGCAACACGTTTGATGATGAAAGGTAAGTTGTTGGGCGTAAATTCCCCGAATCTATGGGGTAAAACGGCGCCATTGTGTATCTAACTTTGGCCTAGAAACGGCTGGGGCTCATCAGCGATTGATGGTCTGGACACGGCGATCCTCATGGGGGCGACCGATATTGTCAACACGATTCTGCAGCGTGTGCCGCAGATCAACTTTACCACCACTGCGGTTGCCAACCAGGGCATCTCTGTGTTTGAGACCAACATTCGATACATTGGTGGCATGCTAGCCAGTGAGTTTCGATATGCGTGCCTCGTGTTAGTGGTAGCTTGTACTAATTGCCCTGATTTGCGTAGGCTACGACCTGTTGAAAGGCCCATTTAGCTCATTGGTGTCAAACCAGACTCTGGTGAACAACCTCCTGACCCAGGCCCAAACGCTGGCCAATGGACTCAAGGTCTCGTTCAACACCCCCAGCGGCGTTCCAGATCCCACCGTCTTCTTCAATCCCACTTTCCGGAACAGCGGTGCATCAAGCAACAATGTTGCTGAAATTGGAACGCTGGTCCTTGAGTGGACGCATCTGAGTGACCTCACCGGAAACCCATTGTATGCCCAGCTTGCTCAAAAGGGCGAGTCGTATCTCCTTAACCCCAAAGGAAGCGCACAGGCATGGCCCGGCCTGGTGGGAACGTTTGTCAGCACCAGCAACGGTACCTTCCAGGACAGCAATGGCAGCTGGTCGGCTCTCTCCGACAGCTTCTACGAGTATTTGATCAAGATGTACTTGTATGATCCGGTTGCGTTTTCAAACTACAAGGACCGCTGGGTTCTTGCTGCCGACTCGACTATTGCCCATCTCGCCTCTCACCCAAGCACCCGTAAAGATCTCACCTTTTTGTCGTCATATTCCGGACAATCAACGTCGCCAAACTCAGGACACTGTAGGTTTTCAAATGCAAACAAATGGCAACATTAAGCTGACACTCTTCTCCTTAGTGGCTAGTTTTGCTGGTGGCAACTTTATTCTGGGAGGCATTCTCCTGGGCGAGCAAAAGTACATTGACTTTGGCATCCAGCTTACCAACTCGTACTATGCCACGTACAACCAGACTGCTTCTGGCATTGGCCCCGAAGGCTTCAACTGGGTGGACAGTGTGACGGGCTCCGGCGGTTCCCCTCCCTCGTCCCAGTCCTCCTTCTACTCCAAGGCAGGATTCTGGGTGTCGACACCATACTACATCCTGAGGCCTGAGACCCTGGAGAGCTTGTACTACGCCTACCGAGTTACGGGAGATGCCAAGTACCAGGATTGGGCATGGGCTGCTTTCAATGCCATCAGCAAGGCGTGCCGCGCCGGCAGCGGGTACTCGTCCATCAACGACGTGACACAGGCGAATGGCGGAGGAGCCTCTGACGATATGGAGAGCTTCTGGTTCGCCGAGGCGCTCAAGTACGCGTATCTCATCTTTGCCGACGAGTCGGCTGTGCAGGTGAACCCCAATGGCGGCAACCAGTTTGTGTTTAACACGGAGGCACACCCGTTCAAGATTCGTCAATGAGGTCTTGTCTTTGGATATATATGAGAGGATGTTTGTGGATATGTGAATATGAATAAAGCCATCAAATATGAATTGCTAGAAATAGACTATTCGTTTGAACTGCAAGATGAATACATGTTGAAGTGGTAAATGGATCATGTGTGATGCTGAGTAAGATCTATTATACAGTCCAGCAAAGTAAAGTATGACATGATTATAGTAAGCAAGTACTACTTAGGGGTATGAGTGGATTTTGCCTCTTGCTCCTCGCAATTCAACTACCTTGAATGCTCTTCGCTCCCGTAAAATTCAAAAAAATAAGAACCATCACAATCATCTATCAACATCTCAAAATTCCCTGCTCTGGCCTATATCGCAAACATCGAAAACGCCCTCCTCCGCAATGCCCTTGCGCTTCAACGCCTCCTTGAGGTGCCTCGGAGGCTCCAGCACCTCCTCCATCGTCAGAGCCCACGTGCCCCAGTGAATCCCCATGGCCTTTTCGCATTTCGTATCCTGGAAGATTTCGACTGAATCAAAGGGATTCGCGTGCATGGCGGAAAACGCAGCGCGAGGGTAATATGCGCCGATGGGGATCAGTCCGAGGTCAAACGGCCCGCGGTGCTCGCCGATCTGCTTGAATTGGGGACATCGTGGCAGAGACTCGTATTCAGGGCCGTAGTCGTCGACGCTGGCGGGCAGATGAGGGACTGCGCGGTATCCCGTGTCGCCGCCGAACCAGACGTTCTTGTCGCCGGACTTGACGCCCCACGAGCACCACAGCGTCGTGTCCTTGTCGAATGCCGTGCGGGCGGAGGTGTGTTGACAGGGGAGACACGAGATTTGGGCCGAGATGCTCTTCTTCTCGCCGTTGATCGGGGTTGTGACGGTTAGAGTGGCGTCTTCCCACCAGTCCAGCTCGGTGACGTTGTTGAGGCCGCTTTTGCGGAACCAGGATTCGAGACCGAGACCGACGAAGAATTGCACGTCGGGGTGGTGCTTCTGGATCTCGAGGACGGAGGAGTGGGACAGGTGGTCGTAGTGGCTGTGGCTGATGACGACGGCGTCGACGACGGGGATGTCTTTGAGATCGCAGGGCTTCGGGGTGAATCTCTTCGGACCCATGAATGTGAATGGCGAGCAGCGGTCTTCAAAGACAGGGTCGAACAAGACACGCAGACCAGAGGGGAATTCGACGTAGTAGCACGCATGGCCCAACCACGTCGCGCGCAACTTGTCAGAAGCATCACGAGAAGGAAGCCATTGCGGAGGAACAACCGGTACAGTGGGAGGTTTCGTGTCGGGCCACTTGAGGTCGCCGGTGATGGTTGGCCAGAAGACGGTCGACCACATGTTTGTGACGCTGGGCGGGTTGGACCATGACGGGTAGGGGTTCTTGAAGCCGGAGATGTTGCCGCCGCGCTTGAGGATGTGGTGAGGGTTGGAGAGGGCTTCGGCGGGGATGTTGTTGCGGCCGGCGATTTTGAGGACAGAAGTTGTTGATGATGGGTGGGAGGATGATGGGTGAGAGGAGATTGTGGATGATGTTGATTTGCGCGTCATGGTTGTTGCTGTTGTTGCTGTTGCTGCGGCGGCAAAGACGAAGACGAAGAGGGAGATGCGTTTGTTTGTGTTTGATTTGGGGTTTGATGAGTTTGAGGTTCTGGTGATGGTGTTGAGGGTGAGGCTGATGGTGTTGTAGCGTTGCCACAGCTTGGGGAGGAGCTGCGTGCGGAACTGCGACATTAGAGATGGGAGAGAGAGAGAGAGAAGACAGCAAGGGGGAAGCTATCGACTCTATATTATATATTACGACTCGACGACTTCAACTGACTGGGGTTGGAAAAGGGAAAAAGAGGGATCATGGGGACTGGGATGGGAAGATTCCCTCTCTATCTCTAGCTGGACTCGGGCGATGGAAGGGATGGGATGGGCTGCGTCATGCTACTCAATGCAAGCCACAATCCAGCAAAGCAAGCGAAGAAGGAATTAAAATGATTCATTGTGTGTACTCGTACTATGGATGTGTTGGTCCGCATTGGTTTTTGCTTAACGCGGATTAGGCCCAATCCCGCCAAGGGTTCAAGCTTCGAAAAATGATTCAAAAACCAACCAGACTTTATGCCACTGCAATGCCACGTTCCTTCGTCCGTTTTTTGCCTTACCTCCGTTACGGTAGGGCTGCGGACTAAGCAGAAACAAGCAAATGGACAGGGAGAGAGACGTCGACGGAGTTAAAACAAGCGAGTGCGAGTCCGGCACCAAAAAGGACCCCTTGCGGAGCTGGAGATTGGACTGGGCTGGGCTCGTCCGATTAGTTTTTTTCTTTTTCTTGGGTGATGAGATGGGATGGGATTCGTTGTTTAGTGGAAGGATTTTGGCTGGCTGGCGGGGTTCGGCATACATGCATGGTCCGCTTGAGAGGATTCAGAGGGATGGAAATGTTTTGTCTTGGGATTATCTAATTTGTCCGTCCTTCATCAACTAACATCGCCAGTGTACGAGTATTGATGCTGCCTGCTACAAGCACACTACAGTACAATCATACTCCGCCGCTCTACACTATAGTCCAGCAATAAGAGAGAAAAAAAACTCCATATTATAAACCCGCACTTCATCGGACCTGCGCGGCCCGCAAAGCATCCAAGATACGAAATCCCCTTGTACTAAGCGGCGCTTGTATTAACTCCGCCCGCTGGGATGGCTGGGCGCTTGTCCGGGCGGGCGAATGAGCGGCGCTCGGCCGCGTTTTTACGGAAAATTCAGGCGTCTTACAATATGATCCCTGCCTGGTTTTTTGGTCCGTGGCTGCACAGTTGACGGTTTGTGTGCAGTCAGAGTGCTGACGGACGGGTCTAGGCCGGGTTTGGACTTGATGGCTTTTTGATGTCCTCATCATGGTCAGTCAGCAGAGCACATCTCAATTCTTCGTGGTGTTTGTCATTAAGTAATCTGCCGTTCCTGGTATGCAGGAATTGTGCATAGTGGTACTATCATCATCATCATCATCACCACAGTCATCAAATCACATGTTAAAAAGGCAAAAGTCATCAAAGCTGCTCAGCTCAACACACAGGGAATTCTATCCCAGGTGAAAAAATGTCATTGGCCCAGCTAATCTAAAAGCCTTGCGCTCGCACTCTGCACCCGCATTTACATCGTAACCAAACGTGTAAAAAGCCAGATAGATGCACAGCCATGGCTATTCCAACCATATCAACGCTCCGCCTTCAACCCAGCACCAAAAAGACTCAACAGCAATGTTCCCAGCTTTAAATAGCCAGTCTCTCGACCTTTTGCTGTAGGGCCTTGATCTGGCCAGACAGCTCAGACAGCTCGTTGGAGCTGATGCTGGCGGCAATCACGGCACGGCTCACACCGCACGCACGGCCCAGAAGAGTCTTGCTGGGGACGTAGACGTACGGGACGCCCTTGTCTTCGCAGATGAGGGGGATGTGCAGGATGATGGCCAGGGGCTCGGTGTCGGCAGCAAGGACGGCAAGCTCGCAGGTTCCACGGTTGATAGCCTTGGTGACTGTAGTTGAAAGCGGTTAGCCACCATTGCAATCCCGAATTGAAGGAAAATATTAAAACATACCTTCGTTGGCACCCTTCTTAGCCTGACGGATGTGCATGGCCGACTGGAGGAGATCCAGAATCTCCTGGGTCAAGGCCGCATCGGCCAAGGGCCAAGCTGCAAAGAACAATTCCATTAGCCCAAGCAATTGAGAAGAAAAGAATGAGAGCAATGGCTTACCTGCTTCATTGGCGTTTGACATTTTTCACGATATAGGATAAAAAGGGGGCTCGCCCGAATGAGGCTCACGGCCGGATGTGTGTTTTGAGGGAGGTTTGGAAAAAAGTTGGATTGGTGAAGAGACGAGATGCGCTTCTCGGAGGAGAGAGAAAAAAGTTGGCGATAGCTATGGTGAGAAAGCTTATCGATCGAGCTAGTGGATAAGCAAATTTTCCGTTTGTCACGTGCAGCTGCACCAAAGCGGTGCTTGAAGACAGTGACGACGATAAAGTGGGTCGTTTAATTGCCTCAAATGGAAATGGAAACGGTTGAGCATTTGGACTTATACAGAGCCGTCGATCAAGCAGTACGTACACAAGTACGGTATTGCTTCTTTTTATTAATTTGCAATTGTATATACAAGCATGCAGAAAATAAGAGAAAGATGTGATTGTTGCTATTGTTTATTTTTATTATTGATACAAGCTATGCCGTGATGCTTTATACACTATTAATGATACACTGTCTATGCCGGAATGCTTTTACACCTTCTTGGGTCCAACCATGAGCTCGGGCTTGACGAGGTCATCAAACTCCTGCTCAGTCAGTGCCTGCAGCTCCATGGCACTCTGCTTCAGCGTCAGGCCCTTCTTGTGCGCGTTCTTGGCCACCTTGCTGGCCATGTCGTAGCCAATCTTGGGGTTGAGGCAGGTAACCAGCATGAGGCTATATATAAGNNNGCTATGTAATCTGAGAGGTATCAAGAGTAACAAAGAGACNNNCGACTCCTTCATGATGCTGGCAATCTTCTCCTCGTTGGCCTGCAGGCCGACAACAAGATTCTCCTCAAACGACCGCATTCCGTCGGCAAGGATGCGCGAGCTGTGCAGCAGGTTGCGGATAATCAACGGCTTGTACACGTTGAGCTCAAACTGGCCATTCATGCCGCCAATGGTCGTGGCGACGTTGTTGCCCATGACCTGAGCGCAGACCATGGTGAGGGCCTCGCACTGCGTGGGGTTGACCTTTCCGGGCATGATGCTGCTGCCGGGCTCGTTCTCGGGCAGAACCAGCTCGCCGAGACCACATCGGGGACCGCTGCCGAGGTATCGGATGTCCTGGGCAATCTTGGTGAGAGAGGCGGCCAGGGTGTTGAGGCTTCCGTGGGCCTGGACGACGGCGTCGTGGGCAGCCAGGGCCTCAAACTTGTTGGGGGCAGTCTGGAAGGTGATGCCGGTCATCTTGCTGACTTCCTCGGCGATACCTTCGGCAAAGCCCTCAAAAGTGTTGATGCCGGTGCCGACAGCAGTGCCGCCCTGGGCCAGCAGCTTCAGATCGGGCAGAGAGCTCTCGACACGCTTGATGCCAAAGTCGAGCTGGGCAACGTAGCCGGAGAACTCCTGGGCCAGGGTGAGAGGGGTGGCATCCTGCAAGTGGGTGCGTCCAATCTTGATAATCTTCTTGGCCTCAAAGTCGTCGACCTTGGCCTGCAGCGCAGCTCGGAGGCTGTGCAGGGCGGGCAGCAGATCGCGCTCCAGCTCGAGGACGGCGGCAATGTGCATGACGGTGGGGAAGGTGTCGTTGGACGAGGCGCTGCGGTTGACGTGGTCGTTGGGGTGGACGGGCTTCTTGGAGCCCATGGTGCCGCCGAGGATCTCAATGGCGCGGTTGGAGATGACTTCGTTTGCGTTCATGTTGGACTGGGTGCCGGAGCCGGTCTGCCAGACGACGAGGGGGAAGTGGTCGAGCAGCTTTCCGTCGGCGACTTCCTTTGCGGCCTGCTGGATGGCCTCGCCAATCTTGGGGTCTAATTGAGTTGGTGTCATTAGCATTCCGTCTCTTTTGTTTCTTCCCAATCCCAANNNTCCTGTACACATACCCAGTCCGTAGCGCATGTTGACCGTGGCCGCGGCGCCCTTGAGAATGCCAAAGGCCGTAATCACCGGCGGCGGCATGCGGTCCTGCGGCTGGTTGATCTTGAAGTTGCCCAGCGACCGCTGCGTCTGGGCGCCCCAGTACTTGTCGGCCGGCACTTCGATCTCGCCAAAGGCATCGCTCTCGACTCGCTTGTCGGCCATGGTGACTCGTGTGGCGTGGATGGCTCTGACGCTGGCGGGGATTATTTTGTTGTTGATGTTGGAGTTGATGCTCTGCGGGGTGAGGCTGTGAGAGAGAGGGGAGGCGCTTTTCTGCCACAGGCGAGACCCGGCGATCGCACCCGACGCAGCTCTTGCCGACGCTCTCCGAAGCATTTTTCTTTGGTGTCTACTAGGTAGTAATTACTGTATACAAAAAAGGGAGAGGTGAGGCTATTCGGTCAATTGGGTCGAATTGGACGGCGCAAAATGTGGTGCACTGTACAAGCCAATTGCAGTATTCTACTGTTTGTTATTAAAAGACAGCTGTTGTATAAGAGAAGAAAAAAAAGAGAAGAAAAGAATACGGCGGAAAAAAAAAGTAGCAAGGATGCTCACCGGCTCAACAAATGCCGGGCAATCGGAAACCAACGAGGGAAATAATCGGATCCCGGGTGCCCAGCTCCTTAGCATGTACCGCCCCCGCGAAAATACCTCACGGAGCTACTTCCATGTTTCCTTCATGCCCGGAATCTCCCACCTCGGGTACCATCATGTATCCATTGACTTCTGGTATACCTTCTAAACATTACGTTGCTTTGACTTTGACTTTGACTTTGAGATTGCCTTTTCCTCTCTTGTTTATTCAAAAATTCATTTTATTCATAGCCTTTACTAACATGGCAAAGCATCGAACCAAATCTTTTGAGCTTGTCACAGCCATCAAGGGAACAGTCCCACTCTGTTATCTTTGAGCAGATACGCCACCACTTGCAAACAAAGAGCTATGGAGAGGATATCAGATGATTTGAACAGGATTGCATATTGGCAAACAAGGCTGATTCATGAACCTTGATATCTTCTTTGTAATTTGCATGGTCACGAGTACGTATAGACTATAATCGTAGCTCCAATCAGAGGGATCACGGTTGAATCACCCACGAAAGAAACAAAGGCAAGGGAAATTGAATGAGAATACCAGTGGCATTACGCTGAAAATACAAGCAAGCAAGCTAAGTGACTACAAACTAGATTGTGTGGTGATGTAGAAAGACAGAAAGTGTGTGGCTGTAGTGGACGAGAGGGGGAAACAAGTACGTGTACTTGAGGTCTTTGCCTTCACACGCAGACGTCACCAAATGAAGGAAACCTAGGATTGATGTGTAAAAAGTTGCATAATCTCTCTCTAGCTACCTTGAAGACGTAGCATCATATAAAAAAACATCCAGCGAAACCTTGATTATATCGGCAGACAGGCACTGCGTCTCCAAAGTGTTGCGCTACCTTTGGGAAAGATATAATACCCCCTTTGCCTCTCATATCCTTCAAACGACTTATACAGTTTGTTTATTTTTCCCTTTTCTGAAAACATGTATGCCCGATAAAGATTTTGAGTGAATTCATAGTATGCTCGAAAGTCTGCCATAACATTCGTACCTCGAACGAGTCATCGTGCTCTCTCTGATTGAGCATTCTTATACTAATCATTAGACATTTCATGTAAACTGGACAAGCGTGAGATGGTGCGATTATAGCTACTAATAGTATGCTTGAGCACGACGAGATGCATCTTGATCAGTTCACCAAAATCAGGTGCTCTCTCTATGCCAAATTTAACCGGAGGTTCAGTGTGATCTTTGTCGATGTATGTGGTGTCACTTAATTCAACCCATGGTTCGAGCAAACCCATTATTTGCCCTTTCTTTTCGGCTTCGACTTTGGCGGCGATGTTCATTTTGTCCTCGGGAGTGTAATGTAATTGTAGCGGGATTAGCTCATATTTACACCGATGTATTTTCTCAATGACATCTGATATCGTCACATCGAGAATCAGATCAGCGTAAAGCTCCTTTCTATTGTTCTGCGGGTTCATCGTGTGAGGCTCAATGAGGGGGAGGGTTATGGTGCTCGGAATTCTACTAAAGTCATTTGTTCCTAGGAGTAAGGGTTGCCTTATATATGTGTACCCATCGAGCATTGATCCGTGCTTGAGCCCCCTCTTTGACATACCCCAGCAGCAAAGGACTCCTCTTTGTCAATGCTTGTAGCTGCCAAATGCCAAAGCTTCTGCTTTATGTTTGTCATTATTTGTACATTCTGTTAGCTTATGGGATACAAAGAAATGTCATTTTCTCAGACCATACTCAGCGTTTCATGTGTTAACAAAGGATGAACGAGATGTTTTTTGAAGCACTGAAATTGGCCTAGCCTAATTGTGTGATGAGGAAGGAGAAGAAGAAAAGAAAGGATATGTATTTGTAGTGGACGAGAAAAATAATTAACTATCTGAAGTGAGTACATACATAAGCTGACCACGCGAAAAACTCAACATTGAACACTTGAGCATGCCAAGGCAGAACTATTTTCGCAATTACAGGCATCGTCCAAACTTTTTCTCTCATAGATGCCACCTCTTTTCATCGAGTTCATGGTCGCTGCTATCATTTCTCTTGGCTTCCAATTGTGTATCGTCCTATTCGCCAGCTAGCTGTTCTCCCGATTTAACTGGAAGCCGAATCAAGGACACCGAGACGAGATGATCCCCGATATGTCTCTCCAAAGCTTTGTACATCTCACGGTCCTCTCGGTCTGGGTTTTCTTTGGCAATTTCTGATGGAACTTCGCCGCAAAAGGGACACTCTTGAAAAAGTGTTTGACCGTACACCTTAGAATGATTGACGGCGGTAGCACGAAGTTCTTTGGAAAGAACATCTCCGTGGAAATCTGTGAGGTGGCTTTCCAAATCTTCCGGAGTCGGAAATTTTCCAGAAGAGGAGGAGTATTGGCAGTACCAGCAACACCATTCTGGTCTTGTGTGCCTCTTACATATATGCGCGAGCCAATCATCATATGTATCGCCACAATCGAACGGTGAGGAACAGGTTTCATTTACGCAGAAGAAAGGCCCGAAGTCGTGGATACTATGGTCCCTAGGTGAGACGAACTACTATGTGAACAAGAACACAAGAAATAGGGCGACCTTCAAAATCATGCATGTACTCACCTCCATTCACTTGGTTTACTGGCTTGTTCCAGATTTGGCATCGAGGAAAGAGTTCCCGTCGAAACATTCACGGATGTGGTGGATGCCGCACGTTCGTTCTAGGATGGTTGAAGATTTTCCGTGTCGGGCTCGGTACTTGTCATCATCGTGACTGACTGTGTCACGCTTGGCTGGGTGTTGGGGTTCCATTTACGTGTGAAGGGGGCCATACCGCCCATCGTTCTTTGGTGCTCAATCGGCAATGTTTCTTGAGCGCTTTTCTCTTCCATGGGCTCCGGCTCTTTTTGTTGCAACGCTGGCACTGGTTCACCTCGTCTTGAAGTCTTCTGTTGATGCTCTTTGAGACAAACAAACCAGATTTGACATCTTGCAATTACCTGAGCTATGCGCTTCTGGAATGCTGCACTAGCTTTGGGAAAGAGATGATCGACCTTTTTTGCTTTGCACATTTCTCAAACGACTCATACAGTTCTTCGTTGCGAGGCAGATTCTTGAACTTTTCAGTTCGTTCCTGGCGATGATCATTTCCAACTCGACGAACCATGGCGGCCATCTGACGAAGAGTAGTCATGAGGGTCTGAACAGAAGTCCAGGGGCCTGGTACTTCGTCGTCTTCAGATTCTTCAGATGATGATGAGACTAGCTTGAACGGGGAGGAGGACCGATCTGAAGAGCAATCGGATTTGCTGTCGTGTTGGCTCTCTTCTTCTCCACCCTCTCCTTTGGAGATCTTTTCTACGTTAAATCATCAGCAGATTCTCACCTAAGCTAGATCAGCATGAAGAGTACTAATTACCGAGTTTGTACTCGAGCACGGTGAGAAGTTGTTGAGTCAGTTTACCCAGACTAGGGTCGCTCTTTAAACGAGAAGTAATCGACTTTCGGCCGTCATTGAACACGCCCATATCCACAACCCATATATTAAAGCTCGCCATTTCCTCTCTTGCCTCAGCGGCATTATTGTTACCGTCCTTTGACAGACCGTGTAATAATGCCTTGCATCGAGTTGAGGCTTCCCGGATGTCTGATATCATCTCGTCCGAAGTCAGGATGACGGACGGCTCCCCGTTCTCCATGGTTATTATAATAGAGTCGCTTGATAACGGAACAGTAACAAAGGTCTTTGAAGCGCTCTGAATCTTACGTACATGTGGGTAGGAATAAGGACAGCGTTTTATACCCAATACGTAGGTGCAAGCATATATCCGTGCTCGAGCCTCATCCTTTGATACGCATCAGTAACGAAGAACTACCCGCCCTTTGTCAATTTTATAGCTACCTAAAGCTAGAGCTTATACTCTCCATTGATCTTCCTTTTTACTCCCTTGTCGGACTGCGGAAAGATATAATTGACCTTTGCTTCACGTATCCCTTAAATTATTTAAGCGAAGAGCAATGGCGAGATCGTTGAGTGCGCTCGTGGTGTTTTCGACACAGCTCCATAAGGATAACTGAAGCACATATCCCCCTTTTGCTTGAGCGATCATTTCTAAATTCAAGTGTTAGAAATATTATATTTAAACTTATTAGTGTAGAAGATTTTAGTTACCAAGGGTATGCTCATGTACGATAAGAAGCTTTTTAATCGGTTCACCATAAACAGGCGCTTTTTTCAATTGGGAATAAATCGAATGCTGGGTGTTGTTAAGTATATCAACTTCCTTCATCCATCGGTCAAACTTTGTCATTTGCTCTCTGGCCTCGGATTGTGGATGTTGGCTACGGGACGATAAGTCGGACAGACGCTCCCCACACGAGATTGATATCTTCTGGATGTCTAATAGTATCTCATCCAAAATCGGTTCGACAGACGGCTCCTTATTCTCCATGGTTATCGTATCAGGCCGCGTGATGAAGAATAAATTGGTTTGGGTTCTACGGTGTTAGAATCCTGGGAGTAAAGGTTGCCTTATATAAATAGTACTAGGTAGGTAACAAGTAATAGTACATGTATCGAGCATTGATCCGTGATCTGTGCTTGAGCACATGCCTTTGACGCATGCCTTTGACACACCCCGGCGGTAAAGAACTGTTTGCTCTTTGTTAATACTTGTAGCCGCCATGAAGCTAAGGCTTCTGCTCCATATCTATCATTCTCTTTGTATTGTCAGTGGGGTTACGGAGTATAGAGCTATGTTCAAATCTTAGACCGCGAGCATCCTTTCAGAAACTCACGCTGGATGGCTGAGGCGTGTTTCAAAGCACTGACGCTGAACTTACCTCGCCAATGAAAGGACAGTCCTCTTCATGCTAGGTACAAGGCACCTTTGAGGCTTGACTCAATATGAGTTGCTCGAGGTAGCGCCTAGCCACGGACAATTCTCTCTAAACAAAAAGACCCCTTTATGAGTACTATTTCCCATCTGCTCGCAGAGTTTTTAATGGCAGGATGCGAAAATTACTGTCAAAGAACTGGGAGTACTTTTGTCATATCTACTTAGTAGTTCTATCTGCTAGGTTTATCCTTTTTTCACTAATGTACATAGATTCATATTTTCTAAATCTAGAGCGCCCCTTGTAGAGTTCCACCTAACTCGCCCTCTCTAACTTTATCTCGGCGGCCCACACTCCTACAATCGAACTTTTCATCTTGTTATGTAAGTTTCCAACCCTTCTACAGAAACATTAGTTTTTCCTTATCTATTGATGGTGTGACCTTCAATTTTCGTTGGCGCAGCAGGTCTTCAACTAGTGATTAGTACATACATCATATGTACTCTTGGTTGTAGAGTTAGGCGGGCTAAGGAGACTTCAAAGCTTCTATATGTTCATTTGACTAAATTAAGATCATATTCTACATGATTCCATTTCTCGCTCCATTACATTCATTTATTCTCTTCCTTCGACGTCGTACGTTGTCCATTTTGACGGATGTCATACTCTGCCTCCATAATTCCGAACCCCTAATAGTTGAAATCAGTGTCTCCCATATTTTTTTACAGCCTTTGGTATCTCTTTGGAATGATATTGATTGGTTATGAGCTCGAATTTATTGGTGCGCCTCTCTGTGCTTTAGGTTTTCTGTTCCACTGGCATTAAGGGAAACACCGCGACACCACAGCAAACTTTCATGTACGATGAAGTTTCCCTGTGTGGCCACCATGCCTTAAACTTTTCTTTCTGAGGGTTTCCATTTATTTTCCCAGGCTTTCACGTTGGAAAACTTTCTGTTCTAAAGCTTTTCCAACCCGACTCCCTGTATAAAGCTGCTTCCCATCCCACGGAGCCCCGGATAAACTCTACCCATTCATTCTCTTGTTGCATTATCTCATCCTTATTATTACCCGCCTGACATCTAGTATGGGTATCCGCAAGAATATCTGTCGACTCTTCTGCCTAGGGCCCCGTGAGCCCGAGGCTGAGCAATCACCCCGTCCGCTCCAACACTGGGAGATCCGTAATGGTATCATCGGCATGATCACAGAGCACCTTGACCAAACTCCTCTTGTTTGCTTTGCTACCGTCTGCCCGGACTTCCACGACGCCAATTTCCCCCTTGCTATCGCGAAGCAAAAGAGAATCCAAGTCGAGTTAGGAAGAGTCCCAGTTAGGGACTACTGCTGCTCCAGCTGCGATGCATATCATCCATTGCGGCAAGAATATTGGTTCAATGCCCAATTCTTTACCTGCAATGACTTTCATGGCGGACATCTAGGCCCTCAATCTCTACCAATGAGAGGATTTGATTATTCGCTCAGTGTGCCTTTCGAGCTCGCACGAGAAATTATGAATAGTCACCTCGATAAGTCTGGCGACGACTATCCGGTTGAACAATTAGTGCCTCGTCATCCCTTGACAACTTATCAAGAAAATGTGGCCTATTCTAGATCATGGCACGCTCGGATTGTCGACGACCAACTGGTAATTCACTCTTACACTGCCTTAACCCTTACCACCGATCGTAGGTTATCGGGAAACAGCATCGACATGGGAATAATTTCTATTTGTCGTCATGTAAACACCGGCCGGTTGTTACTTGTCCGTCGAAGCCCCCCTCAGGAGAATTGTTTCTCTAGACGTCACGGTTCTGTCCTATCCTGTCCCGTATGCGTTACAGACTATTCCATTGACGTTATTTGGGAAGGAGGGCATTGGGTTGTTGAAATCTCTACATATCACGTTCTTGAAACTACGAAAACGAAAACGAAGACGGACTGGACCTGGGATGTCATGTCCTATTGTCCAGACGAGGCCCGCAAATCACCACGATTCAGGAAGATGATGGGGGCACCGCCAGGAATTGCGATGCACAAGTGGCGCGTAGGGAATGTCATGGCCGTTGACTGGAGGCCAGAGGGGGATTGGGCGCCTCAGCCAGTTGTCCATTCTGATCCAGATTATTTGAATCGGCCTGTTTATGTGTAGTGGCTTTGGGGAGGACTGAATGAGAGGTGTTGCAATGTTACTTATTTGAGTTGGCTTGTTTTCTACGTTTGTAGTGAACCAAAGGGGTGACTGGGAGAAGCGGATATGTTTTGTTGTGCCATAGTTAGCAGGAGGAGCAATGATGATACTGTGGACTTCTTATATGAGGGAATATAGTTAATAAGTCTGGTTCTTTTTAAATTCTTATAGTCCAATTTCGAAGAAAGTCATATTTAATGTTTGAATGCAATACAACATTCCTCTCCTTCTTCACCCAGTGGATATTCATCAAAATCAGGATCAACCTCCATGTCGTCGAGCAACACATGTTTAGACACCTCTCCATATTCCCATTCCAATTCCTCTTCGGTATTCTCATCTTCGCCTTCGCCAGTGAGAAAGGCTGTTCGGTGAGAAAACAGCTCAGTTTCAACATCGCCGTCCCTTTTAGTCCGGATGACATGCAGCCTATACGCAAACACAACGCCCGGAGCAGTCTTGTAGCTGTCCTTTTTGCTTTGTTCTCCGTTGGTGGTGATATTGCTGCCCCCGAAAGAGAAAGAGGCCCCGTCACTGGAGCAGTAGAGGCTCCCACTGACGTCAAGTTTGCCGACCCGCTTTCTCTCGTCACTTGAAAGGAGTCTTTGGCAATTCGCAATCCTGAGATGATATAGATAGGCCGTTTGCCAAACATTCCATTATCGATATGCTTCTTAACCTGGGCCAAATTCACAATTGCCTTCAAGGTATCTCCTCTTATGCCACTGCCAAATACTCTTGTTTCAAGATCTACACTACCATACGTTGTCTTGGTGGAGCGGGATACATTCATGTTTCCGACTTGCAACGCCAGACTGATGAGTTTGAGGAAAACTTGCGTGGTAAGTGACTTGGTCTTACTTTGAGAGTGAAGGTGGTCGGATTCGGTGAAGGTATTGATCTTAGGGAGAATAATTCCTGGATGAGATGCTGAACTCAGCGAGGCCAGCGAGCGTGTAGGCCGGTTCGGGTGAGGAATAATTGAGCCTAATGAAATCTCGCCATCGGGAAGAAAGTTGAAGCTAGGTGGAAAGAACCAGATTTTTTGTGCCATTGTTTATAAGTAATGCAAATTCGTAGATATATGGTAGGTATAGTAGGTTGTATGTTGAGGTATTTTAGTTGCGGTGGCGGTGATTGCAAAAGTCTGACCATCCAGTATGTACATGCATCCTACCTAATTCTATTGGCCAATATTA
Organism: Trichoderma sp. BMH-0061; assembly: GCA_030015385.1. Lineage (NCBI taxonomy): Eukaryota > Fungi > Ascomycota > Sordariomycetes > Hypocreales > Hypocreaceae > Trichoderma > Trichoderma sp. BMH-0061. The sequence goes on from JARWZN010000005.1 coordinate 2,886,541, forward strand.
CAAAATACTCTTTGATTGGATATAACACATTTTCCAAATTATTGCATGATAGCAATTCTGGACCCAGTTGCAATGGCTTACGAGTGGCGGGCGATGCATATATATATGTGAATTATTAAACACAAAGAGAATAACTCTACTTTTCAATAAATTTCAAGAGTAGAAAGGTCTCTTCTACTGTCCCAACTTTATATTCCTACCGGTATATAAAGCAGCCTCAGATACCTTATGGACGTCATCAAGCAGCTCCAGAACATCACCATCCAAGTCTAATAGTGAGCCAAACAGTTTAAGAACTGTCTGCTTGCTGAGAGCTGACACGTTGCAGGCATGAATGGATCACAGAGTATCTCGTAAGATGCTTGGCGGAGTTTTGGTCTGATGTATCCCTCCAGAACGATATTGGGTCTACAAACCACATCCGACTGCCGTCATTTTTCTTCGTCATGGACTTGAACAGCGCTTCCATGCCGCTCTTCCTTCGAAGCAGCTTAAGTCGGGATAACTCATGGTCTCCCTTTGCAGATGGCTCGAGACAGGGCAAAAGATCAGCATACGCAATCATGGTTGCGCAGATAGCCGCTGCTACGGCTGTGGCAATTGATGATCCCGGTTGACAAACCCCAGGATGCTTCGCCTGTATATCTGCGTAGAATTTGTCTGGAACGTCACTTCCATAGGTACCCCATATAGCAGCGGCCCCATCAGGCAGCCGAGGATTTGTCTCCATGAAAGTGCCGCGACAATTGGCAGCATATATAGATATCACCGAAGAGTGACGAGCAGGAAAGTTTTCATCCTCAGAAGAGGAGTTGCCAGCACTCGCTAAGAATATCACAGACCCTTCTCGCTGCGCTTGGACTGATTTGATGGCATTGTCAATGCCTTTATGATTTCTTGGGAATCCAAAGGACATGGAAATGATATCAGCCTGGCATTCCACACCGGCCCATAGAATTGCCTATTACACATCAAATTGTTACTGTGTTGAACAAACATATTACGCCATAGATCATGTTCACTCACCTCTTTGATGTTTTCCTGGCTAGCTTCTAGATCTTTTGTGTTCTTCGCCACACGGGCTATAATAATCTCAGCTGAAGGGGCACAATTCTGGACGAGTCTTGCCATCAAAGTGCCGTGACCAAATGTATCTGTCATTTGGGTGGCTGAACTGTCAACGAAATCTCGTTTACTCTTGATATGCCATGATGTGCTGCCGCTATCGCCTTCGTCATTGCCAGTATCTAAGATTGCTACGCGGATCACCGTTCTCACTCCGTGGGTTCGCCGTTGCCGTTCAATTATCGTGCCGATGGAATTTAAATCTTTAAGCCACTCCTTGGGCTTTACCGTATTCCCAGAATGAAACGATGCCTCGAGCTTGGATAGTTCGTCCGGCAACTCTGTATTCAAAGGCACTGCTCTTGGCTTCCTTCGAATGCATAATGTGCTTCCAATCTTATGTCCAAAGCCAGTCTCGGCAAGGTACTTTAGCGGACGCACCACATTCTTGTAAAATTTCTTTCTTCGTGCCAGAATGCCTTGTTGTTTATCCAGCAATGATTTAGCCGGCGAATCTGTAGCCTTGCCAACTGGGCCCAGTTTGTTCTGCCTATCAACAAGCATTTTGCCTTCTCGAATGCAGTATTCAATCGCTTTATCAAAGATCGATTTGTCCTTAAGCCCACCCCATTCAACTTTCTTGAAATTTTTTAACCAATCGTCAGCGATTTTATGGTCGAGGTTGGCTTGTGAGATCCTATTGCGTTGGGGAATTGATTGAAAAAGCTTGGAAAGTCCAATTTCCAGCAGCAACGTCCCGATAGCCAAAATCCGGGGATGCTGGTGAACTAGCCTTGCATCATCTACAAAATCTTCTTCTGGGTCGTCCCTCGTTCCGAATGGGAATATCAAGTATGGTCGCAAGAATATCTCATCATTCTCTTCCGTAGGAGGCATGAACCAAATCTTATCGCTCGTCCACTTGATACGCATCAAGTCTGAGTCGTAGAAGTGATGATAAGCCTGCGCAATCGTGTATGCTAGTATGATTTTATCTTTGGGTAGTAGTTGGAATTCGCGTAGCACATCAGCAAGGCTTTCTCCACGCCCAGGCCCAGGCTCAGTTTCGAGTTTTTTGACCCTGTGGAATTGGAACTGGCTTTTGGATGGATCAAAGCCAATCTCTACACGGGCGTAGTGCAGCGTATCCACTAGATTGCAAAATGCCGGCTGAGGAGTTGCATTTTCTTCAATAACTGTGCTCTCCTCTGGCTCTCTTATAAGCCGTTAGCGAGTACAAATGGTCGTGTAAAGAATGCGAAGGCTTACATTGTCAAATGGAAATCTTGCCAGTGAGCCATCTGCATTGGAGATATAAGAAGGCTCATGGAGGGAAAGTCATGCTCCTCTTCGATCAAGCATAATCTTGTGGGATGCCATGCTTGACTTTGATGATCATCTTGACTACCAAGCTCACTCGGTTTGCATTGAATGTGAAGTTCAAGTGCGTCGAATAGATCTCTGCTAAAATCAACCAGATGATTTTTCGAGACCGAGTTGAAGTTGACTGGCACGCTACCGCCATCATCATGACCATCGTCTATCAGTTTATAAAGGCGAGCGCAACTGTTGTCAATGGTACTTATCAGATGCTCTGTGTCTGGGGCTTCGAAGAAGGCTATAATGGAGCTGTTTTTCATTTGGTCGGTCGTATGAGGCTGTTTCCTGAAAAGCAGTCGAATGCCATGGAGAGGACCCTTTGAGCGCCAACGCGGCGCCCACTAAATTGCGTTGATTAGATTCTTCTGTTATACAGATATATCAATATAAAGATAGACCTACATTGTCAATGTAAGCAAAATTAGCTAAAAGGGTTTGACATAGCTCGTCAACTTCAGGCTCGATCCAATAAACTGGAATCGATTTGAGGGCGTGATGAGTCAGGGCCAAGTTTGTAGCAATCTGCATCACAAGACGCCGGCGTGCTGGAGGAAAGCTCCTCTCTTTAAGGCCATCATTAAGGGCTCTGAAGAAGGGGATCGCCCGAGCCAAAAAGCAATCACGGTTGTTCAAGTCACTATCCATACTGTCTTCATCTGTATGAAGCACGCAAAAACAGACGGATCCTTTGGGAAAATTCTGTAGGAAACGATAATACAGTACCCCGCTCGACAGTGCCCTTGTCGGCCAATGAAGCATTGATGCCCAATTCTGGAACGATGTGCAGCTCTCAGCCTCACTTCTCCTCCCCGCCTCAAATGTATACATACATACAAGAGAGTACGTCCACATGCACGTAAATGCCTCTTAACGGTTAACTAGAACATCGGATTCGGATTAAGCAGTCCTTCTGTTTCTGTAATATTCTTTGCATACGTATTGATCTTGCTTTGGCAGCACCGATGTTGCACTCTCCGTTGATGAAGGAATATCAGTTCTCATAATGTCCGCCAACATGTCAGTCTCAACTCTCACGCAGCAATGCCTCGACAAACTTCATGAGGCAATGAGCCAGAAAAATGAATCAGATCATCAAGATCACCTGGAAAACAGACTTGCAGGCTTCAACCTGTGGGTGGATAACGTCGGAGCCCTGGCCAAGTCGGGCGCATCTCTCGACTCTAGGTTTCGATCTCGGCCTGATGACCTAGATTTAGTGAAAAACATCTTGAATCTTCTTTCGGATTTCTTAGACGAGTATAAAGATGCCATTCATAATGGCCTTTCAATTGATGAGCCATTGTTGGATATAGATTCCGCCATTAGAAACCTGGCGAAAATTGGAATCGCGATACGCCGAACCGGCAAAGCTTCGAGAAGTCGAAGGGCCTATCAGTCATTCAACCCAGATGAGCACCATGAGTTCAAACAGCATCTGGAATGTTTGATACTTCTTCGACCCAATAAAGATCGGCATCACCTATCTGGGCTGGAAATCTCTAGTATCAATGAGCTCAAGGATTCCCCATCAGCCGAGTCAAGCGAGAAGAATGACATATTAAAGACCAAGCTTGAACAATTAGCTAAATCAAGGATGGAAGATCTCGCTTCCTCGAAGCTGAACGAAATCCAAAAAAGACTGGTGGACGCCAACCTCAGACGCAGACATAACTTTTTGTTAGCTCAAAAGAGGTCCCAGCGTGTCAANAAAACGGCACAAACCAAGTTTACCCCAGATAAGCATCAGTCCGACATTGCTCCTCTTGAAATCGCAAAAGTCACACTCAGGGCCAAGGTGATAGACCAAGCCATTGATCTTGCATCCATGGAACCTAAAGACGTGCCAACACAAAACACAGCAGCGCCTACTGTGACTGGCTATACAATAGCATCAACAGCTGAGGGGACTTTGCAGTTCGATCTAGCCCAAAGTCAGCAACGCGCACCAACCGTTGCTCCCTCCCAGATCTCATTCATTGCTGCCAACACTGAATTTCCGAAGCCTCCGTCGTCCTTTCGAAGTCAATTCATGTTTAAATGTCCCTGTTGTTGTCAATCCCTGCCTAGCGAGGACTTTGCAAGTCCTAGTAGATGGAGGNNNGACAATTCCTCTTGCATAATCATTAATCAATCAGACGAGATATCTCACATCTCTCGGAGACAACATCTTATCGAAGACCTATATCCATACACATGTATCGCACAGTCGTGCCCAACGCCGGATAAGCTTTTCACCACTAGAAAAGCATGGGAACTCCATTTTGAGAATGAGCATTCACCTCAATGGCAGTGTCTGTTATGCAACGAAGATGATGAGCCGTTTTCATCAGAAGAAGATATAACTACACACACACTGACTCAACACAGACAAGAGTTGTCAAAATACGAGCTCTCGTTTCTTCTCTCCTCTGCTGAGGTGCGATATATGGGACTCGAAACGTGTCCGCTGTGCTCATCACACGGACCACGAGACTCGACAGAATTGGTTGACCACGTGGTGCATCATGCTTATGAATTTGCTCTTTGTGCTCTTCCATGGCCCCAATCTGTAAAAGAAAATCTTAACAAGCCGATAGGAACGTTTTCTCTACCAGAGGATACTTCAGACTCTGAGCAGCTTGAGAAATGGCTTGACAATTTAGAAGGGTCTGCGAAAGAGCTCTCTATATCTTCGTTTGACAAAATGGACCACTCACTGCTGGAGGAAGATGGTAACACCCTTGAGGAAGACTATTTTGCAGACAACGGCTACTTTGAAGACAGGGAAATGGCAGATTTCTCCAAACGTCAAACTGCTCAAGGACGGTCTTCAATAGTATGGAGCGAGTCATCGGGCCCAGATCTCGCTAATCAAGATGGTGTGAACGGTCCTACACAAGCTGAAATGGATTTTTCTGCAGCCGTGTCACGAGGAGACGAGGATGCTGTTCGCTCTATGATTGAAGATTGCCAAACGTTTGATAGTGGCGGCAAAATAAGAAAAAGAGCATTAATGGCTGCTGTCCAGGGAGGGAACATAGCAATTGTCAAACAGCTCCTCAGAAGCGGCATTAATATAGATTCAGAAGATGAACACGGCCGAACAGCACTATTCTTTGCTGTTGAACGAAATGACATACCAATGGTGCGACATCTTATCGAGTCGGGTAGTGATGTCGATAACAAGGATCACGAGGACTTGACACCACTCCAAAAAATCATTCAAGGGGGCGATGAGAAAAATATCAGCGCGCTATTTACTCCAAAAATCTACCAAAGATTCACAGATGATCAAAGCCATAAGCTACTTACATGGGCAGAAGACAAAGGCCACCTATTTGCGGCTCGGGTCCTTACAGAATTGCGGAAAAAGCACGAGTCGAGGCTGAGTCGTGCACAGAAAACTTTCAATATCGAAGATCGCGCTGCAGCGGCACGAACTGTAATACCAGGCAATGACTGGTATGCTCTTATCGATCCTGCGTTAGAGCCTCTGTATTTTGACCTTATAAATACTTTGCCGAATGAGGACTTCGTTAATAGGCTCGCTTTCAGCTATAACGGGAAATATATTGCGACTGGAGACCGCAGGGGAATTGTACGGATTTTCGGCGTTGACACAGTACAAGAAGTATTTCAAGTGGGCATGGGGACAAGTCGCCCCATCCGGAATATCTGTTTTAGCCCCGATGGGCGATCTTTAGTCACTTCATCCCGTAACCTCATTAAGGTATTCAAGTCATCAATCAGACCACCAGTTAAAATACTAACGCAATATAAAATTNNNGTGTTCGATATTAATACAAAAACCGTTCAACACACTTTTATGCACGACACCACTGTCTATGCGCTTGATACTTCATATGATGGTCGTTTGCTTGCATCCGGCGATACCCTAGGTACTGTTTGTATTTGGGATATGGACCAGGGAGTTGAAATCAAGAAATTTACTACGAGGAAGAAGATATCCGGCATTAAGATATTTCCGGACAGCCATTTTGTAGCCGCAAGCTGCGAAGAGGGCGGTGATGTTTATATTTGGAATTTGAAGACGGATGCCTTACAGGAGAGGATATCTGATGATAGAGATGACGTGATGTCCACATTTTTCTCTTCGGATGGAAAGCATATGGCTACTGGGAAATATGGTTCCATTGAATTATGGGATCAAGACACGGGCAAATGCCTTTTCTCCATGGCTGGGTCGTTGATTCGGTCAGTGTTTCTGACGCCAGACGATAGATGGATTGCAGCTGCCCGAGTCGGCGACGGGGTCCAGTTCTGGGATTGGACAACAGAAAAGTGTCACTACCTAATGCAGGAGGAAAGAACAAATGGTCGCATGGCGGTCAGTCCCCTGGGCGGTTGTTTTGCAACGGTTGCTGGTAACGGAACTGTGCACATATGGTCATACGGCCCGCGCAGGCAGACATAGAGGGGAAGACTCAGATATTACTATAGATACCACAGATACTATGAGATTGTCAAGACATTACGGATGCCAAGATAGATGATAAAGATGTTCTTCAATTGGCTTGAATCCCTGCAACATTGTAGTCGGGCAGAGAGCCCTTAAATATACCCTTTTACTTAGTAGTCCCCTGCGTTCGGCTTGTACAAGTACTTTTGTTCATGGTTACTGCTCTTTTTCAGCCATATGAAAGCAAGCAAAACAAAAGGATTTCTTGTTTCCCAGACATTACAGGATGAATCTACCCCGCTTGATCATTGTACCTTGATGGTTAATTCTGAAAGAACTGGTGACAAAATGTGAACAAAGGTGTAACCCCAGCCTTTGTTCTCATCCTCCTTCCCCTACACACAGATAGGTATATAAAGGCCTGGATACTGAATGCCATCCAACATTGCTGAGCACATCTCAATCATCTTCTTCAACTCAGCCTTATAAACCATTCCGACGTTTTCTTCTTCTTCTTCTTCTTCTTCTTAACAATACGTTTTAATCCACGTTTGACATCAGAGACATATACAACCTCGTTCTTGATCAATCAGAGCATATCAGTTCTCACCATGTCTAACGCTCAGACCGTTCCTGATCTTTCGCAGCAATGCTTCGATCACATTCCTCGGGCTAAAGAGCAAGGATGTCCAGAGGGGGCCCAGATCTTAACAGAATTGCCGGAAAAGCATGAGTCGATGCCAGGTCGTCGTTTACAGGAAATTGTCAGCATCGAAGATTGCGCCGCTGCAGCGGCACAAACTGTAATACAAGGCAGCGGCTTGCGTGCTTTTATTAACCCTTTGTTAGAGCCTCTTTGTTTCGACCTCGTGGACACTTTGCCGCAAGTGGCTACAACTTACAAAATCGCTTATAGCCATGACGGAAAGTATATTGCAACTGGCGACGACGGAGGAAAGGCCTATGTTTTCAACGCTACAAACAAACGTATCGTGTTCCAAAAGGGCTTGGAGGTAAAACCCCTCATACCCTCTCCCGTTTGTTTTACTCCCGATGGGCAATCTTTCATCTTTGCGTCCGGCGGACTCGTCCAGGTAAGCAAGGCCCATCGATCCAATCACCAATTCGAAATACTAACGCAGCATCAAAAAAATTGAGGTGTGTGATATTGCAACAAAGGCTGTTAGACGCTCTCTTGATCATAAATCGGGTGTCTCTGCACTCGACGTCTCAAACGATTGCCGTTTGCTCGCATCCGGCGATTTCTGCGGCACGGTTCACATTTGGGATTTGGAACAAGGAGTCAAAACCAAGGAATGTACCGCAGGCAACGGCTACATACATGAAGTCAAGATATCTCCAGACAGCTGTTTTGTAGCCGTGACTTGCGAGGACGGCTGTGCTTATATCTGCAACTTGAAGACGGGGGACTCGGATGAAAAATTCCACCACGGGAAAAGGGTCAGGTCCGTAGCTCTCTCTTCGGATGGCAAGTTCTTGGTTACTGGAGGAGATTCCGGCTTCAAAGTATGGGATCGAGACACTGGCGTGTGTCGTTCATACTCTGAACTTCTTGGATCTGCGTTGACTGCTTTGTCAATAACGCCAGACGATAGGTGGATTGTAACCGCCTCCAATCGCGGGTCAATCCGGTTTTGGGATCGGACAACGGGGAAGAGTCACTGTATAGTTGATGCACACAAGCAGACGATTTACGCAATGGCGTTTAAACCACGAGGCGGCTATTTCGTGACGGTTTCTGGAGACAAGACGGTGCGCATATGGTCATACGGCCCGCGCAGCTAGACATAGACTGGAGGAGCACTAGGTAGTATTGATCTGTATGGTAGACGCAATAGATGCTATGAAATCTACTCGTATGAGTATCCCCTAAGAGTTCCTGAAGATAAATGTCTGTAGTTGACAGTTCGTTGAGTACTCCATCAAGGAGTTACCAGAGCCTCTATAAGTGCATGAAGTCCCTGAAAACGACAGCTTCGGCCACTTCTATTTCGGAGCAATTCACGACGAAAAATGCTACATAATCAGACACATGGTAAAGACATTCCCCCAAGTCATCATTCATTCAACCAAAAAGAATAGCTGCTAGTGGTATCTTCCAAAAAAAGTAGGTATACACAAAAGATAGTCGACACAAAACCAATCTACCAACCAACACCAAACAACTCCACCCGTCATTATAAAAAAAACACAAAACGCTATTTTCATATCACAAATGCCGTTCAAAACTCGTAGAAAAAACCATCAAGTAGCTCTCCGTCTCATATGTCAGGCAGCGTCCGAGTCTCATCCTGCATTATCTCGTCGCCTCCCAGCTCCTTTTCCAGCTCGTCGGCTACAAAGCCCTCGTAGTCGTCCAAGCTCTTTTGCACGTGAATCTTGAACTTGATCACGTCGTTTAGCATGCGATCAATCTCCGTGTGTAGCTCTTCTCGCAGCGAGTTGGCCCGCAATACAAGCTGCTCGTACCGGAGGTAGTAAAAAGATGTTAGCCATTCTGATCTGCCCAAAACGGTGTAGCTGAATTCAGGCATGGTAAAGACNNNCTCAATGGTCGTGTTGATCTCGCGTTGCTCTAGCAGCTGCACAGACTCTGTCAGGCCGGCTCGCATTCTGGATAGTTCCTTTTCCATCTTTTCGATTTGTGCGTCGGATCCCATCTTCTGCGCCGTAGCAACCTCTTTCGTCTTTTCATATTCCTCTTCTGCAGCCCTGACCCGGTGATTCAAGGCTTCAACCTCGTTCCGCTTGTCCTCAATGGCCTCCTTAATGCCATCCAAGAGCTCGTGGTCTTTCATCATATCGTCCATTACAACGCTTCGTCGCTCTGCAATCTCCTTTCGCAAAGCTATGAAGCTGCTGCGGACTTGGCCCCTGAGATCTAGGTTAAGGACGTGTCCTGGTTGATAACCGGTTGTGGCATCAACCAATAGTCGGTCTGTCGCCGGGGTATGTGTTGTGCTGGAGCTCTTCCAATTGGATGAATTCAGCTCGTTTTCGTTGAGGATAACCTGCAGCTCGTAGTCCCTGCCTTTAGCATTGGCTGCGGTAGCTGGTATGAGGGCTATTTGGTACGCAATGGTGTTGTACTTGTCCACCACGCGCTCCAGCTCATCAAGCTTTCGGCTGGCCTCGGCCTCCTTTTCCATGACCTTTTTCTTAATCTCTTCCAAGCGCTGTCCGGCCGACTCGATACCCCTTTGCAGACGTTCCCGTTCAGAAGTCATGCGGTCAATATCCTGCATGCTAATGCCTTGGGCGTCAACAGCTCTTTGGAGTCCTCTTCGTTCCTCATCGGCTTCTTTCAGCTCTTCTACAACTTTGTTTAGCTCCTCTTGTAACACTTGGATGCGGGCCTCGTATTTTTCTGATCGCTGAACGGCGAGCTCGTTGTAGTCTTCAAACTTGACGCGGTCCTCTTCCATGATTTTGAAATGGTTATCCAAGACGGCAGGGTCCGGGGTGGACTTTTCAAGATCCTCGATTTCCTTGGACAATCTCTCGTTCTCGGCCTCGAGCATCTCAAGCTCGGCCGTGTACTTTGAGTTAGACTCTTCAAAGGCCCTTGCCATGGCCTCAACGTGGGGGCCNAGTAGTCGCTCGGCATCCTCGTCGCCCATGTCGTCATCCATAGCGAGCCAGTCTCTGTATGCACTACTAAGGAAGTTGAAGATGATCTGGTCGCCACTTACATCGACACCGACGTCGAGGCAAGCATCTATATACCGATTGCTGGCATAGCCCTCGAGCATTTGGGCCAGCTGCATCATCCAATGGAGCAGACCGAGAAAAGTACTCCAATTCTGGCCGCCTACGGCTGCAATCTGGCTTTTTGTGATGCTGCGTTCAAACGGGTATCGAAGCTGCTTAAGAATGGGCGGCACCTCTTGGTCGATATTCTTCTGGAATTTGTGACTGGGGTCGATTCGATGGTAGAGCCACTGGAACATGAAGTTGAAGTCTTTCTGCGTCGGCGACTTGAGAATGTTTTGTGATAATGAGTGCTTCATTTCCATCTCAAAATTGTTTTGCACCATGTAGTCCATCAGCTCTTGGGCGATTCGGGCTTGGAAGGATCGGTCTCTCAGCGGCCGCGGGTCGCGAGGGACGCCAGCTGCCTGGGGCGTGGTCTGGAAAAAGCTCTGGTGGCTCACGGGGCCGACTGTGGATTGCCGCGGACGATACACGCTGCTCCGTCTATCGCTATCCGTTGACGGTCTCGCAGCCAACGGGGTAAAGGCGCCCGGGTTGTATGTTGCTCTGGGCTGCTGAAAAGATGTTCGCTTGATAGAGGACAGGCCAATGTCGCCCAGATTTGCGCCGGACGATGCGCGTTGGAACATTGGCTGGTTCGGGCGCGTCACAGCCAGGGAGTGCCTAGATCCCGACATGGAGCGGCCGTGGGCGGTGCCGTAGGTGGAGGGTCCCTGATTCTGGCGCTTCATTGTCGACCCTGGCGCCGGGATGCCGCTATTTGTACTGAGGCCGCCGAGCGTCTACAGCGTCGGTCAGCGGACGATGCGACGATGTTCCAGATTTCCCACTCTTGCGACAAAGGGAACCTACCTCTCTTTTCCTGCGGACGCTCCACAGGCCCGTGTCTTGAGACATTATAGGCGGTCGGGCCTCTGCTGTTGGTGATGCGACTGTATTCGAGCAGCTGGGAGGCGATTCGTAGTGCGTTTAGCAATCAATTTCGGGAGCAAAAGACACACGAGATCAAAATTCGACAAGGCGGGCGGCGTATCCTGAAGCTTTGAAGCAGTTCTTTCGTGGGGCTACGGGATTGGGGGAAAAGATAAGGCAGTTGCTCGGTGAGAAAGTAAACAAATGCCTGATTGGCCCAGTGTGGCCTAGCGTGAATGACCTGACACGCATGCGCACGTGATTGCAGAGTGTCGGGGAGTACCTGCAAATGGGGCCAATTTACTGCGCGCAGCCCGGTAGCCAATAACAGGTGCGAGTACTCGTACGTACCGTTGCCTCGGCCCAGCATGTTTTCGGTACGTACTTTGCGACCGCGCTCAGCTCAGCCCAGCCCAGCCATGCCGGTTCCACAATTACCGAGCTTCAACATACTTCGGACAGTCGCATCTGCTTTCTTCCTCTCCTTCATTCTCATTGTCGACATCCATCGCCATTCCCCTGAAACTGCGTCTTTCAGTTGTCTCTGGTGATTCTCTAAGGCGCCGAGGCTCTGTGTGAGCATCCCGATCCATCATCATGGCGATACGCGAGGAAATCGTGGCGTCTGCAGTAAGTGATGCGTCCCATCTCCTTGTCCTTGTGATTGACAATCATGGGTTCATCTCTTGGCTGACTGTCGAATTTCCAGGCGCAATGTTAGTTCCGACTCGACTCATCGATCACTTCCACTTCCACCTCCGCAATGTTAACAATGAAGCAGTTCTACAAGATCCCAGCGTTGCCACCTCGTCCGTCGAGAACAAAATCTCGTTTCTTCGAACCAAGAATCTGACACAGGAGGAGATTGATGCCGCCATTGCCAGAGCTGGGGGCGGCAGCGGCGCGGTAGCTCCCAGGGCTCCCTATGCTGGCGCGCCCCAGGGTCCTCCTCAGGGCCCTCCTCAGCAGTATTACCAATCCTACCCCCAGTATGCGTGGCAGCCGCCTGCGTCAACACAACGGGATTGGAGAGATTGGTTCATCATGGCAACCGTGGTTGGAGGAGTCAGCTATGGTCTGTACTCATTGGGCAAGGTAAAAACAGTATCACACGCGTCTTTCACTGCAGCGATACTGACACGGATCACACGTTATGTATACCCCCTTGTAGCGCCACCTACCCCTGAAAAGCTGGAGCAGGACAAGAAGTCGATCGAGGAGCAGTTTGACAAGGCCTTTTCCCTGGTTGAGCAGCTGTCAAAGGACACAGAGGCGCTGAAGGATGCCGAGAAGCAGCGGACAGAACGATTGGATATTACCCTGGCGGACCTGGACACGATCATGACGGAGCTGAAATCAGCAAACAAGCGCCGGGAAGACGACGCACAGCGCATTCGCGACGAAGTACAGAGCCTTAAGGACGCCATCCCAAGGGCAATGAACAACCAAAAGGAGCTCACCGACAACCGACTTGCCGAAATCAACACTGAACTTGCCAGCCTCAAGACTCTTGTGTCACAGAGGATGAATGCTAACTCAAATAACTCTATGTCGAGCGGCTACTTCCGAGGCAACAATGGAGTCAACGGTGTCAACGGATCGAATGGCGTCAACGGAACTAGCGGGGCGGCTTCACCCACGACAGCACCCGGCCAATCAGTAACTCCCCCGCCTATCGACAGCGCTGCGGAAGCGAGCAGCACTCCCAAGCCTGATGCTGGCAAGGGCCCGGCTCAGAATAGATTTAACAGAGCGTCTGGCCTGTCCGTTGGCTCCGGAGCCAAGGCGTCAATCCCAGCATGGCAGATGGCCATGGCCAACCAGAATGCCGGATCAGCTGGTTCCTCGTCGGGCAAGGAGCCCGAAAAGGCCACCACCGAGGCCGCGGCCAGCAGCTCGTAAATAATTGCTTGCTTGACTTGAGATTCTCCATGCATTGTACGATTTTGATCAACTTGCGGTTATTGTTGCGCCACGTACGTACGGATAAAGGGACAATGCAGACATCGATTGGATAACGGCCGGAGCGTTGGTTGCTCTATCAAAGTTTTTTATGTATTTAATATCAAATGGACCACATATACTTTTTTTTATCTATTTTCCGGTTGGGTTACATGTTATTATTATTATTTCTATTAGAAGAAAAAGAAGAAGCTACCTACATACCTATACAGGTATCATGACTGCATGGTGGTTGTATTAAGACTGCCCGAGTGAGATGAAAGAGGCGGGCCGAGGTTCGGGCTTATTGTCGCTCCCGCCTGCGCTCACTAATGCAGCGCTAACTGAAGCCGTCCTTTTTCCATCCCTGTTCCCAGATCGATCTGTCTGTACATGTAAGTACTTGTGCTTGCGGGATGCTGTAATTGAGCAGCCGGATTCAATCCAATGCTACCTCTCGCAAGCATTGCCCCAGATATATACAACAGACTAACTAAACTGATATGGAGGGTTGGTTCTTTGTATCTTTTTATCTACTCTGTATATCCGCCACCAACCGTGCGGGTTTCGTCTCAACTAATGGAATGGAGCCAACCAATGGCTGCTGTACCCACGTGCCGGTCCATTCCCCCGAGTTATGCGAGCCGTGCGTTTCGATTGTTGATGGCAGAATCGATTACGTGCTGGACTTTTAATAAATAGGTAGCCAATCGCCCGACTTTCCTCATAGAGACACCTCACTCACTCAATATAATTGCCCCCTACCTATAAAACAAGAATTCATGTAGTCTCCTTCATCTCTATCAAATCTGAGACTTGGTCACTACTACCTAACCCTCTTACATTCCTCTCTCTTTCTTCCCTTCTTCATCCGTTTTTTCTTATTCCTCCTCGGCACAATGAATGACCCTCCTCCTCAGATCTCGGCTCGGCCAGTGCCGACCATGACCGCCAAACTCACCTCCAACCTCAGGATGCTCTTCATCTTACTCTCCAAACTCCCTCTCTTAACCCGAGTAGCCATATTACACGTCCTGAAGCTTTCAGAACCATCCAAATACGTCGATCTGCAGTCCAACCTTGTGGTTTCATTGATGCGCTCTGTCTTGACACCCACCAATCCACACTCGATCTCCTACAACCAGAAACTCACTACGCGCAACGAGGAGATCAAGGGAAGGATATGGATCAGCTTATACGCTTCGCCGCCGCCTCCCGAGACTGATATCAGAGACTCGCTGCTCAATGTCATGGACAGCATGAGAGATGAAGGCGTCAGAGGAAGCAACACTAGAGTTCCCGAGCTCATACCTGTAGAAGCAGAATGGACAGGATACAGAGCCGCAGCTTCAAAGAGAGAACCTCTACCCAACATTTCAGAGTCCGCCAAATACCATCAACTCATGAAAGAATGCAAAGAGCCCACCACGGTGCTCTACTTCCACGGCGGCGCATACTATCTCTGCGATCCCGCCACACACCGTCCCCTCGTCAAGAAGCTGGCCAAGCTGATCAAGGGAAGATGCTATTCGGTGCGATATCGACTGGCGCCGCAGGATCCGTTCCCGAGCGCTCTGCTGGACGCCCTCATCTCATACTTTACCTTGCTGTATCCGCC
>JARWZN010000005.1:2904090-2925137 GCA_030015385.1 Trichoderma sp. BMH-0061
GCGAGAGCAGCTCGTTCCGCCACGGCTTCTTCGACGAGACGATTAATTATGTCGAGATGGTGCTGGGCAATGGCGAAGTCGTGCAGGCTTCACCCACCGAGAGGGCAGATCTGTTCCGCGGCGCTGCGGGAGCCGTGGGCACGCTGGGCGTTACAACTCTGATGGAGCTCAACTTGATCGAGGCTCGCAAGTTCGTCCAAACTACATATCACCGCACAAACAGCGTGGCCGAGGCAGCAGAGCGAGTCCGCGCCGAGACGCAAAACCCCAGCAACGACTACGTCGACGGCATCCTCTTCTCCAAGGACCACGGCGTCGTCATCACCGGCCGTCTAACCGACGACAAGCCCGCCGGCCACAAGACGCAAACTTTCAGTCATGCCTCCGATCCCTGGTTCTACCTGCACGTCCAGGACCGCACCAAGAACGCCGACGTCCACACGAGCCCCGACGCCGTCACCGACTACATCCCGCTGGCCGAGTACCTCTTCCGCTACGACCGCGCCGGGTTCTGGGTCGGCGCCCAGGGCTTCACCTACTTCAAGTACGTGCCCTTCACGGGCTTCTGGCGCTGGTTCCTCGACGACTTCATGCACACCCGCATGCTCTACCGCGCGCTACACGCCAGCGGCGAGTCCGCACGGTTCGTCGTCCAGGACCTCGCCATCCCTTACGACAAGGCCGCCGAGTTTGTCGACTACACCACCGACGAGTTCGGCATCTGGCCCCTCTGGCTGTGTCCCCTCAAGGAGACGCCCGGCCCGACCTTCCACCCAACCTGCGAGACGGAAACCGTCGCAGCTACAGATGGCAGCGCCGCCACCAAAGTTGTTCCCAAGCCTATGCTCAACATTGGCGTCTGGGGCTGGGGCCCCGAGAACCACGACGAGTTCATCACCAAGAACCGCGCCCTCGAGGACAAGCTCGTCCAGCTCGGCGGCCGCAAGTGGCTCTACGCCCACACGTACTACTCGGAGCCCGAGTTCTGGCAGGTCTACGACAAGCCGTGGTACCAGGCCCTGCGCGAGAAATACAGCGCCACGACGCTGCCCTCGGTGTACGACAAGGTGCGCATTGATGTAGAGGCGAGTAGGAGGGAGCGCCAGATGTGGAAGAAGTCGCTCAAGAGTAGGTGGCCTGTGGGCGGGCTGTACGGGATTTGGAGGAGTATTTTGACGGGGGATTATCACTTGCATAGAAACGCCGAGTGGAAATACAAGGGCGATGAGTAAGAAGAGAAGCACATGCTAGAAAGAAAAACATTGTAGAAATAAAAGGGAAAATGTGATTATGAATAGATTAGATGGCTTGCTCACTTACACCCAGAACTAGAAACATCGTGGCAGCCAAAAATGGAGAGAGCAAGGATCAATAAAAATGAATGGATACCCTGGGCAAAAGGAACAATTTCATCTCTGGCGCATCATGTCTATTCGTTTTTTCTTCTTTAAAGGCATAGCCCGTCAAAAGACGTGGCTCATCTCTAAATAGTATCTACACCAATCATGCCCACACATATCAGGCACCATCGCCTCACATCCTCTTTTTTTCATCCCTCCTCACTCATTATGGCCCAACGCCCCCATCCCCATCTGTCTATCCAGAGGAAGAGACACTCATCATATAATACCAAATAGCAAAAACTTTAAAAAACAAAACCAAAAAATAATTCACCTGCATATTTCTCAACAGATGAGTTCTATCGCTGTGCTCGTTTCATTTCGTGCCAGTTAGACAGGTTTCCCATGTAATAAAAAAAAAGATTCGCCCAACGTTTGGTTTTAAAAACAGGACGCCGTGTGCTCCATGCCGCACAAATTTATTCAATCAGAAAAGGTGGATAAGTTTTAAATGTTCGACGAAGAATAGACGTAAAAGGGCATTTAGGCCTTTACTGAGTACTCGCGCTTGAACATGTCGTCGACCTTCTCCAGGTAGTAGGTGCCGGGGGCGATGGTGGAGGCATCGCCCTTGGGGGTGTAGTTCTTCTGGAGGTGAGCCTGCTTTCGGAGGTTGCACATNNNTACAAGNNNAGTTAGCATACTTAANNNGGAAATAGATGTTTGNNNCTGGGTGAAGTTAAAACATACCTCATCATAAGTCTCAGGAGGGACGGCGCGGCGGGCCTCCAGACGGGCGGGAATGTCCAGAGTCTTGCCAATGGTCTCGACGCTGCCGACGATGCGGAGAGACAAGAAAGTGGCGGCGAGACCAGAGCCGTAGCTGAAGAGGCCAATTCGCTTGTTCTCGAGAGCCTTGCTGTCGGTAAAGGACAGCAAGCTGGCCAGTCCACCCCAGACACTGGCGCAGTACATGTTACCGCAAAGAGTGGCCACCTGGATGGCGGGGTTGACGCGCTCCTGGTAGCGCTTCTTGGTGAGGGTCATGAAAGTCTTCTCGAGAGCCTTGTCGGTCAGGGACTTCTCGTAGTCCATGTCACGCAGCTCAGGGGCGACCTCAGCAAAAGCAGTAGCATCAGCGTTGCCCAGGAAGTCGTGGTACAGCAGTCTGGCGTACGACTTCTGGACCAGCTTGCAGGTGGGGGCGTGGAAGGCAAGGTAGTCGAAGCGGTCCAGGGGGTCNTTGGACTCGTCGACACCGTTGGTGGTGCCGTTGGCCAGCTTGGCCTCCTTCTTGCAGTAGTCACGGTAGGCGGCGTCGAGGGCCTTTGTGTAGCAGGTCAGGGAGAAGTGGCCGTCGACGACGGGGTACTCGCTGGTCAGGTCGGGCTTGTAGAAGTCGTAGGCGTGTTGCATGTAGCTGCCACGCAGGCCGGGCTCGACAACAATAGGAGCGTTAGGGCCAACGAGAATGGCGACGGCACCAGCGCCACCGGTGGGGCGGGCAGCACCCTTTGCGTAGAGGGCAATGTCGCCGGCGACAACAATGGCATCGCGGCCGTCCCAGGCGGAGGACTCGATCCAGTTGACGCTGTTGAGGAAGGCGTTGGTGCCGCCGTAGCAGGCGTTGATGGTGTCGACACCCTCAATGTTGGTGTTGTCGCCAAACAGCTGCATCAGGACAGACTTGACCGACTTGGACTTGTCGAGGATGGTCTCAGTGCCAACCTCGAGGCGGCCGATCGAGTTGACGTCGACGTTGTAGTTCTTGAGCAGTTTTGAGGTGACGGTGAGGGCCATTGAGTAGATATCTGGGCACAAGTTTCGAGTCAGCCCCCAAGTNNNGGAGAAGAGAGAGGGGGAGAAGAGAGAGGGGGAGAAAAAAGAGAGGCATTCNNNAAACTTACCCTCACGGTCGTCGCAGAAGGCCATCTTGGTCTGGCCTAGACCAATGGTGTACTTGCCAGCGGCAACGCCATCGAACTTTTCGAGTTCGACCTGGTCGACATACTGTTTCAAAGCAATTGTCAGCGACTCTGTTTTTTGAGGGTGGTTGTCTGTCTCGTGAGATGTGGATGGAGGGGCAATTTGGGGAAAACCAACCTGGCTGGGGAAGTAAATCTCAATGGCCTTGATGCCAATGTTCTGAGGACGAGCGGCCATCTTGAAGAAGTGGACTGTAGAAGTACAATTGAGCTTGGGTATCAGGTGAAGAGTTGAAAGGAGAGAATGGCGAGAGAAAAGTGAAGCTCGTGAGGGAATGAATGTCGACTTGGTGGATGTGGAACGTGGCGGCGTGCTTGTGCATTTAAATGTTTTCACCGCCCTTTGTGGCAGGCGGTGCGCATCGCTGTAGCGCCTGAGCTGCAGCACAAACAGGGGACTTGCAGCGCTTCTGCCAGGGGTCGGCCACGGTGGGTTTAGTGGGTTTAGCTGCGTGGACTACTACCGCCAGAAGATGGTGGGGAGGGGCCGTCTCTGGTCTGTTCTGTTGGCGGCCCAGCGATGGATGAAATTAATTGCCCGTCCTTTTTACGCTTGGCTTGGCCCTTGGGCAGAAAAAAAAATGGATGGAAAAAACAATCGCGACTACGAGTACGGAGTACGGCAGAGGTTACGAATACTTTTGCGCCAGGGCATCCAGATACGAGAGCGCAAGTACTTCTACAGACACACGAGCACACACACGCACTCGCACATTCGCACAATTTGCTCCGTTTCTGCTGCAACTCGCGAGTTATAATGGATGGATGGCTTCACATCCCTGCCTCCGATTGTTATCTCTCCACGCCTCCTTTGATCTTTATCTCTCTCTTTCTCTCAGCCAGCCAAAGAAATGTTTGTGGGGGAACGGACACAGGCCTACGTACTAGATCCAATCTAACCAACACTTCTTACTCGCACCAGAGATTACACGTCTTGTTGCTACCGTGTCTCCTTTTTTCTCTCTCTTTTTTGCTTCTTCTTCCTTCTCTCCGTTGCACCGCTCCATAATTCATTCGCATTAGCCTAACTGTTAGTTTGGCTCTTGTGTCGTCAGAATCGGGGCCTTGGATGCCAGAAGCTGTTAGTCCAGTCCAGAGCCTCTGCTGTACTGTCACTGTTATTCCCATCCCTCAGATGCAGAATCTCACCATCAGCACGCTGCGTTGTCAAATGCCCCACTGCATGTGGCCTTTCTTTTTATCGCTCGTTGCCTCCAGAAATCCAATGCTTCTTCAACGCGCCAATCCTGCGCCAGTTGGGCTCCACCGCCATCTAGAGACTACTGTGCTCTTAGTCAAGTGAAATCTCACTTTCGCCCATCTAGATAGTAGCCGTACCGTACCCGGCTGTGTGTTCTGTACAGTAGATCCTACACACAAGTAGAGCTGAGCATCAAAAAGCATCATACCGTGTCAACTGCCATACTACTCGTACAACGCCCGATATTGCCAGCTGAATGGATAAATGTTTCCAAAGCCTTATGAGGACTCATAACGACGCATCCAGTGGTGGCGAACAACGAGGCTCAAGCTGATACCGCAAGGCTATATTCGCCGTGCTCTCCCCCTGCCGTCAGCCTCTGCCCTCCAAGACGCATCATTGGCCGTGCTCCCTGGCCGTGCACAGCTGAATTCTCGGTCGCATTAACAGCCGATTCTTATTTATGCATTGACCGATTGAGTCTTTCCGAAAGCTGCCTTCTACCGGTACGATACACAGCTTCTCCTCCGTATGGCGACATCTTTGCCCCGCCCCCGTATCTCAATGCTTCTGCAGCGATACCACTCCCCAACTCCCATGCAATTGCCTCTATTGTGCGTAGCCTTGACAATACGCATAGTCTGTACATGCAGGGATTGTTTCAATCAGCGTCATATTGTATCATGCATATCTTAGCACTGAGCTGAGGAATTATCATTACCAATGCCCAGTCTGATCAAGCAGCAACAAAGAAAAGAAGCTTGAAGCTTGGACCTACAAAGTGATGCGAGTACCTCTTTTGGTATTCTCGTCTGCCGCTCGGATTCCGGGCCGGCCCCACATCCGGACGGCACCAGGCTCGGGCGCAGGCGAGACATGCGTTTTGTTTTAGCTGTCTGAATCAGAACAGATCAAGTACCAGGTACGAAGCAGTCTATGTTGAAATACAAAGGGGACACAACTTTCGTCTGGTAGCTCTACCTATGAGATAGCCACTATGATGTATCGCATTTCATCTGATTGGCATCAACTTCTATAGATGCTGTGCCGCGCATGAAACATTGGGAGATTGAAGAGAGGTAGCCAACAAAAAAGTGCGAATACGAATACCCTGCCCTTTGGCTCTCCCGCAAAAAAAGTGTCTGAGACTAAAACCCGCAAATCAAGAAGTACGTACCGACTTTTGGACTAGCAGCCCGCAATACGAATACGCCCCCGATTTTATTGCGGTAATTACACCTTCACAAGTTCGCCCCCACACCGGCCTTCCTCGCCCATTGGCCCGGCGTGCGGCAGATCTGCTTTTCGCATGGGATAATGATCCGTCCGTACTCGCAATTGATTTCTGTAGGCAATTTGCATATCGATAAAATCGGAAGGAAGAGCCTCCGATTTACGCTGCATCTAATACTTGCTGCATTTACGGATCCTCCTCGCTATTTTGTCATAGTTGCATCAAGCCTCTTTCGTATTACAATCACATATCAAAATGTAACTTAGCATCTCTGTTCTTTTATCAATCCTTTTTTCTCTTTCCCATTAACGTTGAGGCTTGATTGGTACGAAGCTCAACGTGGAAACTTGGCACGTTTCGGCCCGAGTTTTGATGGCAACCACCACACGTGAGCTATCAAAACATCAGACGAAGCCACTTCCATCCCAAGCAAACTAAATCACCATAGAACAAGCAAACCTACAATATCATCCTAGACAAACGTCTATCAATCTGAACAAAGTTAATACAAAATACATCCCAGAGGCGCAATAGCAAACGTTTCAATTCGTGCAAGTTAGCCTCTATAGAGGTAGGTATGTTCCGAGCCAGTTGCAACACAAGAAACAAACAACAACGACAACAACAAACATCTCGGTTTTGCCCCGTCCTCCTCTGAGACTGTAGCCATCTAATTCACGCCAGACTGGATAAATGGAAGCACGGCATTGTGCATATGCTGTCAGCTTTGATGTAACCATAAGCCGCACATGATAGTTGCCAGATGAAGAAAAGATCAAACGGAGATTGACGGAGTTACAACTTCTTATCACGAGGATTTACAATGCATTGAACCCATAAATCATGCATGAACCTATCAAATAGATAGACTCTTGGAGTTGATTTCGTTAGTTATTCTAATTCATGTCCAAAAATGGTGTTATTTCGCCCAAGCCAAAATCTTTGTAATCCCCGAAACGCCATGCTATGCAACCCGATGTCTGACCATCCTTCTGTCTAACCCTCTTCACACCCGCTCATACTCCGAATCCGATGCAGTGTTCTTCTTATCGTCCTTAGCCACCTCGAGAGTCTCCGCCTTTGCCTCGCTTCCCTTGTCGGCATCCACCTCGCCCGTGGATTGAGGTTCCTTGGGAGCATCAGCACTCTTGGCTTCGGCACTCTCCTTCTGGTCCGAGCCTTCAGTCTTGGCTGTGCTGTCCTCACTCTCCTTCTTCTTGTCCTCCTCTTCAGCCTTCTTCTTCTTCTCCTCTTCCTCCTGCTCCTTGCGTCGTTTCTCAGCCTCTTGCAGCTCCTTCTCCTTCTTATCCTTGCGAGTCTGAATCACCCAAGCATCCGCAGCCTCAATGGCATCCTCAGGAGACCGCTTATACTTGAGGAGCAGTCCCTGAATCTCCGCAGGGCTGAATTCAAACTCGGGAATCTTGGTAGCAAATTGTAGAGAGAGAACCTCAATGCGCTCAGAAATCTCAGCATGCTGTCTGGCCCACCGCTGCTTAGCCTCCTCGTCCGGCTCAATGCGCTTGGGTGTGCTAGTGCCGCTCTTGGAACCGAGGGCCAGCTCGTTGGAGGAGATCTCGCTTTCAAAGGGAGCATAGATGGCACGGAAGATGGACTCGGTCATAGTCTTGTCGGCAAGGCTGAAGGGAACAATCATATCGACACGACCGGGTCGGATCAGGGCCTTGTCCAACTTCTCAATGTGATTGGTAGTCATGACAAGAAGACGGCCCTCCTGTGAGGCGACTCCATCCAGAATGTTGAGAAGTCCAGAGAGTGAAAGGCGACCACCTGATCCTGTGTTTGAACCCGAAGACGGAGTTGGTGCTGAGGGATTCGGAGCAGCGATAGGGGCAGGTGCGGCATCTGGCTCCTCTCGAGTGTGCGTCAAACCAGCTGTGTCAATGTCCTCAAGGAGTACAAGGCAGCGAGTGGGCAGGTTGCTGAAAAGAGAGGTGAGGCCCTCCTCAGTGGCATTGATGGAACTCAGGCTGACAATGTAAATCTTCATCCGGAAGTATCCAGCCAGAGCCAGACTGAGCGAGCTCTTTCCGGTACCAGGGGGGCCGTAGAGAAGATAACCGCGTCGGTAGGGGATACCACGGTTAGCATACCACCGGCGAGTAGCAGGGTTGAGGTAATCGGCGGCATCGTCAATCAGATCCTGCTTCATCTTCTCGCTCAGAATGACGGTGGAGAAGGGGCGGTTAGGACGAGACATGCTGCGCTGCCAGTAAGGCTCACCACCGTAGGCAGTGCCACTGGAGCTACGATAGATGAGAGTCTTGCGCTCGTCCTTCTTGAGGTACATCTGACGAGCCTCGAAGAGAAGTTCCTTGAGGAGACGCGGGTTCCGCCCAAAGCATGAAATGGAGAGCTCCTCTCGCTCGCTGGCGCTCTGGAAGTTGATTTGCTGTTGGTTCTGGTGACGTTCAAAGAAGAGAGGCCATCCCTTGTACCAAAACAGATGAGAGCCGAACGATGGGGTATAGTGGAGAGTCTGCTTTGGTCCTAGGATATCGACGCTGACTTCCTCATCTCCATCCTCGTCGTCACTATCGTCGTTTGAACCTCCCCAGACGTAGCTGCTGCGAGAGTATAAATCGGTATTGACTAGGAAACGACGAGAGTTTTGAGAAAATTTTTGACGTGAGATCCAGAGCATCAGCATGTTGTAGATTTCATCATCAGTGCGAACCCGAAAGGACGACATGAGATATTCGTCGATCCATGCCCATGCTGAAGTGCTAAAATAGCTCCATACGAAATTCAGTCCAAAGATGGCGACAAGGAGAGGGATGTAAAAGTTAAGGTCGATACCCAGGTAGGTGTGCAGGGCCGAAGTAAACATGGAGAAGCCCGGGAAGAAGTAGTTGAGGAGGGCGAACTGGGGGTTGGGGACTGCCCCGTTGGGGAACTGCGCCGACATGTTGATGAAGGGATCCATGGTGTGTTACACACGTCAAGCGTTATTTGTATGAGGTTTTATTGACGAGGTGTTAAAAGTGGCTGTAGGAACGCACGGGTTCCGACAGGCGGCACTTTTGGTGTTGAGGTCTTTGTCCGTCTGATGTCACTCGCCACTCCTAGATGGGATGAATGGTAGGCCACGAGTTCAGACAAGGACAAGTGAAAGCCGTTGATATGGGATTCAACCAGTCCACAAAAGAAGGTAGGAAAGGAAGAGAAGGATGAACTGGTTGAAAAGTTTGTGTTGAAGTTGACAACTCAGACACCCTTATATAACTGTAAGACGAACCAAGAACAATGCCTCCAAGGCTAGACACGGATGCGGCTGCGGTGCTGCTGCGGCCTAGAAGCAGTGGAGTCCGTTCGACGAACAAAAACATGTGAATGGCTCAATAAGCCGTGTGGAGAAGGCAGATCTCGTTGGATGACTCCCGCCGAGGTGGGACTGGCTGGCTGCCTGATCTGAAGGCCTCCATTCGGATCCGTGAGCCGCTAAGCTTAGCTGAAGCTTGCATGTGCCTTTATCCTTGCCCCATGTGATGTGAGCTTAAAGTTGAGATTGAGTTGACGTGTTGCGCAAATTGGAAATGTGTCGTGCTTTGTGTGAAAGAAATTCGAATAGAACATGGAGACAAAGCATTTCTCTCCCCCGCATCTCGTGCTCGTGCTCGTGCTTGTGCTCGTGCTCCCGGAGAGAAAGACTAGTACAATGCATTGCTATGTTAGCTCACAGCGCACGATGAGCAAACCGCATCATACTCAAACCATTCTCCGACCCGATCGTCTGCAACTCTGAAAAAGACCCCTGCAGGACAAAGAAAATGCACGGTCGATTGCCGACTGAGTCACAACAGTGAAAGGAGATTTGATGAGCTGTTTGCTTCGCTGAGCCTCGTTCCGGCGTCTGAAAAGAGACTCAAGCAGCGCTTTGTCCTCGCGGGTGCCTCGTAAGGCTTCCTGGACAGCAAATGGGCTCCATAAGCGCGAGGCCAAGTCGAGCCAAGTGCGGTGGTCAAGCAGACGATGGTGAATGGTTGAAGCTGGCAAACTGGGGAGAAGCGGGAGAGCGCCTCCTTTACCGTAGTGCACAGCCACTCCCGGCGTGCCAACTGTGGCTAGTGTCATGTCTCAACCACGGCCAACCCGGGAGGGCATCAAGTACGTCATTGAGAACATACATATGTAGTTTTCATCAATGGTTGTTATGGTCAGGTTAGTTGATGTTACTTAGTATTTTCCGCTCGTTTTCTCTCATTAAAATAGAAACAGAAATGAAAGTACCCAAGGAGTACCTAGTAGTTATATGACATAACGTGATTTGTATTAGTAGCGTAGATGTCGAGATGTATACACCCACCTATAGCTTACTCAAAATGCCGGCAAGCAGATCCTTCAAGTAAAAATGAACCACCAGTTGTATTAATTAGAAGTTGAATGAATGGTAATCCTCCTCTCAAGGCATGAGCATATAAGGTATATTGCATGACCGGACATGCTGGTAGGTACCTGGATTATATAAGCACAAACAAGGCTGGAAGTGAAATTCAACCCAGTAGCAGCACGTTTCGGTGACAGCCAATGCACACATCCAGCGTATTCAGAGAATGCCTCGCATGATTGGCCAAGTCGTGTCATTGGGCAATAATTCAATGCAACTGTTAGTACAGCAGCGGGGATAATGCCTTGGTACCTGATCCAAGGAATTGCAACCCAAATGAATCTTCTTCCTCAGACAACCGCCGTTCAAACTGAAACTGAGCTTTCTTCTATCAACCTTATAACTCATCAACATAAGATTGAACCCTAGGCTTGAACGCAATCATGTTTAATCCGCATGACTATACCGTTGGTTGGATCTGCGCCATACCTGCCGAGTATGTCGCTGCCCAGAATTTTCTTGACGCGAAGTATAAAGAGCCTGATTATGTATCCCCCAACGATAATAATAACTATACGCTTGGCCAGATTGGAAGACACAACGTTGTTATCGCTGTGCTCCCAAACAGCGAATATGGCTTATCGTCCGCTGCAAGCGTTGCCAGAGATATGCTACACAGTTTTCCAAATGTTAGAATCGGTTTGCTGGTCGGAATTGGCAGCGGCGCTCCTACCTCAAACCACGATATTCGTCTTGGCGATGTTGTTGTCGGTGTCCCTCATAATGGGAAGGGTGGGATTATCCAGTATGACTTTGGAAAGATCATACAGGGCCAAGAATTCCAAGAGGCGGGATTCTTAAACCAGCCACCAACGTTGCTGCGGACAGCTGTTCATGGCTTGATGGCACAATACGAGTCTGATGGAAATCAGATTAGAGAAGCCATCAACAGCGTGATAATAAAGAAGCCGAGGCTTCGGAAAAAATATATGCGGCCTGAAGCTACTACTGATCGGCTCTACTGGCCACAAGTCATTCATCCTTTAAATAACGACACTGATTGTACGGCAATATGTGGCGACGATCCATCAAATCTTATCAAGCGGTCTAACCGCAATGAAGAAGAAGATGATGACCCGGCAATCCACTATGGCCTAATTGCTTCGGCGAATACACTCATGAGAAATGCTTCAATTCGAGACGAAATGGCGAAGAAAGGCGTTCTCTGCTTTGAAACAGAGGCCGCAGGATTAATGAACCACTTTCCATGCCTGGTTATTCGTGGCATTTGCGATTACTCAGACTCTCATACAAATGAAAAGTGGCATGGCTACGCAGCGATGACAGCTGCAGCATATGCGAAGGATCTTCTCTCTCGGATAACTCCGAATAAGATTGAAGCTGAGACAAAGATCAGCAACATTTTATCTGGTAATTCCTTGACTTAGGTATTTTGCTTGAATCAACGGAGTGTATTAATTAGATATAATTAGGTCTTTATGAAATTACTCAACAACACCGAGACATTGCAGAAAACCATCTGGACATTGCAAAACAACAGTTGAAAGCCGAAAAAGATGCAGCTAAGGAGAAGCGAGCTGCAGAGCAAAGAAAGTGTCACCAGCTATTTCGCATTACATCTGATAACAGAGATGCTACATACGAATGGTATAAAGACCGAATTGACGAGAGAGTTAAAGATACGTGTTTATGGTTCCTTAACCACGAACACTACCAAAAGTGGTTACAGCAAACTTCTGGTCCTCTGCTAGTTACAGCTGACCCCGGTTGCGGAAAATCAGTATTGGCTAAATACCTTATTGATCACAGCCTATCGAAATCTGCAACAACCTGTTATTTCTTCTTTAAAGATCAGGACCAGAACACTTTACGTCAGGCGCTTTGCGCATTACTACATCAACTGTTTTCAAAAAAGCCATCTCTAATAAAGCACGCCATGGAGCATTTCGACCAAGAAGGAGAAAAACTAATTAACTCTGCCCATTCACTCTGGCATATTTTACGAAACGCTACAAACGATCCCGTGGCAGGACCTATTACTATAGTTCTTGATGCTTTAGACGAGTGTGCTGAACTTGAATTTGCGGACCTAATTCGAAACGTGGAACGCCACTTTAGCAACAATCATTTCAGCACCAGCAGCAATATGGTCAAATATTTTCTCACATGCCGACCGTATGAACAAATTACATCTCAATTTCATACCCTATTACGGAAATTTCCAAATATCCGCATACCAGGAGAGGAAGAGTCAGAAAGCATCAGCCAGGAGGTAAATCGCGTAATTACACACCGGATCAAGCAGCTATCAGAGAAGAAAAAGTTTTCACCCAAAATCAACAGCTACCTGGAGAAAAAACTGCAAGAGACCATACACCGAACCTATCTCTGGGTATATCTAGTGTTTAATTATTTGGAAGAAAATGTTCTTATTAAAAGAACCCAGAAAGAGATTGAGTCGATCATTACAAAACATCCAAAAAATGTTAATGAGGCATATGAGAAGATTCTCAATAGGTCTGAAGATGAGTATATGGTTCGAAGGGCTTTGAGCATTATTTTGGCCGCTAGTCGACCCCTCACCCTCTCGGAAATGAATATCGCTATGAACATAAATGATACAACTCAAGAGGACACCACAGATACCTTTGATGATCTCGATTTAGAAGAAGAAAGTGACTTTAAGTCGCGACTGAGGACTTTGTGCGGATTGTTCATCTCTATCTATCATGGCAAGATTTACTTCCTCCATCAAACTGCTCGCGAATTTCTTCTTGCAGATTTGGCATCTCCTACAGCTATACCATCAGGGCTACGCTGGCATCACTCTATTGCTATTCGACAAGCACATCATATTCTCGCAGAACTCTGCGTCCTCTATTTGAACTTGTTTAATTCTGACGTTGGCTCCACTACGGAAGCGGATGGATCAACAAGCTACTTTACCGATACCAACGCGCTGTTCGAGTACTCTACTGCAAATTGGGGTACTCACTTCCGCAAAGCTCAGATTGACGATGGGGCCACTATTATACCCGTGGCTTTGAGAATTTGTGACACAGGTTCAAAGAGCTACTTGGCATGGTTTACAAATTATCAGAAATCCAAGCTTGGATGCCCCTCTGGGAATCTTACAGATCTCATCATAGCATCGTACTACGGCCATCGGGCTGTTGTCAAGCTACTGGTTGAGAAAGGAGCTGATATAGAGGCAAAGACTCATAAATACGGCAAGACGCCGCTATTATGGGCAGTTGAAGAAGGCCATGAGGCTGTTATTAAGCTGCTAGTTGAGAAAGGAGCTGATATAGAGGCAAAGACTAATCTATACGGCGAGACGCCGCTATTATTAGCAGCTAAAGAAGACCATGAGGCTATTGTTAAGCTGCTGGTTGAAAAAGGAGCTGATATAGAGGCAAAGGATAAGAAATTCGACCAGACGCCGCTATTATGGGCAGTTGTAGAAGGCCATGAGGCTATTGTTAAGCTGCTGGTTGAAAAAGGAGCTGATATAGAGGCAAAGGATAAGAAATACGGCAAGACGCCGCTATTATGGGCAGTTGTAGAAGGCCATGAGACTATTGTTAAGCTGCTGGTTGAAAAAGGAGCTGATATAGAGGCAAAGGATAAGAAATACGGCGAGACACCGCTATTATGGGCAGCTGTAAAAGGCCATGAGGCTAATGTTAAGCTGCTGGTTAAGAAAGGAGCTGATATAGAGGCAAAGGATATACATGGCCGGACGCCGCTATTATTCGCAGCTTGGGAGGGCCATGAGGCTAATGTTAAGCTGCTGATTGAGAAAGGAGCTGATATAGAGGTAAAGGATATATATGGTCAGACGCCGCTATCATTAGCAGCTGAGAAGGGCCATGAGGCTATTGTTAAGCTGCTGATTGAGAAAGGAGCTGATATAGAGGTAAAGGATATATATGGTCAGACGCCGCTATCATTAGCAGCTGAGAAGGGCCATGGGGCTATTGTTAAGCTACTGGTTGAGAAGGGAAGCTGACATAGAGGAAGAATTTGATATTGAGGTAAAGGGGAAAATCAGCTCCTTTCTCAATTAGCAGCTTAACAAATATTAAGGCAAAGGAGGACTGTTGCTGCGCTGCTATTGTATCATTAAACTTAAATGACTATAACTCTTCGCCAATCTTAAAAAAAATATTGATATAGCTTGCTAAGACAGTGCTCCCTTGACTTTGTAACTTCTAACTCCATGGGCTTGTGCATATAGTAATAGCTTGGTGTGACTTCATTCTCTATTTTCAATTATTTTTGACAAGTATGGGCTAAAGGGGCCCCAGGCTTTTTACACATGCGATTTAATGGCGTATGACAAGAGCAGGATTGGAGCAGCAAATGGAATTCAGCCAAAAAGAAAGAAAGAAAGAAAAAGAATTAGAATGGTCAGGTAGTTATGAAACAGTACCTGATATAATACTGTTCTCAACACCGTCTAGGTCAGGGACTTGTTTTAGTTCCTACTGTACAGTTGTGAAATTGCATGTTGTGCCACCTAGCTTGAGGCGGAACATGCCCTAGCTAGATGCAGGTTCAGAGTACATGTATGGTGTAGATTATATAATATCGAGTATTGCAACTTCGGCCTCCCTATCATCGTTATCATCTCCACCTCGCGATATTTGATGCCTGTTCCATGTGTCTTAGTTAAACTTGTTTCCTTCATAGTTTGAATGACAGAGAAGAAGCAAAAATAAGGAACAGGATGAAGATGACGAAGGTCTAACTTCTTCCAAAAGGTGGAAAAGGACCCCAACCAGGCAAATTGCCTCCTGGAGAAAAGCCAGTCGAGAAACCAGAAGCCCTTGAGTAGCCATGAGCTGGAGCAACCCCCGGGCCACACTCGGCGCATGAAGCTGTTGGTGGGGGAACATGGCCGGCCGAATCTCGATATGTTTCATGGAAGAAGTTGACATCAGGTGGCGATGCCGTTGAGGTACTCTTCTGTCCATCTCTCCTACGCGGAGTCCTGCTTCGGCCGCGTTCCCGACGATCCTCAGGCTGGATAATCCAGAATAATTGCGTGTTACGGCCAAAGAAGTCCCATATTGAGGTACTCTGTTCGCGCCTCTTGTCTTTTCTCGTCATCTTCTTCATTGTGGTTGGGAGCGAGGCGCCTGCGGCATATGCGATGAATCTTAGAGGAAGTCCTTTCTCTCTGGGGATTGCCAGGTATTCAGTGTCCCATTTGTTTTTGAAGCTGCTGTAGGAACTGGAACTATTTGTGCTTGAGGCTGGTCGGCTTTGAGACGATGAGGTTGACGTGGAGGTTGATGAGGACGTGGAGGGCATGTTGTCGACGCCGCATGAAGAACACATTGGCGGATTGTTTTCCGTGGGCGATTTGACTTCTTTGTTCCCGATTATGTTTTGGTTAGATAATTTAACGGGAATTCCTGATACTACTCTGACAAAGTGCGATGAAAATGAATGATGAAGGTCGAGATAGGCACAAGCAAGAGCTGTATTTATCTTGACGTTCACTGGAAGAATGAATTTGAAAAGAACTGACATGTGGGCAGTGTGTAGCAGTCACACAACATCTATCTATTTGTCTATCTGCTGCTCGGTTGGTCAAGTGATGAGTACGTCATGCCGTGCAATGTTACCGCCATAGAGTGCAGACTTTCAAGCACATAACCGTATACATGGTGGGTGCGGGCTCTATAAAGCGGCCCAACGCAAACCTCATTCTATGATGGGCAGTGAAGCTGCCATAGTTATATAGTCGGACGCTTTACAAACGCTAGAAGATGAAGAATGGCGGTTAAATGCAGGACGTTAGAGTCATGAGCTGCCCCCGCTTGTGAGACCGATTCACGACAGTTAATAATGACGAACAGGCGGCGTGAAACAACCTATGTTCAAGCTATATACAAACGTATGGCTTGATACAATGAAGTAATTGGGCTATACTGGACGTGCAAGTGAAACGGTGTAGATGAACACAGCATCTGATCAAGCCATGGCCACAGATGGCAGCACACATAACCGAGACAAACAGACTGTTTGCATCTCTGGTTCGCTTTTCAAACAATCCACGAGACAGGGTAATCTGACAAAATCAGGATGCAAACACCCGACGGAACTGAGCTTGGAACAAGGGCGAATTAAACTCCCGTAGCAAATGTCGTCATCATTTCATCTAACACAGTAAGAACTATATACAATAAGAAGAATAAAAGTGGTAAACCAGCAACCTGTGCTGTCTAAAATACAATAAATAAACACCCGTGATTGCCTCCTCGGTGGGTGTCTTGTCGTTGACGACGTATCATGTGCTTCTTGGGTATATCATCCCTATCTTAATCTCGTAGGGGCTCCGTTTGCTCCCGGTTGTTTTTTAGCACCTTTCGGGAATTTTTATTTGCTTCTTTTTTTATCTTCGTATTCCGCTGACCAATGCTTCAAAGATCATCGATGAAGACGCCCTTTGAGATGGTAATAGTCTCAATGTCGGCAAATCCAATGTCGGACGAGTTGAAGCAGTTGGTGCCGTTGACGGGCGCAAGGCGTTTGTCACCGGGATCGACAAAGGTAATATCGACACACTGTAACACCCANNNTTGNNNGTCTTGCACAAGAACATTCAGGGCACCTTGCAAGGAACTTACCGAGAACAAAGAAGCTCCGTGCTGGGCATTCATGAGGACCTGGATTGTCGCGTTGACACCAGCCTTGATGCCAATGTCGGAAGGGTTCGGAATCTGCACCTTATCCAAGCAAATAGTGCCCGGGAAGGGATTGTTGCTGGGGCCGACGATGGAAAAGGGCGGCACGATCTGATGCGACATCTCGAGAGGTCCGCCATCAGGGCCGTCGGTTCCCATGCCCAAGTTGACCTGCAGCATGGCGGTTGCGTGGCCGACGAACCAGCCGGGCTGGAAGGATATCGGGCCTCCGGTCGTGGGCCAGTATGTGCGGTTTGTCGTCAGAGGGATTCCGCCACCGGGAAGCATTTGATGNNNGTTGTTGGGNNNGGTTATATAGTTGAGGCAGCTTGAGGGCTTACAAGGATACATCCACTGCATGCCGTAGGGAAAAGTGTCGTTTGTGATGAGATTGTCGCCCCGCCACCCGGGATAGACAATGACGGTATGCGCCCACGACAGAAGCGGGAGGGCAAAGAGGCAGAAGGCCGCCAGAAAGCCTCTTGCAGACATATTTGGTGTTGTCTCTGTTTCTGTGTACTTGTCGTAGTATTATATTCGTCGATATTTCAACTCTTTGATGGCGATACGCAGGTGTTGTAGGTGAAGTGATGTACTCGTATGCACGGAATTCCCACTTTATTAATGCTGTTGGTTCGCGCTCGATTCGGAGGTTTTTTACGTTGCAATCGATGTAACGGCGTGGGAAGAGGCGAATGTCTAGCTCCGGACGGTGTGGAATCAAGACAGAGGCAGAGGCGACAGATAGACAATCAAAGCAAAGCAAAGGGAGATAATATCATTGAAGTCAGAGTTGATGTCGCTGTTGTTGTTAGAGTTTGAGAGAGAGAGAGAAGAGATGGAGATGGAGATGGAGATAAAGATGTAAGCACTCGGCCGTGCATGTGCCTTTGCTTTAGTACAAGCAACAACCGTCCCGAACGAACCCCGGAGAAAAAGCCATTGGATCTCTGGCTAACCGCTGAGCAATTCTGCTTTCTCCATTATCCAGACTATCCAGGGATCCGCGTGCTTCACACGGCCCAATCGCAGGCCAGACTGAGACTCTCCGCTAGGCCAATGTCCGACTAGGCGCTTAGATGCATGTAACCTCTGGCTATTTATAGGATCAGAATTCATTTATTGTTTTAGCCCCGGAGGCGACATCCTGGTCGTATAGATTGCATGGGTTGATGAAAAGATTCTTCTCTTTTCATTTACAGGTAGTTTTCCCTTCTCTTGTCTGTCTCTTTGAGGCTTCAAGTAAGAGGGATTGAGGTGATGGAAACAGTGTCAAAGCTAGATGTAATACAAAACAGGGGACCTCGACTGCTATTGGCTGCGTTTCACGCCATGATGACGGCGTCACTCGACTAACTGTGCTGCTAACATGGATTCCCTCATTCATCCGTTTATACTTCTGACGGTTTGCACTTTTTATCGAGGCCGGCCTCACGACAGAGCGCTAACGAGGTCTAGGTATTGCCAACTTTTAGCTCCGGCGCCAACTAGCCGTTTTTGCATGTACAAGTACGACGTATCCGGTATGAGAGCGTCCCACTCTCGTCCAATACAGCTACAGCTACCCATGGCTATCTCCATGCGAACTATCGTGGAAGGCATGGCATTTTGTTTTCAATTTAAATGTGACGCGTAATTCCCTTTTGGTCAGTAATGAATGGCCATCTTGATGTATATCCCGCAATGAAGCTGGAGTCATTTGTAATCCGCCAATCCAGCAAATACAAGGTAAACAAAGTAGAAGAGCATGTAGGCTTCAATCTCCATTATTTCGGCATGATGATAAATCCAAGGCATAGACAGATGTCTTTTAAAGTAGCGAATTCTAGTATGAAGCTGTGATATGGCCTCACTAAGAAGAGAGACTTTGTCGTCTTGTCTACCAGATATCGGGCTGCCCTCAGATTCTCCGCCGTCCACATGGGTATATCTGCATCATCACCAGACAGGCAGCTGCATTGTCACGTTCTCCATCCCATCTGGCGGAGAAGATCCCGGCTCTAAAAATAGCTCATCGTTCAATACTACAAGGTGCTATCATTATGGAGTAGTACTCCTCCAGTATATCCCTGGACGACCGACCAAGTGCTGGTGGCTGCATCACGGCGCTACTCAGCTGCAACTAAACCTGCTTCCTTGCCGTAATCTAGTCCTGAATGGTGCAGAATCCGGCCAGAATACCTACAAAGTACCAAAAAGAAACGACTCTTGCTTCTTTCTTCCAGGCCATGGAGCCGGTTAATTTCCGAATCGGGGGCATCTGAAGTCGTTTATGTTGGTGATGAGATGACAACGACGCTCTGAATGGTCACTCTCATGCATCTACATGTCAATCAACAAAACAATCACATCTTAGTCTCTATCTCTTGGTGAATTTTCTAGCTACGTGACTATGGTGTCGGTATAATAATTTGCCCGCTGGTCATGATGCCACCACTGCAACGTACGTGGATCTCGAGAGGAGAAACGGTGTAAGTTGCCGGCTGTGGCGGCGATACGAGGCATTTGCTGGGTAAATGGCTCCAGAATATGAGCAAACCG
Organism: Trichoderma sp. BMH-0061; assembly: GCA_030015385.1. Classification (NCBI taxonomy): domain Eukaryota; kingdom Fungi; phylum Ascomycota; class Sordariomycetes; order Hypocreales; family Hypocreaceae; genus Trichoderma; species Trichoderma sp. BMH-0061. The sequence goes on from JARWZN010000005.1 coordinate 2,923,459, forward strand.
TAGACATAAACGGAAATGGACACTTCCCAAAGGTAGACTCCGATATGCTCATCACCATCAACACCTAGATGATTCCACATGGAAACATGGCTATCCACGTGTTCACGCATTCTACCGTCCACGCAGTCAGATGTTTAACCAGACAAAGAACCATTCAGTCTACCGGAAGACAATCTTGCTCATTCTACCATGCTTTCTCCAACCGAAGCCCCCTCTCTGCCAAGAGTTAAGCCTTGGCTCGTGGCATGAGGTGAACAATCCCTGGTCTCGGCGTATCCACCATACCTTATGCGAGCAGACAGGCCAACTTCCCGTACTATACGAGCTTCTTCAGAGGGGAAAAGAAGACGAGACAAACTTGAGACTGCTTGAAGTTTTGTTGAGAGCTGTCGATTATGCTCTCTAGTCATTACTATTAACTAAGTGTATAGTCTATCATATCCCACTGACAAGAATCTAAGCCATTAGATCGTAACGCCCACCTCAATATCCAACTTGGGCTGCATAGCCTTGACTCCCGCCTGCATCGCCTTGAACCGACTCCAATCATAGCTGTCCTGCGCCAACGCCCACGCGAAAACACCGCCAAGTCCCTTGGGGACGACAATGTCCTTGAACTTGCGAGCAGCAAACTCCGCCGTATCCCACGTCCAGAAGATTTCCTTTTCGGAATCCCACCACCACTGTCCACCCAGCTCCTCGTCCGCGATACCGTTGGCGACGGCGTGCTCGAGAGCGCCAGCATAAGTCGATGTTTCAAAGGTGATGGCGCCGGAAAGGCCCGTGTCGTTGCCTTCGGCGTCTTCAAGCACGGCGGTTGGGCAGCCGACGGGAGTCGTGCAGTTGACGCCAGGAGCAGTGGTGAAATACTTTGCGTAAAAGGCGAAGCCGAGGTTGATCTTGCTGGGGGAGAGGCCGCGCTCGATGTAAGTGGTGACGGAGGCGAGAGAGTTGGCGACACCAGAGTGGTGGGTGGTTGTGTTCATACGACGCATCATGAGGTCGTAAGTCATGACCTGAAGTTGTTGNNNGTTTAACTCAAAGCTATAACCAAGCACGACAGAGACAGAGATACTCACGTTAACAAAGTCGACAATGTGGTTAATCTTGGCCACATTCTCGGGTGTATAACCAATCATGTCCTCGACTCGCCCCGGAGCAGCAATAGACAGCTCAATATATGCTCCAACGGCACTCTTGATCTCCTGGAGGAAGAGCGGGAAAGCATCAATCTCCCAGACCTTTTCTGAGTTGGGAGTCTGGATGTAATCCTGGCCATTTCCACCAGGGAACTCCCAGTCAATGTCTATAATTGTCAGTGACCGACCATACAAGATATCCCCAAANNNCATATACTCACCAACACAGTCGTAGCCCAGTCTCTTGACCGTAGCAGCGACATTCTTAGCATATGTCTGACGCGTCTGCTTCGTCTTGGCACCAGCACTGAAGCCAGCCGTGTCTCCCCATCCGCCAATAGCCATGCAAATCTTGGTGCCTTCGTCAAAGAGAGCACGGATCTGGTCCAATGGCATGAATGGCTCATACTGCTCGCCATCAGTGAACAAGGTCGTTCCGGCAAAAGCTGTGGTGACGTGGGTGACACCCGCAGTCACGGAGCGATCGGGCAAGTTTTGCGTGTCCCATCTAAAGCCATTAATACGAGATCGATAACAAGT
>JARWZN010000005.1:2925146-3030146 GCA_030015385.1 Trichoderma sp. BMH-0061
AGTAAGTAATACNNNCTGATCGAAATACATGAGGTAACGAGGTTTCGCCATAGCGCCAGTGACGGCGACGGCTGCAGCCGCAAGAGTAGAGGTACGCATCTTGAGTCAAGTTGAGCCTGATGAAAGGGAACGAGATTAAGCTTTAACAACTTGAGTGACGAATAATTTAGAAAGATGGAAAAGCCAAAGCTTTTTAAGTAAATCACTTCAGTGAATGTCGATCAATCCCAGGATAAAGTAAGGCAGCCATAAACTTACACAACAACGCAAACTTTACCCTCAGGGGTCTTTGATTCACCGACCCAAAAGACAAAAAAGACAAATGCAAAAATGCTAGCACCATGGCAAAACTATCGAGTAGCGCCATAATACGGGATAAGCCGACCCTTGCTAGACTTTGCTTTGAACCCTGTATCGTTGCAACGTCGTAATTTCACTCGGCGACTCGGTAATATGTTTTTGTCTTTTTCACGATCTATCTGTCGATTGCCGTTGCTTGGCTTGGTGTTGCTCTCCACATCATCGATGGACGGCCCGGCGTTTGCCGTTTGGGTTTCGGTACCCATGAAATGGTTTCTCTTTCGATGTATAATAATGTACTGGTAATGGCCGTTGTATTTGCTTCAGACTGAAACAATTACGGGCATGGATTGTCTTGTACAACAAGTAGGCAAACAAAGCGTGTGTAGCTACAGGACAGATATTCGGTAACCGTTGGACATTTACATCTACCGAGCATCCGCGATTATCTCAGCTACCACCGTGATCCGCCCGATTTGTACCACTAAGAGGATAATATCCATGTTGTTGTTGTTGTCAATATTGCTTGTACTATGGGATTTGCGGAGTTTCGCAAACGATTCAGGAGAATCGTCTCATGGATAAGCTTACCGTTTAAATTGACCCAGGTCCCCGATGCCTGTTCCGACGGTTCCACATCCAGCCGGGATCGTCGCAACACCAGATGGGACAAATTAACTGGGATAATGAGCTAAGCAACCTCTAATTGAAGTTAAGTCTCTACGGAACTCATTATCAATATCTTGGTTCCCGGTTATACAATCCATGAACGGCTCCAGGCAACGTCAGATTTTGCGGGCTGTCTGATGCGCCCATGCTTCAAAAGTTATAACTCCCTAGACAATTCATTTCCTCAACCCCTTTCACCCACATTAGCCCCATGAAGACGACAACTACAACTTGCAAGGCAGCTTATTTAGACCCGGCACGTCTCCTGAGATGACATGATGCATTACCGGAGAGCCGGCAGTCGAGATCGGAATTTGATTCCGCTGTCATCATGACCCTGGTCAACTTCAACGACAGCCTCGCAGCGGTATACAAGTCAGCCCATGATGCCGTGTTTGGCTAGTTAAAATGGATATAGCAACTCAAGTTATCGTTTAGAAACGGCATTGGTCGGAATAGTGGGCGAATGGTATTAACCATGTCAATAAGAAACAAGCGAACCTGAGCCCTGAACCACAACTCAATTACCATCTATATACCCCAGTCTAGTCCTGTTTTCTCTTCACATACATATAAACACTTGTCAACCTGGCATATCCAAAGCTTGCCCTCTTAGTTGGCCTCTACAGCCACAGCCGGACCCTCTCCCGTTCCAAAATCCGTCCAGTTCTGCACCGCGCCCTCCACAGCCGGCACCCAAGTCGGCCTGTTCCTCGTAAAGATTTCCACCTCGGGCACAAACGTCTTGAGAATCTCCTCATCATCCACGCACCCAATCTTGACCGCCATCTTGCCCGGAAACCCGCTCGACGTCCTGTACAGCAAGCTCCCGCATTCTCCGCAGCAGTGGTTTGTCATGAAGTTGCCGCTGTCGACGACGAATCCCCACGTCTTGAGCTCGCCCTTGACGACTTTTAGAGAGTCTGTGGAGGTGATGAAGTTGAGCGAGAAGGGGGATGCTCCGGTGAGCTTGCCTTCGTTGGCGCAGTGGCATTTGAACTTTAGTTCTTGAGTGCCTTCGTAGGTGATGACGTTTGCGCCACAGAGACAGGAAGACTGAGTCATGTTGAACAAGGTTGTGATAGAGCTTTCTTTAAGGTTGGTAAGAGTNCGTTGTAANNNGACTGTAAAGATGTAGTTGAGTTCGTAGTTGCTTCTTCTGGCCATTGTAAACTAATCATGGCAGAATCAACTCATCTTATACAAAACCCTAAACCCAAGAGTTTCTCTTGTTCTTCACATCAATGTTCTTTACACGATGCTGACATTTTGAGTGACAAGAGGTCGATTACCTGATTTGGCAAAACCCCTCTAAATAGGCAACTTTTTCCCAATGAAGAAATCGTTTTCTTCTTAGCTGCGATTGCTCAACTGCCACTGAAACTCCATTATGAGTGACAATGGATCAAGCAATTATCAGGCGATATCATATAAAGCGTCAATTATAAATCCAATTATCATTTCAACCGAGGTATCTTTTGCCTTGTGTGCCGTGGAAAGTTTTGTAAGCAGGAGTTATTAGAAAGCTCAAACAACAACAGTACTGGAGCGGTCCTTTTGCGAAGACTTTAACAAACTATAATCCTCGATAAACAAGACACTGCCACATCAATTTCACAGTGATTGTATCAATGGTTAACATGAAACTTCATTTCAACATACCGATATATATATCCCCCTCCGCACTCAGATCCTCGCTAAAGGTAATCCACGTCCCCGTCATGCGCTCCCTTTCTTGATAACATTAAACAACTCTTCACCCTTCAGTTGTCGAACAAGGTTATCCTGCAGAATCTTATACGCCCTCATAACCGTCTGCGTCGTAGAAGAACTAATATGCGGCGTGATAAAAACATTCGGCAACCCCCACAGCTCACTCTCCGTAGGCAAAGGCTCCGGATCCGTAACATCCAGAGCTGCACCCAAAAGGCCACCCCCAGTCGCTCCCTTCTTCAGAGACGCAATCAAGGCCTCTTGATAAACGACCGGGCCACGCGCAACGTTGACCAACAGAGCAGGACTGTTGGCATTCAAGATAGACAGCTCTTCTTCACCCATCAAGTGTTTCGTAGCCGGCGTCAACGGGAGGGCAAGAACCAAAATGTCCAAGCTCTGGGAGAGGAACTTGTGAAGGTCCTCTCTAGACTGGCCGTGGAAGTAGGCGCTGGGAATCGTGCCGTCTGGATCACCGGAGCCAGCTTGATACCAATTTCGGTCTTTGCGATCTTCGGCTGTAAGACGCGGACGAGAGTTGTAGACGACGACGTCCATGCTGAAAGCCTGTGCCAAGCGCGCCACTTGGTACCCAATGTTAGTAAAATGACTCTCTACGTAGAGTTTTTGTATCATGAAGGAATTAAAAGGNNNATGGGCACCTTGTCGGCCAATGGATCCATATCCAACAATACCCATCTTCTTCCCATCCAACGTAAACGGCGGCGGCGCCGAGCTACCCCAAGTCCTCTTATTCTGCAAGTCCTTATACTGAAACAGCTGGCGAGTCAATCCAAGGACAGATCCCATGACCCATTCTGCAAGAGCAATGCTAGGCCCGCCCGTCGAAGTCGTAATAGTAATCTTAGGGTCCTTGAACACCGCCTTGTGAGCGACGTGATCTGTTCCGGCAACGCTGAAGTGGATGTAGCGCAAGTTGGGAGCATCAGCAGGATCAGGAACAACACCAAAAGTCATCAAGTGTGTTGCTTCACGCAAGATTTCTAAAGTGGGAGCGTTATTAGTGACAATAGAAGGNNNTAGTTCATAATGTGTATCTTGNNNCGCACCTGGTGGAATGTACATGTCCTGCTTGACAAAAGCCTCAGCCGGCTTAACTTCATGACGCAAAAACGTAACCTTCAAGTCCGGAAACGCTCCCTGAAAGGCCTTTAGAAGAGGTTCCGGCTTGGGGAAAGGAAGTGTCATTAACAAATGGCCCGCCATGGTTAGACAAATGAGGTCTGCTTCTACACAGCTAAAGTGTGTCTACTATACAGAAACGTATCTAAGCCTACACAACATCCTACACTCTGGGGACACGGACAACCACTCAAGTTTATACCCGAACTTCTCCTCACTTGAGATTATAAGGCAAATGATAGTTACCCAATCCATCCCCCCAATTTGTAAGCACGCCAGTAACAGTTAGCGCCAGAAAGCCACTTCTTCACGACTTTCTCACCAATTGCTGCAAAACTGGTGGAAACGTGTTGAGTAATCAGGCGTTTTAACGAGCAAAAAGTCCGTTGTAAGTCTTTGAGAATTCACGTTGATTAGAAGCCGTTATACCCGCGGGAATGAAAACACTGAACACGGTCCGTCGGAATCACTCCTGTTTTTTAATCCTCGGAATCCGATCCGAGAAGGTTACAAGACTGCTCAGTTTGTCACGGTGGTTGCCTAATTGTTCACAGCATGTTCACAACATGTTCACGGTATGTTCATGTTGGTTAACGGCATGTCTCACGTGGGTTATTCAACATTTCAGCAACTTCATATTCCGATAGAGTCGTATTTAGTCTAATACGAGTAAATTCGAGTTACTTATCTTCATAGTTCTTCACATATCTACTACTATCATTACGTTTCTCTTATACCAATGCCTTTTACTATATCATCAAAGCGTCCCACCTCGTCGGTCATTAATCAAGTTCCGTGAAGCCATCTTACATCTTCTGCAGAATCACACTAGCATAATAGGATATCGGCTAGTTTAAGGGCCAATAGCATCTTCCCTACATTAAAAAGCCCACGATTCACTGAGCCGCTTATCCTCGGAATCTTATGCTAGCAGCTTATAAGAATGCTCAACTCGTCACAAAGGTTGCCTAATAGCCACTGATTGCGACGACGTGCTTTGTAAAACGAGATTATAAACATTTCAGATGACGAATGTAGGCAGCCTCGACTTGCGCAAGGCGGTGTCGCTCTACACTGTTCACTGCTAAACTACATCATGTAGATAACGAGTACAAAACATGGTGTGTGTCAATTTGAGACAACATAAGCAACGCAACAACGAAAAGTAAACACAGCTCCAGTTTACATCAATGTGTCCCTTTACATGTTCAATCCATTCATCCCTCTCGCAAGATTCTCGATATCCACCGCATGCCTCGTTCCCTCTACAGCTTGGTGATTCTGGCCCCCAATCCTAGCGCCGCACTCAGGGCATCTAGCCTCTTGCATGGGCATTCCGCACTCCCCAATAGTAAACGGATGGTTGTTCTCACAGACATACCAGTGCCCAGTGCCCCGAAGCTCATTCGACATTGCGTTGTACACAGCTCGCATCTCCTCTGCCGTGACCGGGCGATAGATGCCGTCGCAAATCATCTCCTCAACACTATCAATCTCCTCTCTGAACATGGCCGTGGATGGATACTCTTCCAATAAGGCGCGAGCTTTCTGGATATGATTCAAGGCTTCCTCTTTCAGATTGTCCTCGTTTTGCTCCGTCATGAGATCTCTACCAACAGGCCACATGGTACACTCGTCAAACGATAGACACAGTCCACAGAGCTGCGCGGCGAAAATATGCCCCTGAACCTCTTCTCTGGCATACTTGAGTGAACGAGATTGCACAATGAGATTGGCGCAATCAGTCCAATGAAGCGACAAATCCAACTTGACTTCTGTATCTACTCGGGCCAGACCACCCTCTTTGGCCCAACGATGAAAGTCGAACAAGATGACGATATCGCATTTGAGTAGCAGTGCATCTGCAAGAAGCGACCCCTTGACCTGGATGACGGATTCATCATATCGAAACTCTCGACTCGCCATGTTTTGGCGATTGGCAAATTGCACAAAGTCTGCCACTCGAGTGAACGGCTGCTCTTCTCCCCTGACACTATTGGCGTGTGTCTTAATCTCCCTCCAGAGTTTGATTATGGAGTCATATCGACCTTTGCCCACGATCTTTTGCAATTCTCGGAGTTGTTTGAGTCTCGGAGCGGAGCTAATCAGTTGAACACCTCTTGCCACCGAAGAGGCTGCATTGACCTGAAGCACCTTTCCAGGGCCCGCTTGCGCCAAGGTTTCCTGCTCTTCGAGCAAGCGAGTCGCTAAGGAGAGGTATTGTGAGTGTGCCCATGCTATAAACTTCTTTGTTGACTCGTCGAGGATGGCTCGCCTCACAATGCGGCCGTATCTAGCAATGTTCCGGAGAGAACCTCGACAGGTTGCGCATACCGGAATGCCCGATTCATCCAGCGAGAAAGGTTCAGAAGTCTTCCCGAGTCGTACTGGATGACCATCTTCATTCAGATCGTAGTATGCCCCCATTCCCATCTGGCCATCCATAGACGAAGTAGTCAGGAAATGTCCGCAATCTGGGAAAATGCAAGGCTCTTCATCCAAATCGATCTCGTGATATTCTTTCATCTCAAGGAAATCGACGCATGCGGACTTTACAGCTTCACTCGCACACTGCTGGCAGAATGTTTTGTCCGGGCAGACTTCTCCACAGAGTGAAGGACCTACACAATCATTAGCTCTGAACCGTTGGCAAAAGAATTCTCACGACCAGACTTACACTGATGGCCACATTCCAGCATTTTCTCGCATCGTTTAGAGCATGGAACCCAGTCGCATGGTGCAGCACATGGCATCGTACACTGCGTATGAGGGCAGCTCGAGTGGCACGTGTTTGCCGCACAAGGAGCACACGGCTCGTGGCATGCCTTGTTACATTTTGAATGTCCACAACGTACTTCACATGCTTCCTTGCAAGGCGGACACCCAGCATCGCCATGGCAAGTCTCAGAGCAGCTGTGTCGGCATGTCGTATAGCTTCGACCACACTTCTGGCTACAGATGCCGTGATTCTGCCTCTTGATCTTGCCGTCCTCCCGCTCGTTACAAGTAAAACAGGGATTCTTGCACGTATGGCCGCACTCACGGTTTTGCCCGCACGGGACATTGCACCGATGATTGGCAGCGGTCACGTCATAAAAACATTGGACCACGACATCGTGATTGCACCCTGGAACTCTCCGTTTGACGGGGACCTTGCAGCGAACAGAGGCGGGGTTTTGAGTCTCCCAGCACGTTGCCGAAGAAAGCCTGTGGCCACATGGGAGTACGAGATCGATATTGTTTATCTGAACAGAACACTTGAGCGGACATGCGTCACCACATCGTCGAGGACAGGCATGATCGCACCCTTTTTGAGGCCGAGGACAAGGTCTTTGGCAAAAGACTACATTGTGCAGAATATCCGAATGACACCTTCCAGTGCAAGAATGGCCACAATGAAGTCTCTTGTCGCAAGGTAGATTACATCCGCTCTCGGGAGAAAATAACATGAAATGGTCTGGCTGGGAGACGCGGATTGGGGTGTCGGGATGTCGGTCACACTGAAGCTCCAAACTTGTGCCCAATCGGCCATTCGTGGTGAGCATGTCAATGACTTCCTGCCACATGGGAACATTATAGTAAGTGTCAGAGTTTCCAATAATGTACATGCCATGTTTTGCACGCGACAATAAAACATTAATGCGGTTGGAAGTGCTGAGGAATCCACACTTCTTTTGCAAATTACTCCGCACAAGAGAAATGATGATGACTTTTGCTTCCTCGCCCTGAAAGTTGTCAACGGTCGCAGCCCTGACGCTCTTGAGAAGAGTTGTTTTGCTAGACTGTTTTGCCTTTACAGTGGACGGAGCTGCTGGGCCTTTGATTTCGAATTCTTCCAGTTCTGCAAGGTCGCGGTCATTGAGGCAAATCTCAAACATGTGTTCCATTCGGCGCCGCAGCTTATGTAGCTGGCCCAGATACGGCGTAATAACTGCAATGTCATCTGGGGAATACTCTCCCTGCTTAACGAGGTGAGAGATGAGAGACACGGTCATCTCAACTTCAAAATCGTTGGAGTGGGAGGTATTCAGGGGTCGNTGACTGGCCGCACCGGCTTCTAGGTGGTCATGGTGAAGCCAAAAAAGACGCTCTCTCATACCAGCCACCTTTGGATAAATCATGACGTTCTCGGCATCTTGCAAGGATGGGTATAAAGTTGATCGTACAAGTTCAGATATGGACGGGTGCATCCTTCTCTGGGTGTCCAATGTGCTGAAGGGAAGGCGTAGGTCCATCAGGTGCGGCGGTTCGACCAATCTCTCGAACAAAGATGTATCCAGAGAGTACTGTTTACCCCGAGGATTTGTGCTTTGCAGTTCATAGTTTTGAATCTGTGGACGCAATTGGAGATGGTCGCCAATCAAAATGGCGTGCTCGATCGAAGGCAGCAAAGCGGTTAAAATGTGCGCCTCCAACACCTCTCCAGCTTCCTCGCAAAGCATGACCTTGCATCGTAGTTTTCGCAGAAGACCCAGGTTTTTGGCCAACCCCGTTGTCGTAACTCCAATGATATGGGCCTGGTTGAGGCAGCGCAGATCCACATCACTGCGCACCCGATTTCGCCTTTCTATCAACTGGGAGTGCTCTTCCTGAAGACTCGTAATTGTGTGAATTATTGGGGCCATGATACTGTTGATCCAGTATCTATGAAGAATCTGGCGCTCCGCATTGTTCATAGTAGAAAGTCTGGTTTCTTTCAGAGTCTCAATATCTCGGCAGTGGAAGCTGTCGCGCGAGCCACCTGTGAGCCAGCGTCGCAAGACCTCACGAGGTGCTCTAGCAACCTGTTCCCATCCGTCCTCGCTTTCACCAAACAGCGTCCCGTGGTGCCTAGGAAATGTTTGTGCCAGAAACGTCCTGATAGCTTGTGGTGAATCTGATGCTGCCAGTTGACGGAGCGAACCTCTCATACTATCCTCAATATCCCCCAAACTCTGTTGTATTTCCCAAAGAGTGGACTTTTCTGATCGTGTGCGGTCGCTGTTTTGGGCCACCATTCGCAGGTTGAGAGCTTGTAGTCTCTCTGACTTTGATCGAGATCCGATGCGAATGACTTTGTCAATCTCATCATCAAGAAGGTGCTCGAGAAGCTGATCTAAAGCGTGATTCGTATAACAGACGCACAATATTGGTCCAATACTAGTCTGTCCCTTGTTTGCTAGCAAGACTTTGATAATCTTTTCTCCGCTATAGCTCTTGCCTGTACCAGGAGGGCCTTGAATGAGTGACAGTTCCCGTGACAGAGTATTCAGGAGGGCAGCGGACTGCGTAAGGTCTAGAGCTGTTCGTGATTCAACGAGTTTTGGGCTCGGCCGCTGTTGAGGGGAAACGAGAAACTCAAAGTTGTCATGCGTAATACATTTGATGTCGAATGTAAAGCCGGCCTTTCTCGCGTATAAAGGTGGCTGCAGATTAGCTTCTGTATCAGCAACGTTGTCTGGCGCCAAGAGGTCAACAAAAGGCATCTTTGGTTGCTGGGACATTTGCTTAAGAGCATCAAGCGTATGCTTGAACGATGCCAGAAGGATGCCAGGAAACTCGACAAGATATCGATGGCGAGATGGCCCCGTGCTCTTGGACCAATGAAGAACGCGCGTAACATCGTCTTCGTTTGCCTCTACAAGCTGCAAGTTGACGTGCAAGTACATGTCATGATCCGAAAGAGTCAAGGGTTCAACCTTTTCTTGGGGCTCTTCATCATCTGATGATTTCTTCTCGAAGCGGTGCTTTTTGTCATCTTTGTTCCTCATAGTAGACTCAGACACGGTGCAGAACATGACGGAGTCGCTTTTATCCATGATGCACACTAGTGCGCCGGCCTGGAGGCGTTTCGATCTCTCCCACCAATCCCTTCTCTGTCCTGGGGTCAGTGTCAAAACGGAAGAAGGCTGATCACATTGAACAACCAAGTCTAGGCCGGCGTTTGCGTCGAATTGCATGTCGACGAGAGTGGCAGAGTCATATATATATGTACGCAAGTTATTGGAGTTGGTCTGGTAACCGATACCGCCGGCGGTACCACGGATGCGTCCAAAAGCCTCACGAACCGCATCTCGTAGCTGCCCAACAGTGTCTTCTCGTATGAGGCGGAACTCCCTGTCCAAACGCCCACGGATGCCAGGGATGTGCCACTGAGAAGAGTCGTTTACTGGTAGATATTCTTCTCGCGGTGACATGATCTCCTCGTACGTCGGCAAAATCTTGATATTGGCTATGCTCGCATGGTCGTTGTTGTGCCTAGGCCCTCCAGGAGACAGGCGGCCAGGAAGATCTCTTGCCAGGATGAAAGTTTCATGAGTCAAGGTAGCTTGAACTCGCGGCTCTAGGCTTGACAGCTGATTCCCAACTTGAACACGCTGACCAATGTAATCAAGGTACCTTTTAGCTTGAAGACGAGGAAGCATCTCTTCTGGTTCTGCTGGTTTGTCCAAGAGGCTAGCCAAGCTGGTGGCGTATGTTGAGAAAGCTTCGTTGATGATATTAGTGGTGTTGCAATCCAACATCTTGGCCAACACCGCGAGAGACAACTCGACTGCCTCTATGAGAGCAATTTGCGTGGTGGAAGATGGCCACCTTTGAAACAATGTGCTGACATAGTTGAAGAGCTTGTTCATCCTCACTCCTCCCACTCCAACGAGGTAGTTGAATATTGATGCCACTTCTTGCTCCAGGACAGCAGAATCAACAACGCGAGGATGAGTCACAAGCTGAAAGAGTGGCTTAATCTCCGTCTCCCAGAGACGAACACCTGTGGTCGAGATGTTATCCATGGGAATATGCCGGTCTATGACATCCTTGATAAAGGACAGTCCAGCCTCGGTGACGACGAGCCTGATTGTCTCCTGAGCGCCGCCGACATCGCCATCCATGAGTTCGACAGCGAGGCTAAAGAACTGGCCGACTATGATGTGCGATGGTCGAGCAGTTCCATCGCCAGACCGGAGCAAGGCCTTCCATTTCAACAATTTCCCCTCTGGTGGGCGATAATTCCTGCTGGTAGAGGGACGCGAGGAGGTACTTCCGCGACCCCTACCTGCCGGCTGGCGCGCTTGTGTGCCACTACTCACCTCATGGGAGAATTTGCATAGAGACCCAAACTTGCAGCCGTTGTTTCGTAAGAAATGAAAACATGGTTTGAGGGAGCCTTCAGTTGGAGTACTGGGAGGGGTGGGATAGTTGGATCTGGAGGGTCAGAGGATGTTAGCACAAGAAGCAATATATTGGGGCGCCGGCAAGCACTGACTGGTTCCTTCGCATTTTCTTGATCTGGGAGGATTTAGAGTGTTGTGGCTGGCGAATCAAACGTGATGATGCTTCGGTTATCTTGGAGTTGCAGGAGGGAGGAAGGGAGGTACATAGGAAAGTCGAGGCTGGGAGGAGAAAATACTGAAGATGTGGGTGACTGAGGGCGGGAACAAGAAAGGGTGGAAAGAGAGAAAAAGATGGAAGAGGAGAGAAAAAGTCCAAGCTGCCGAGTTAGAGGACATCTGGAGGAAGCAGTGTGGCAGTTGGCAGCCTGTTGCCTACCTACATATGTGCAGCTACGGGAGGCCTACAAGGCCTATCATTCGATGCCGCATGCATTTGTGTCGGCCTCCCGCATCTGAGCAAAAACTGGAGTGTAGCTCATCTGCCAACCAGAAGGAAATGCTCTATTGTTTGCTGCATTTATGCCCGAGCAATCGTTGGGGAAGGATTTGCAAGTGAATGCTTCGTGCACAGGGGGAGAGGGGAAAGCTCATGAGGGCCTCCCGCAGGGCAGCATCCAGTCTGTGGTGCCCGACATAAGCATGGTTAAATTCTCTAAGAGACTTTTTTTCCGCATGGATCAATGGGGATTCTTGAATTAAATATAGGTATATAACCAGCCTAGAACTTGGAATAAGAAGAAGAAGAAAAGACGCAGTCTGAGAATCACACTCACAGAAACGAAAGGTACATTCCCAATTAGTGAAGCAGAACTCCCCCTGTACATTATCATGAACAGCTTCTCTAGATCAGAGCGCCCTACATAACACAATATGGCATACATTGTCTAGGAATTTACTGCGAAGAAAAAGATGTTATATGCGCACTTCGACACGGTGGTGATACTTAGAGCCAAGGCCTAGCCTTGTCTTACCTAACCGGCATCTCTACCTAGTAGGTTATATATACGTATAGCCACGCCGATAGAGTATGCAACTTATTGTTCAACGTATAAGCATCTAACGCAAAGGAGAGAGATGTATGCGGAAGCGAGAATATAGAGGCACCTAGATAAGTGTGCATCAAGTCAACAGTGCGATATCAGGGTTACACTTGGATGAGACGTTGATCAGATGCCGAGTTTTGTCCTCTGTTCGTCAAGAACAGGCGTAAATAGCTGATGTTGCATTTGATGGACATGGCGTATTCCATAGGCAGGTAGATAGAGATGTATTGACAAATCAGCGCATCGGGGACCATCCGGCGCAGGGACTTGGTATCTAGACCCAAGTCCTCTCCTTGTGTGATACCATCGCTACTATTTTCTTCTATATCGCTCTAGGTTAGCACCTCTCTTGTTCTACTAGGGTATCCACGGATGTAATGGACATGACATGCAGTGGGCAAGCAGCTGCTTTATAAGTGCTGTCCACTTTGCCAACTTGAGATGCGGTATGCTAGATAGCCGCCTCCTAATGAATTAGTAGCTTAATAGCAGGCCTATTTTGTGTCAATATCTGGTCATCCCTCGCGTGTATTGATGTAATTGTGGCCGCACTGTTTCGGCTTATACCGGGGATCCCGCTCCGTCCACGGTAACACCAACTAATTTGCTCTCGGCAAGATGAAAGACAAAAAAGAACAAGGAAAATAGTCATCCCATCGGGCTTTGTCAGCGCTGTTCGCAATAAGGTTAGCTGACACCCTTAGCCCATCACCAGAGCCCGTCCTCGGGAGGTGTGGAGTTGGTTGGCTGTGTATTCCGTAAGGTGCCTGTAATACCCATCTGAAGATAAGAAGAGGCTTGTGGTGAGATTTGAGTTGAGTTGGGCCCCGTCACAAGACCATGCCTGCCTGTCAGGGCAAGGTCGCTACCATCTTACTATCGTCGCCCGTGTCTATGCTCTGCGCTTCGCCCCTTGGGGATGTTATGAATAGAGGGCAGATGATGATCGCCGCCCTGATGGATGACTGAGCTGAGCCGAACTGAGCCCGTGCCAGCATGTTCAGTTGAATGGCCTGGGCTTGGCGGGGACGGCAGCCGGCTCACGGCAGGGCTCCAGTGTCCAATCCCATCTCATGCCGTCTCTCGCCTCCAGCTTTTCTTTTCTTTTCCTTGTTAAGTCCGAACATGAGCACCCGAGAGAGGCGTTGCCGATAGGCCCCCTGGCATGGCACAGAGTTTGACGGACTCCTTCGTATAAGGTACGTACTGTGCAAATGTGTGATTGCTGTAGGAGTATCAAAGTTTGAGACCCTCGTGTTCTATGTCGCCCTCACGTGAACAATGTGTCAGAATCGGTAGCCATCTAATCACGAGACGTCATAATCTGAAATCTACTTGCATCAATCCATTTAGTCAACAAAGAAAAATAAACATTTTAACAAGACGCTGCAAACCCGGCGCTCGTGCCTTTTTTTCTGCTTGGGTGCTTCAGCTTCAGGGGCCAATGCAGGCAAGCCACCCGTATCCGGCTTAGATCCGTGCTGACCACTAAAACGCTGCCGGCCAATGACACGCCAGAAGTTCCTCTTTTTCCGACCCCGCAGGTCCCATACAGGCTAGCCCCATTCGATCCGAAACCTAGAGTGTCACCGAATTGCCGTCTGGTTCATCGTGCAAGTTTTTTTGGCGCCCGGATTCTACTGCTAGCGCTGCATGAGCGCTACAGCTCAGTGGGCGCTCAGTGCACCGGGACTTGATTCCAGCCCGCTTCTGCTTCTGCTTCTGCTGTGCTTCTGCTGCCCACTGCTTCTACTGCACTGGCCCTGGCCTCCACTGGCCTGACCTGAACTGACCTGAACTGACCTCAGCCATTTGGAATCTCGCGATCCGGCTTCTCTGCTTCCACCACGCCTGGCTTGATGCCAATTGAGCATTCGCCTTGTATTGCCGTCGTCGCCATCTTCAGCTGTCGTTGATGCCGCTCGCAAAAGTCACGACGCCGCATCCTCGCACGACACGCCCCCGACACTAACACCAACCTCCCATCGACGGACAAAGAAATCGATCAATCTGCCCTCGCCTTTGCATTCCGATCGCCGTCTCGTCGTGTCTTGGTCTTCGTTCCCCGGCCGGCCGAGTTAAATTCCCACGCGGTCAATCGGGGGACGACGCCGACAGGTGCCGTCTGCGGCCTCTCAGGGCCGCTTCGTCTTGAGATCCTCCTGGCCTCTTCCTGCTCTGGCAGTCGCTCCAGCGCTCTTCGCCAGACGTTAATCTCGCCGCTGTCGCCATGGATCCCTTCAACAGAAAATCCGCAGAGATCTCTGGGAGATCGCTCCAGGAACGATCGCGGAGGCAGTCAGAGGACAGCGAGGACCAGGAGTCATACGAACTGGCTGTAGCCACCGTGTCTGACGGCTTCCGACCAACAGATCTAACACCAACCGACACTTCATCCTCATCTTCGACCCCAAACAACCCCGAGGTCGCCTCTCCCGATTCTTCACAGGCTCGATTGCTGTCTCTCAACCCATCCAACCAGCAACCGTCGAGTTCTGCCACCTCCAAACCCCCACCATCCGCGCCTGCCCGCCCATCAAGCGCATACAAACCACCACGACCTCACGATTCTCTTACGCTTCACAACGATGGCTCGAATTCTGCACAGACCGGTCCGTCATTAGTATCAGCCACAGGATTGCCTCAGTTGCGGCCTCAGAGCCCTTATCGAGGTCCCACCAGCGCTTCGCATCCGTATCAGATGTATCTACAGAGGACACTGAGCAACGCCACAGCATCAACTGACCAACCTGCGAACCGTCGTTCATACGATGGACATCGCGGCCCCGCGCACCCATATGCTCTTTATCCGCAAAACATTGCCACTACAGGCGATGAGACTCCTCATCAGATCCCCCTCGGATTCGCGGCAGCTGGCGATGGATACCAAAGACAACTTGGACCGGATGGAGAAGAAGCAGGCGCTTTAGTTGGGCCTTTGGGACATACCGAAGAGCTACCTCCCTACACAAGATATCCTGATCAAGCTTTTGCCTCCAAGACTCCCGCTGTTGCGATACCGGAAGAAACCATGACCGGGACTTCGACTCCGGCTGGAACCGCCGCTGGGGCCGGGAGAGCAACGCGGAATCCCGAGTTTTCCTCTGAAGAGGACCTTCAGCCCTCACAATCTAGACCATCTAGTAACAGTCGGCACGACATCAACACGGCCGCTCAGAGCTCCGCAGAAAAGGCCAGGATGAATAAGTGGCAGCGCAGGGGAAAGAAGAAGCTTTGGGGCATTGTACCATACTGGGCCATTTGCTTGCTCTTGATCGGCGTTGTTCTCATGGGTGTCATATTGGGCGCCGTTATTGGAACTGTTCTCTCGCATCATAAATCGCGACCTAGGTATGTCTTTTCTCTCTTTCTTCCGTCTCCCTCCTTTCATTGTCTCAATATCATTAACTTGTCTAGTGGCGGCCCATCCGATGACAATTATCCGACCCCATCGCCGTCGCCTGATGTTGTTCCTTTGAGCAGCGTCCCAATTGGTCTGCCTCGTCTACCGCCTGGCAACTATGCGCTGCCACCCATTTTCCCCAGCGCAGCACCCAACGCGTGTCTCGCCGATCCCAGTCAGCTTTCTGCTTGGAGCTGCAACTTACCTTATAGCTATTACCAAATGAATATCGATGTATCTGACGACGCAGAAGACACGTCGTGTTACAACCTCACTCTCAAGGCCATCAACTCCCTGGATTCGCAATTTCTCTGGGGAACACAGCCTCCACACATCTATGGCTCGCCCATGCAACTTGTCAACGACACTATGGAGCCTCGCCGTGGCCCGGCGTGGTGGCTCCAGGTGACATATGACAAGACCGTCGTCGTTCAAGAGGAAGCATTCTCTTCAAAATCCAAGCGCTGGGACAACCTGGGCCGGCCACTCGTCAACCACGATGTGATGCAGACCAGGGGCGCAAGCGTCGGAGCCAAGAACGGCGACAAGCCCTGGATATGCACATGGCCTGACACGAAGCTTGAGGTTTTCATATATCCCACTCAGAACGCCAGCTCATCGCCTCACCCGACGTCGACGGTAGCCCCTGTCTCCAACCCGTACCCTACGGACGGCTTTCACCCGTATCCGAAAACAGTCAAATTCACAGAGAACCGGGTGACTTCGTTGACTCCCAAGCCTTTTTGTCGCCAGGTCCTGATTTACAATGATGGGCGCAGCATGAAGAACTTGACCGATAGCTTCGGGAAGCCTATTGTGATTGAGCTCGACGAAAACTTTGACAACGATGACCAGAAGAGTAGCTACGGACGAAAGCGCGATGAACGCCCGGTTCGTAGGAGCTGGACCGATCCTTGGGTTGCTAAACAGGTGTACAATCTGACGCCCTGTGGGTGCCTGCTGTGGTCTTCTCCTATTACGGGTTCCTCATAGACGCTGTTTAGCTCTTTGACATTTTCTTTTCCTTTTCTCTTATATCTCTCTCGTATCATTGCCTGTGTGTCTACAGGCTCAAAGGGGGTTTTCATATCATGTGCCGGCGTTTTGATCTTTAGGCAGATGTGGCCTATTCTTTCTCACAAAAACGGAGGATGGGCTCTTCTGCATCTTTGGGCGTTACCTTTTCTTTTCATTTTCAAGTCATGTCAGTTATCGCTCTACGGCGTTGAGGAGGCAAGGGGTTCTTGGAGGGGATACGCTCATGTTTTTGTTTCTTACTTTTCTTTTTTAATCATCTTCACGCGTAGCGGCAGCGCGCAGGTTTTTATGTGGCTGATTTGCTTTTTTTTTTGCATGTATATAGACTGTATACTCTTTATTCCTTTCCCTCCCTTTTTCTGGTTTTCTGGGGCAAAATTATTTTGCCCCCATGCGTTGTTGTTTACAGTTGAGCCGACGTGGTTGCTGTCGAGGGGTAAAATCATGAAATGGATGTGTGCAGCTTGTCAATGGGCTTGCTGCTGCGAAATATACGACAAATGAAAAAATGACTTTGTATATGTGGCATTTGAACGCTTTTTCACTGTGATGATGCGTAAATTGTTCCTCTTTTTTACTATTTTTAATGTTTACCGCAAGCTTGATGATGATGTATTTCATGAACTACTATTTTACATGTTCACCCCTATTCAAGCAGCATCTTTCCCATAGTCATTAAACATGACATCCGATGCAAAAGACACGTCCTGACAAATACAATCTAATACACCAATTAGATAAATCTCTAAATTCCACCATTTGCTATCCCAAAAACGCCTTGCTCCCAAATCCAAGCTCCCAAAAAACCCAATTCAAAATGTAGTCTGGCTCAAATATCCAACACACGACCTAAACATTCTCTCAGAACCCCCCGCAGGGGAAGAGGACACAAGTCAAGTCGCCACAGGCT
The DNA here is from genome assembly GCA_030015385.1 of Trichoderma sp. BMH-0061. NCBI lineage: Eukaryota > Fungi > Ascomycota > Sordariomycetes > Hypocreales > Hypocreaceae > Trichoderma > Trichoderma sp. BMH-0061. The sequence continues at coordinate 2,942,517 of JARWZN010000005.1, forward strand.
GAACCGCAGGCGTAGCAGGAGTCGATGTCGTCTCCCCCGTCGTCGACCGAATCTCGTCGCCCACAATGTCCTTCCTGCCGTCGCGAAAGTCGCGCATCAGGGACAAAAAGATTGAGTTTTGCCACTTCTCGCCGCTCTCATGCTTGACGCAGTCGAGGAGCTTCTCGGCGGCCTCGGCGACGGCTGACTTCGGGAGCTGGGTGTCTACCTGTTCTTTTTCGAGCTCTGGCTCCAGCAGCTGCTCCTGTTCCATGACTGGTGCTAGGTCCTGCTCAAGTTCTTTTGAGTCTAGCGAGAGATTGCCGATTTCGGGCTCTTCGAGATGTGTCTGCTTTGAGGCTTCAACCGCAGCGGCGATGGCTTCGTTTTCTTCCAGTTCGCGGGCCATTTGCTCCATGGCAGCATCTACCTCGGTCATGTTACCGCCTCCGTGTGTCGACATCCAACGCGACATCTCCTGGTCGAAATCCGGCTCCTTTGCTGCGGCAACAGGAGGGCTGAACATGGACGAGCCACCAAACGCAGCAGCAAAGTTTGGCTGCGCAAAGGTAGGCTGATAGCTAGACTGATAGTTGGACTGAGCAGGCGAATGGCTCATCTGGCGGGCTGGTGCCGCCATGTGAGTTGCTGAAGGCGCTCGTTGCTGCTGTGCCGTGAAGCGGTTGAAGTCGGTTGCCCAGCTGCTTGCACCTGATACCTGCATCTGCATCGGCGCGGGACTAGAGAAACTGGGATGAGCTGCTGCTGGCGCAACTTGTGCAAAGGGTAGCGAGGGCGTCAGTCTGGTGGCGGGATCGCTTTCAAAGCCGGGCAGGGCGGACGCGCTGCCCATGAATGCGCCGAAGCCATCTTGCTGGGCCTGGCGGGATGCAGCGGTGAAGAGCGGAAAGACTTTTTGNNNGAGACGNNNGCAAGAGCTACACCACGATGCTGTTGTACAGGATGTTTGGTGATGGCGGTAGAAAACAGGGAGAGAGGGAATGCTTACATTCTGGCCGAAAGCCCCTCGGCTCACATGTCTGTCTTGGTGGTGGCTAGAATCGCGGGACTGGTGGTCGACGAGACGCTTGAAGGGCGTCGAGCCGCTGCAGGAAGCGTCTTCCATGGCAGTATTTGGACTGATATATGTGCTCGCTTTTGTTTTTAAGTATGAGAGTGATGTGAGTGAGTGAGTGAGATAAGTTGTGGTTTGCTTTGATGTATGAGATGAAGCTCTATGGCGTTGTCACGTATTAGTAGGCAGGCAAAAGCCAGTTAGAGGGGCCCCGGCTGACAGACAATAGCCTCGGCGAAACCGGGGGTGGCGGATCTATGGATGTACTTCTGGAGAGGTACTCTTATTTTCTTTCTGGAGTATTATTACTTGTAGGTATTTTGGTGTTATAATGGAGACATAATTATAGACGAGAATATGTAAGTAAATAATCCATCTTAAATGGACATCAAGAATACAATTACATGTTATTACTTAGGAAACGCTTCTTTGATGCATTCCCAAACACATCGATAGACCGAGGTGCGACTCTGCTGCAGGTGGATCCGGGGCCAATACCGGCGAGCGCAGGTACCGATTGGTACGTACCGGTTGATGATGTCAGCTGGGGAGATGAGAAGGCAACGCAGAGCATGTGATCTGCAGGATTACATAACACAAATTTCATTTCTACATCGATAGAATCATGAAACTCGGATACAAGCATCTCTTCCTATGCTGCAAACAAACACACTGGATGGCGGCAAAGCCAGCACATACAGTAACACATACACCATGAGGAGAAGCATCTCTGAATTGTCCCGAGCATGTGTCGCACTGCAGATATTTGGAGTTACCATATATTCCGGCGGGGTTAATAGATTGATTAGTCGTGGACCACCAGAGTTGTGTGGTTGACTCCGGATAAAGAGTTTTGTTGCTGTCTCTCTCAAGTAAAGCAAACCATCATGAGCATTTGTCCTCTGCTTCTCCGGATATCTTGGAGAATCCCAAACTACAAATGATAGTAGTTCAGAGAAGGACCTCACGTTTTCTATCTGTCGCTGCCCTATGCTGGTGACCTTCTGTGCTGAGTGAGCCATTGATGGTGCTCCAACTCCTGTGTGCGCATGTAAGCTCCCACACACATGTGCGCATAATATTTCGCTGAGAGTGCGCGCACGTATCCCAACGGCCTCCCACACTGTACCAGTCTCACCCTTGCCTCGTGGAGCGGGGGCCGGGCCAACTAAAATAGACAGGGGTAAAGTACTAAGTAGTGCTCAATTCAGGAGATCAGGCAGCTCAATCAGACCGAAACAGCGCTACCAAGTTGGCGATACTTGTTGCGGCTGCTCAGGACTTGTTTATGCTGCAGGGAGGTGAGATGAGATGGGATGAGTTAAGATGGTGTTGATGAGGGAGTCTTTTCTCTTCCGGTTGCGTGAGTGACATTCTTGTTTGCCGTGTCTTAAGGATGACTCGGCACCTACATCATAGACTACCTGCTAGGTACCTCTGTTGTGAAGATCAAAATGTAAGACAACAAAGTGCCGACTTCCATGCCAACATCATTGTGTCTTTCATTACACAGAGAAATAGGCGGATGTCCGGGACAGCGCATGGCTCTCGCTCTTCCGTTTGCGCTAATCACCGGCTGGTTGGCTGCCGTATCCACACGGCCCAATTAAGCATCAATCATTGGATTGGAGAGGGGAGATTTCCATCTGTCTGCATTCATGGTGTACAGTGACTTTGTATCTGCCGGAGCACGCGACAGTCCGATGGGCGGGATTGAACAAAAGTCGGGTTCTTGTCAGGGATTTCGTACTCGGTTCAGGCAAGCACTTGGCAGTTTATAAGGAGATGAAATGCTGCCAAGCAATCGAGACCACTGCGATATGTAATGGAATGGAATGGATCTTGAAAAAGCAGCTCGAGCTTCTGATTAGGTGGCAATAATTTGTATTTTAGCTCCTGCCTAAGAGTGAATAGCAGCGGCAGCAATAATACAGCCGTCTTAGTAGCTTGGCGAGCGGGAATATTGGATCCATGGATCAATTTTTTGGGGTCCGTTCTATTATTTCGCGCCTGAATACAGATGCGATGCTACATTCAGTACAGGAAAGCTGCTTGCCTTTATCCATCAGGAATGGTTGAACTGAGTTGTTTGTACTGTACGTCAAGCTCAATGTTTGCCTCAATGTACCCGTACTTGTTTGACAACAAATAGTCTCTGTCATTGATCTCAGCGCCCATCTCTCGCTCCCCTGACGGTGCTTCAATTGGGCTTCTAGGTTCCATTTTCCAGGGCCCGTCAGTGACCCCCTGCCGCTCTGGCTTCCCCGAGAGGCGCCTGATGACCCTGAGGCTAACACCTGACACTCCACCCCCTTGCAGGTACTTGCACTTGCACTTGTACTTGTACATGGGCCACCGCATTGATTCTGCATTGCTAGCATTGACTTCGTTCCTCAATTGGCGGGTACGGATACGCGCCTCTCTCTCTCTATTCTCTTCTCCTCCCGCAAATCTGTTCCTCCATCTGGTCATCCGCCAGCATCTGGCCCAATTTTCATTCTAGCTGCATCGCAGAAGCGGAGAGAGTCGATGGCCAGGCCCCGGTCCAGCTCCAACCAAAAGAAGTAGACCGGCAGCCAACCAGATCCCGGACATGGGCATGGGCAGCCAAACCCCGTCCTGGATGCCCCCTTCATTATTACATTACAGCACAGCACTCCAACTACTACCGCCTGGTTTGTGCTGTGACTAAAATATGTCTTTCTCCTCTCATCCTCACTCTGATCATCCTCACCCTCATCGACGCCGCTCCTCCATCGCCATTGACACCGACGCCGCCCTCACCGAGCCCTTCCCCGACTTCTCCCCCTCCGTCGTCACCTCCCCCGAGTTTGGACGAGAGGGCGCATCCACCAGCGCGTTTGTCCAGTCCTCGTCCTCGGGAGTCGCCTCTGCACAAGTGGCCGGCGACAGCAACAGCACCGAGATCGAGATGGAGCCCATTCTAGGACACAGGAGGCGGAAGAGCAGCGCCCTCAACAACACTCCTCAAGCCGCACCAGCAGCTGCCGGCGCTGGTGGCAGAAAACACCTTTCGGCGGGTTTGCCTGACCGCTCAGACTTGTTGGAGGAAAACGGCGGGAGCAGCAGCACATCGACCAATTCTGGAAACGACGACGAAGCCCACGGGAGGCCTAGCTTTAGCGATGAGGATCTACACAGCGACGAGGAGACGGGACTGAGCAACAAGGAGCGTGCCCGGAGGCAGAAGAAGCGCCGGAGAATAACACAGCTGGGACAGCGCATTGCGCGTGACAAGTCGTTGTCGGAAGAAGAGCGCCAGGAAGCGGACAAGGACGTTGTCAAGAAGCTGCTGGTCAATGTTGTATTGATTCTGCTATGGTACTTCTTTTCACTATCCATCTCACTGGTAAGTNNNCTGCCTTTACAAGCCAAAATTGCCCTCTTTTTGGTTTTGCTGNNNTGGTTTCTCNNNCAGAATTGGCTTGCATACAACAAGTGGATGTTTGACGAAGATCGCCTCAACTTTGCGTTCCCACTATTCACAACGTCGATGCACATGGTGGTGCAATTTATCCTCTCCGGACTCGTCCTCTTCTTCATTCCGTCATTACGACCACAGAAATCCCACACATCCGACATGGGCAGATCCCGGCACGAAACGGAGAACAGCTCGACCATGTCCAAGATGTTTTATCTTACAAGGGTTGGACCTTGTGGTGCTGCCACTGGTCTCGACATTGGCTTGGGAAATACTTCACTCAAGTTTATCAGCTTGACATTTTACAGTGAGTTTTGGTTAACCATCCCGGTACTTATCCCACCCAACNNNCAACTCGTCAAGATGTGCAAATCCTCCTCTCTCGCATTCGTTCTCCTGTTCGCATTCGCCTTTGGCCTCGAAAAGCCCACCTGGCGTCTCGTCGCCATCATTGGAACCATGACATTGGGCGTCATCCTCATGGTGTTTGGCGAAGTCGAGTTCAAGCTCGGTGGCTTCGCTCTTGTTATTTCGGCAGCCTTCTTCTCCGGCTTCCGCTGGGGCCTCACTCAGATCCTACTTCTCCGCAACCCTGCGACGTCAAACCCCTTTTCCAGCATTTTCTTCCTTACGCCAGTCATGTTTGTGGTTCTATTTTCCATTGCAATCCCCGTCGAGGGCTTCGTTCCCCTCTGGGAAGGATTAAAGACTCTCAGCGCCGAATGGGGCACCTTCATGACGCCCTTGTTTCTCTTGTTCCCGGGCTGCATCGCCTTTTGTATGACGGCATCCGAGTTCGCCTTGCTGCAGCGTACATCCGTCGTCACACTCTCCATCGCCGGCATCTTCAAGGAGGTCGTCACCATCTCAGCCGCCTCCGTCGTGTTCAAGGACAAGCTCACCCTCATCAACTTCATCGGCCTCATCACCACCATGCTGGCCATCATCGCCTACAACTACGTCAAGATTAGCAAGATGCGCGAGGAGGCCCAGGTCCAAGTCCACGTCCGTGTCACCGACGTCGACGCCGGCATGAGCACCAGCGCCAGCGACTTTGAAAACGACGACAGCGCCGAGGAGACGGCCGGTCTCCTTGCGCAGAACATGGAGAGGGGCGACGCCCTCGTCACGTCTGACGGCGACATTCAGCCCAACGGCGTGCGGTCTTCACACCAGAGAGATGCGTCGAGAGATCGCCTGCTAAGAAGGGACAGTTAAACGAGAGAAAAACAAGGGAATGCACATCGAATATACATATATACGCAACATTAGGGCGATTCCGAACCGTCTGCCCTACATACCACGTCATTTTATTATAAATTTTTTGTATACTGGCTGTTATTTCGAGGTCTTTTTCTAGGCCAGCCAAGGCTTTTTGCACACACAAACACACACATATATATATCTATTGTCAGAAAGCCTGGTACCTATTATCATTGTTAAAGCATTTGAATGGGAAGATATGGAACGGGACGGGGGATGCAAACTGGAGCACATAAAACTTGTTTTTCTTTTTTAATGGGTTAACCAAATGTTGTTTTATTTTACAAGGGCAGATTTGGAGAGAAGATATGAAGGAGGAGGAAGAAGGAAGAGATGGTTTTGATAAACCAGCATGTATTGATTCATGCATGACGGGAAAGCATTTAGACAGATGGACGGCTAGAGCAGACGGCGAAACAGATACCCCATGTGAAATATGAAGGTGTATACTGGACAAATGTTTTCGTATTGACAAATGCCATGTGTTGTATTTTTGCCTATTCGCCCACTATGTATGCATCAAAGTAATGAATCCCTTTTTTTATTTCCATGTACGGGTATGTCCTGATAATGTTCCTCCCTTTCCCCAACGCCATTGCGTAGACTCAAACATAAAAAACCATGAAAACAATAGACATCTTGTGTTCTATGTGATCAAAAGAACCAGTCCCTCCCTTTCTCCATTAACCCAAAAGGCGTAAACCATTCTTCGTCTTCTGGCCAGCCTTGGTAACACCAGAACCCGACCTCGGACCAAGATTCGGCTCGTATCCTCCAGCCCCTGAATCATTCCCACGGTTCCCATTACCGCTGTTGCCGCCCTTCTTCTTGTTGTTGTGTCCCTTATTCTTGACATTGGTCGTCTTAATCTCCGTATTGGCCTTTTTGACGACAACGGGATGGCTCTGGATGTACTTGCCGTGCATCTCCTTGGCCGCCTGGAAAAAGTCGTCGGCGTCGCTGAAGCTGACGAAGCCGTATCCCTTGGACTTTGTCGTGCGCTTGTCACGAATGACTCTGGCCTTTTGCACGGATTTCCACCGGGCAAACGCCTTGAGAAGAGACTCGTCTGTCGTTTCGCCCGCCAAGTTTCCGACAAAGAGGCGCAGGTGGGACGGGTCCCATTCCAGCAATGTGTCGTCCGTCCACTTCTTGCCGCCGCCCTCTCGAACAACAGTCTTCTTCTTGTCCGTCTGCGTAGTCGGGTCTACAACCTCTGGCTTCGCGTACTCTGGCGCTGGCACAGGCTTGCCGTCCTTGTCGGTTTCGCGAGGGCCGTAGGCGCTCTGCCATTGGGCAATCTGGGCAGCCATGTCCGGGTCGTAGTCGGGCCCAGCGGCAGCAGCAGCACCTGGCGTAGGGAAAGGGTTCTGGATACGCGGTGCTGCTTGGTACTGCTGGGCCTGGTATGACTGGCCCTGATACGACTGCGACGGTTGTTGCGAATAGCCATGAGGGGCGTAGCTTTGGGTTTGTTGCTGCTGGGGATAGTGTTGTTGCTGATTGCCTGCTTGAGGGTACGAGTATCCCGAAGCAGAGCGGTTCACGGACGAAGCCGCAGCGTGGCTAGGATAGCTCGAGTAGGACGAGCCATAGTGGGCTTGGGCAGCTGGGTAGCTCGAGGCGGCTGCTCGCGCGGAGTTTGCATTCGAGTACGACGACGTCGACGACGATGATGCCGGTGCGGCAGAGGGCTGGCCCGTCGGGTTGAAGCTCGATCTGAAGCCCGGCCTCGATGTGCTGGTGGGCGGGCGCGCAGGGAGATTCGTGCCTGGAGGTGGTGGATGTGACATGATGAACAAACCCCGTTTTTTTTGGTCTTCTTATGGCTGATGGGAGTCTCGCAGCTGTGCAAAGTAAAAAACGTACCTTTGAGCGTCCCTTTGGCTCAAAGTCCCCACGAATTCGAGTTCGTGTTTTGCGTGCGCGGCTGGTTGTGGGCGCGTATTGAGATTTCGAGAAGAGAGTTTTTGCGGTTTTGGTAGATTCGAGAAGCGTGGCGGTTTGGCCACCGGTTGTTGATATCGAGATCGATCTAAAATCGGCGAGGCAACGGAAGGGTCACGTGATGCGATGATGGGATAGTAGCAGATTTGCAGAGAGTCATGTGACAGTTGACACGGTATGTGGATAAGTATCTACAGATTACAGAGTACAGGTAGATATTTTATTGCATCTGCATTAATTCAATATATCATGGAATAGAGCCATTGGGTGGAATGGTGATGGACTCGTTTTCTTGACAGTGACCTCACACATCGTTGGTGTACAGAGGCCATCAGTGATTGGCTTATGTGTACTAATACGGGTCGTCTCCAAGACCCGCTGTCAGGCATGTTCAAACAGATTCAATGTGTAAAATGGATGAAGAATAGCGTAATTGATGCATTGTCCATTGAACGGAGTAGTCGATATCGCTGCTTCCCTTATGTATCCAATATCTGTCAATAAAGATACATTTGGTCTCATTCGTTCATTGCAAGGCTATCTCTATTTAAATATCGCCCCACTCTCATCACCAATGCTAACCTGTGATTGGCCCAATACCCAGCTGCAGCCTCGTCGCGACAAATTCGGGTTTCGCGCGACTCAAACGACAGCCGCATCTCACGCTCTGCATCTTTCGCATCCCGGCCACTGAAATCTGCCTTTCCGCCTCATCTCCAGATCCATCGGCGCTCTTCACGTGCCGCGCGCATTGGATCTGCCACCGTCGTCCCGGCCAAAATCTGTGCCTTACCGGCTGCGCATTTTGCATGCCTGAAGCTGCACGAGTCGAGTCGCCATAGAGCCGACAGCACCCAGCATGGCGCAACCAAATCCCAGCCACAGCGTCCCCCAGGACCTTGTAAGTGCTCTCGCATTTCGGATGCCGAATTGCAAGCATCACCATGTACCAGGACTGCTGCTAATACACGACACCATGGACATGCCGCATGTTCACCTCATCTCGTCGTACCGATACCCTGCGATCCCCCGGCTCGACTTCAACGAGGTTGCCAAGTGGCTTATGAATGCGCCCCAGATTGCCAGAGACCAGGCGCCCTTCTTCTGGACGTATCTCGATAAGCCCGCCGATGGCACCATCCTGCTGACATGGCAGCCTCTCTCCAGATTGGGGACCAATTTCGCGACGGATGGCTTCGTCTGGGCACCGCCCGAGCAGATCTACAAGCATGATTTAGGCAATGGATTGGTTGGTTTCACCATTAAGCCATTGATGAATATTCTAAATACTGATNNNCGCGCGACTGCAATGCTCGAGATATACTACCTCAAGGCAGGTTATATCCCCGGCGAACAATTCACCCTCCACGCTCGACGACGATTCCGACTTGTTCCCGTTGCCGGTCACCCCAANCCCCCGCAGCCAGACCCAAACTTGTTCATAGTGCACTATGGTCCTGCCGAGATGAACGATCGCGTCCCTGTTGCCATGATCCCCTATGACGAGAGGGTCAATGCCATCATGCAACAACGCCACTTCCTCCAGAGGGCGGGCCAGATCCGCCGAAAGGAATTCATGCTGTCTGATAGAGTCAACTGGCCCTCACTCCCGGAGCTCACCCGCCAGCAGATGGGTCCTCAGATGAATCCTCGCGGTGTGCCTCAGCAGATGGCATATCCTGCCCAGCCACCGCCGCCTGGCCCGCCTCCTAAGAGGGCTCGCCATGGCCAGGCTCAGGCTCAGCAAGCGGTGCTTCCACCAGGCATACCGCCTGTCGATGCTGCCTTTGATGACGATGAGGACATTTCAAGGGGAGACATGTTTGATCATTTGACGCCAAGGGAGATCTCAATGAGTCGATACCAGCAAAATCACGAGTGGATGGAGGAAATCCTGTCTTCTGCCTATAGAATAAGTCAGATCACACCGGCAGACCTCGGCTTGGGTCTCAAGGGTGAACTGGCGTCCCTAACGGAGGGCATTTTTACTGCTCAGGGAGGCGAGGCATACAGCCAGGCCCCAGAAAAGGCATACATCGGACGCTTGGATCCTGGTCAGGCAGACGAATTCCGCAAGCGCGTCGACAAGTATGTCAGCTCGACTCAAGCTGAGATTCAGAAGATGGAAGAAGAGCACCAAAAGACAATGACTGCGTTGAAAGAGCACTCGCTGCTGAAAACAAAAGAGAAAGAGCTGAGAGACATTGTGGACGGGCATGGATCAGCACACGGGAAGCACCAATCTGAGGATGAGCCCGTAGGACGCCATGTGTCGAAACACTCCATTGAGAAAGTTGTGCAGCAGGTGGAGTCATCGACGGGTCGCAAGATAGTCAGCCTGCCGCTCTCCAAGCGCATCCAGGAGGGAGGTTATCAGGCTCCCGCTCCTGAGCCGCCAGCGCCAGGTTCAACCGCAGAACTTTCTCGGCAGCCATCTCGGGCGGGTTCTCAAGCAAGCGGTGCAATGATGGGCGAAACTGACATGGACATGGGTGATACAGCATCTGGACTACTCGATCAAATGCACACCGGATTCTCCTCCACATCGACGCCGGTCAACAACTTCCCAACGCCTCAGCCCAATCTCTCGGCCGGTCAGTCAGGCACAGCTACTCCGGCACAGGCTGCAAACGCCGCTTCACCGGCTCCCGCAGCCGCGGCACCTACAGCTGCTCCCCCACAGCCTGCGGGAGACGTAGAAATGGGCGGAACCGATACTGCTGCCGAGAACGAGGTACGAACTACGCCCGACCATGGCACTGGTAGTGGAGATTGGGTCGTGGTCCCCAAAGATGACGACCAGGCAACGGCTAACGATTCGGCTCAGACAACAACACAACCTCCTGCTGATGCTGCCGCCACGACTACCGCCCCCGCGCCTGCTTCCGCTCCCACGACTAGTGCCGAGGGCGATGATGCCAAACCACCAACACCAGCGGCCGCAAAGGTGCCCTCAGCAGCGGCGACCCCTGCGGTTACAGAAGGAGGCTCTGTATCCTTTGATCAGAATGACTTTAGCTCTCTAGGCGATTTAGACACGGCGGGCGATGCCCTCGCGGGCTACGATGCCCCGGAGCTGGACGGCTCGGCAGGCGGACTCGGCGACGACGACCTGGATCTGCAGATGGACATGGAGGACTCGGCTTTCGGAGATGCTTTTCACGGCGTTGATGCTTCTCATACCCCGGGGGATGGACAAAATCAGGATGGCATGTGAAATAGTTAGGTAATTTTGTTTTGCTGCGTTCTTGTCTTGATAGGAAATCGGAAAGAAAAAGACATTATTTAGAATGATAGTGTTTAAGTGTTTGAGTAGAGGGATAACTTTGTTGGCGGATTTAATGCTATTGCGTTGATGAAACTGGTAGGAGAATGCAATATTGATGAGAAGGATTAAAACTGTGATGCTTGGTAGAAGAATGAGATTGTTACCTAGTAGTTTTGATGTAAAATGGATGTTTTATTACGGCTGTTGAGTCTTCTTTTAGGGTAGGTTGATGTTTATGCGATATCTGCCCAGCGGAGGTCAGAAAAAGCAAGACTGCAAAATAAAGAAGTGTATACATTCAGCAGTATAAGCACCTAATCGGCTCATCAAGTGGTGCATTTGTGAGGGAACCCTATTCAGACAGTACCCAAATGTTATCATAACTATAATAGCAGTTACTATAAACATCTAGATAGGGTAGCAGTTACTACAGAAATATAGATATAATAGCAGTTACTATAGAAATATAGATATAATAGCAGATACTACAGAAATATAGATAAAATAGTAGATACTTAAATAAACAGGCGCACGGCTGTATAAAATCTTTTAGGTCTCGGGTTTTCTGTCCTCCGCTTGCTGCCACTACCTACTAATGCAAGAGAGTTTCTTGTAAGTTGGCCGCGAATGCTTTGCCTTGCAATTTATTACCAGATACCGAATGGCCATGGAATCCGTCAAAGTGAGTATTCATCTTTGAGCCCTCATTTACGGCTTTAATACACAAGCTGAAATATGAAGTCTCCAACCAATTCATCATCATCAGAGACGACGCCGTATATCTCCCACTCTAACAGGGAAACCTCTTGGGGAGATGCCTGTCGATACTTCTTACGAATAGCATTAGTGTTTTTGGGAAACTGAGGGTGAATGGCCCACGCGCATATTACCCAGCGTATTATCCACGATATCCAATCTATAAGCCATGAATTCCATGCTTTATGCCTCCTGGCAAGCAAAGGTTGGAGGGTCTGAAAGTTGGGGGTTTTTCACCTAACTGGAGAAGTTGTTCAACCTCGATATAGGATATATCCCCGGCTTCGATTTCGAAAGGCTTATGTTTATCTTCCCTTTTAGGCACGATGAGTATAATAGCATCAGTTGCTGCTCCGCAGCGGAGCCACAGTTCCAGCATCTCACAGTGATTATTGAAAGAATTCCGTCTCCAATTCGAAATCTCGGTTGCTGCTAAACGAGCCTTGGTTCCAAACATATATAGGCAAATCAACCAGACCTGAACCCATTGGCAGCGCGTCTGAATAGGAGCGGCATCAAAGTGTTCACAGGGACAGTCGTCATCAACGTGTCCCCGGTCAGCTATTCTCCTATGCACTAATTCATCCATGACAATATCGAAATCGCTGCTGTTCCACACTGGGCGCTTGTCGGTGGCACAAACCCTTTTGGTCTGTAGTAGCCATTTGAGTTCATCTAGGCGCACAGCGTTTGGCCTGGTGGTGATACATAAAAGAGCCAGCTGAGAGCTCACCCTGCGCGAGAGATGTCTCTTTCTCATCCAGATGCTCACGTGTTGGTCCATAGAAAGTGCCACTTGTAGAGTGAATCTGCTTGGTAAGTGGCGTTGCGACCCGGAAATGGAAAATGAGCCATCGCTGTGATATAGGTCCGCGATATTTGAAGTATCTCTATAAAAATCCCAGTAGCGGTGCGCAAACGACGAGAATTCAGACAAAGTTTTAAGATCTGATAGCTGCAATAACGAAATATCTTCAGCCCAAAAGCCGAAATCCAATAGATCCTCGTGAGGCTTGCCATAATCGTCAGCGCGAAGTATACCGAATCTCACTTGAGCGTGGAATACTCGAACGAAAAGATTCGCGCGCCAGCTCTTTGGCCAATCATCTCCGCTAACATTATCTGTTCCTCGCAGCCACGGGAGGAGGATGTCGCCGGCTGCCTGTTCGGCATCTCTCATTAGGAGGCCTCTGATGAAATCCTGCGCAGTGCGATGCAAGAACACAACCTCGGATTGAAAGAAATACCTTGTTTCATCCGGAGCAGTTTCTAACGTCGACAAGTCAACATCTTGGGCCTCCAAGATTCCGTGAGTCAAGGCGGCCAGGCGCTGAATGGCTCTTTTGCGATGTTGCTTAACCTTATCTTTGCCGTATAGCTCTGCCGGTTCATTGCACGGGAAGTTGGCGTCTTTGAGGAGGTTGCCCAACCAAGTGCAGACAAGAGTGTTTAAGGGAAATCCTGCTGGTTGAAAGGCTGCGAGGCGTAGAATCATCGCCGATGCCTCCCTGTCTTGCTCTTTTACTCTTTCCATAATTTTTGCGTAGAGATCAGCAATGTCGGTTGGTGTCCCTTTGATTCTGTCTTTAAACGTGTCAGGATCAACACCATCGGTATAAGCCTCAAGTATATCCTTGACCACAAGGCGAGCCCACAAGAATACACCTTGAGCTTGGTCACATATAGCTGTACTTAGTTCAACATAGTTCTCGGGGACTGCCTCGGAATGCCTCTTGAAGTTTGAAAAGGCAGATTGAAGTATATCTCTCTTTGTATGGACATGCAGCAAGATCTTTTGCTTGGCGGAGAATCTTTCATCTAGGGCGGGTATTACTCTTGATGAGAATATAATCTTGGTGTTGCTGGCGTCGTGTTGACACCACTCTACCAAGTGATGTGCCAATTCACTAATCTCATAATTATTTTGTGTCTTCCCGCGTTTGGTCTCCGAATAATTTGATCGGTACTCGTCGAGCCCATCAATGAATAGGCAAAAGCAGTATTTATCAGCCAGATTGGATTTATTCGAGAAGATGTATTTAATGGCGTCCTGGACAGCTTCGTATGGAAGTGGGATGGATGGTGATAGACTGGCATCCCCAGGTAGGGCTTCATCTATCAGAGCCGGACACCCGCGAAGGATTTGGAATAAAAGAGACTTGTACAGACTCTCCTCGGAAGACAATGCACCGCTGCCTTGTGTAACAGAAAAGAAGAATATTGCCCGTATCAAAGTCCTATTTGTCTTTACAGCCCATTGTTCAAGATGCTCCAAGACGAGTGAGTTGTGCATGAGATATTTCATGAGCGTTGACTTTCCAGAAGCAGGCTTCCCCAATATGAGGAATGCTCCAGACGGTCCCTGTAGAAAAGCTCGAAAGTTATCTGATGCCTCCACGTGATGCTTGAGAATATCTGGATCGCATTCATCATAAACCAGCCTTTCTGTGTCGTTTAGATTATCGGGGCACTTATGGCGGTAGTCAGAACCTTGGGTTATCCAATCGAAAGTTCCAGGGTCTTGTTTAGCTATTGCGTTGGCTTTCAAGTCTTTTTCTTGGAAATCTTTTGTCAATCTTGACAGAATAACGGAAAGTTTCCATTCCGAGGCGAAGATTTGAGATGCCTGCCTATGGAAACTGATTTCAGTGAAATTAGCTGATCCAATCTGTTTACCGAGGTTGTATATCGAGTCTTGAACCACATGCAATCGCTGGCTAAGTTCGTGCATTGAGCCCTCAATGCCAATCACACGCTCATCGCCATGACTAGCTCTTCTACGCAATTCCTCGTATTGTGATCTGGCTTCGGAGCTTGATTGGCTGAGAACCATTAGTATTATCCTGCTTTCATTACTGTGTGAGCTTGATGGACATACCAGACGAGATCAAGTAGAACGAGTTTCATCTGTTCTTGCAAGTTATTAAAGTCTCGCCCAATTGAATCAATATCCTTCTTCTTCAAATATGACCTCCATAAAGTCAAGGAAGCCTCTTGCTTCTGCCGCCACTTTGGGTTCACTTCATCCATGATGCCGATCACTTTGCTGGAGATCTTCTTCGCCCTATCTTCCAGCAACCCGACCCTCTCATTGTTGATCGAACCCATTCCTATAGAGGGACCTATTCTTATAGAGGGAAGCGCCTCTATTATCTCCATGATCTGTTGAGCATTGTTATGAAGATGCACCAAGTCAGGCGGCAACTTGTGTTCCGACTTGGCAATTGCCTTGAGCTGATCGGAAACTTGGATTCCCGTTTCGATGAGAGATATAATTTTGCCCGCAGCACCAATGAGATCCATGTTGGCAGAGAGATTCCCCAGGGACGCGACTGATTGATACTGAATATAAATATAACAGCAGTTACTAAAGAAGTATACATATAGTAGCAGTTACTAGAAAAATATAAATATAGCAGCAGTTACTAAAGAAATATAGATTCATCATACATTAGCGTATAGAAAGATGCTTTGTAGGGGGAAAAAATTAGATTAAGTTGATACTGAGACTCGCAACATGATGAGAAATGGCAAAATAGAAGCGGGCAGAAATCAGGCTGCATAAGAGGCACACACTCAGCCGCAATATGTGAGCGTTTCTTGATTGGTGCGTTGGGATGTCTGAAATATGCAAGGCTCTGTGTCGCCACAGCCTCGTGCCTTCGGGTGTAGACAAGTAATCGATCGACCATACCTTCTCTGATGGGAATAACCGATCAAGTATAAGTGAATAGTAATTTATTATGAAATGGGATCTTCACTCCCTATTCTATTGAAGAACCTTCAACAATTCCACCAAAACAAAACTATTTATTAAAACCCCCAAACGCCATCCATGCGATGAAACTTTAATGACCATGTCATTTAATTTACATCAAATCAACCTGCCGCCCCAAATCACAGCAAGAATCCCTATGATGCATTCTGAATATTGGAAAACCGACTCTCCGGATAGCTCAGCATATTCGTGGAATAATCCAGATGACCCATCTCTCTAGCCAGCGTCCTAATCAGACTCTCTTCCCCAGAACGATCACCCGAGGCTTCCCAGAAGACTGCGCCGCCAAGGCCCCTGCTCTGGAGATACTCGGCCTTGAGTCTCGCCGTCTCGACATTATCAAAGGAAACCAGTTCCCTCGCCGAAGGGTCGTAAGAGTATGCAGAGAGGGTATATCGGTTGACGTGGACAGTAGCACCGGGTCGAGGAAGGTCGCGGTAGAGATAAACTCCCGGCTCAATGGTACCTGGCCCAATTCCATCGTAGGGCTTACCAAGGCCATCCGTGTTCTCAAAAGAGCGGCCATAGAGGGGAAGGCCTAGAACAATCTTGCTAGGGTCGACGCCTCGTCTGATATAGGCGTCCACTGCCTTGTCGGTGCTGAACTTTGTGCTGTCGGGGTTTTGATGGTCGGTGAAGACGTTGGACTGTTGTCCAGCCACGGTATCCCAGCTACCAGCATAGTCATATGCCATGAGATGCCAGGTGTCGATGTACTGATCCATCGCCTCCAGATCTAGAATCTTGTAGTGGTCAGGTCCAGCAGATGTCGCCACGGTGAGAAGGTAGCGATATCGCTGCCCGTGGCGGGCTGCGTAATTATCCAAGGCCGCTCGAACCTCTCGGAGCAAGTAAACAAAGTTCTGTGCGTCCTCTGGAGTCTCTGGGTATTCATAGTCAATATCAAGACCATCGAATCCCCAGTCGGCGAGCAACTTGACAGCAGACTCAGCGAAGCGGCGTCGACCATCAGCAGAGCCAATGGCAGGCCCAAACTTTCCATCTTGAGAGGCGGTCCAGCCACCGATGGAGAGCAGAGTCTTCATGTGGCGATTCTGGCTCTTTAGCAAAAAGACTTGCTCAATGGCACCGTGGACGACGTCACGCTTGCCTAGGATCTTATCCTCGTCGGCCCATTCGTCATACGAGACGCTCAACGGTTGNNNGTGTTTGACTTTTTGGATGGAATTNNNAGGTCTAACNNNCACAGATCCATCTGGTGCGATTCCAGCAAATGCGTAGAGCAAGTGGGTGATATCTCTTGCGGGGAGGTACTGAGGCAGAAAGCCTGCCTTATAGATGCTCCTAGTATCATTAGCATCTATCGAACATGAATCGATAAAGCGTGTGATAACNNNCCAATCGGTGAAATAGACGACATTCTTTCTTCTTGAAGAGTCGGCAAATCCCTGCCTAGAGCTGTGGCTATCGTCCCAATCAGTGGTATTGCTGAGCCCGGGAAAGTTGGGGTTGGAATCTGGCGGTGATGGTTCAGAAGGAAACCAAGCAGGAGATTCAGGGTCCTCTGGAACAGGAGACTCAGAGTCCTCTGGAGTAGGAGACTCAAAGTCCTCTGGTGCAGGACTAGGTTCGTTCGGCAATGATGGGGAAACAGATAGCCAAGGCTCCTCTGTACCGAACGACTCTAGATCCTGGGGGTCTATAGGCTCCAGTTCGATCGGCGGAAGATCAAAAGGCAAGTCAGCAGCCGGGAAATTCGACGCTGGTTCAGTAAGTGGCGATGGATGTGCTGTCGGATCGTCACATCTTGCTTTGAGAGTAGCCGGAGTGGCCACGGCGACTCTCGCCACAACGGGCAGCACGACGCAAAGGAGTTTGAACATTGCGAAGAGTTTGAAAGGGAGCGTATGGCAATGCTCAGTTAAGGTGAAGAATGCAGAGGGGAATAATTTGGCTGCCCATGGCTTCTTATATGAGCAAAACTCTTCAAAGTTAAGTACAAGCCCCCGTGGCAGGGCAAACCTAAGACAGTGTATCATCCATATTGGGCGCGGATTTTGTTTTCCAGTGAATCGCCACAGAGTCGAGGCCGCATCGTAACTTTCGTATAGATGGAAGCATTTGAATCATAGTTTGAGGAATGTTAAAGGAGAAAACAAAAAGGTTGGGATCATGCCGATGCGTGGCTCTTAAGAAGGTTCAGACTACCCACATGATATCTAGAGTCAGAGAGTCACCAGAGAGCCACGCAGCCGCAATGGAATAAGCTCAAGCTCCGATAGGCGATAGTTTGATTCAGCCCTTGATTTCAGATGCCGTAAACAACTGCACAAGTTTCAGATTGTACGTGAATAGCGATGCCGCTTCCTGCTTGAGACTGTGGTTGGCAACGGATGCAGAACTACCATCTGCCTCCAGCCACTGGCTATAATTTTCAGGAACGCGCTGCTTCCGGGCTGAGGCTGAAGCTCAAGTAAGACATTTTACATAAGCCATAGTGGTAGAGCCAGGAATGGAATATTCCATAGCCCCTGGCGAGAATGTGGCGACACGCACTGGGATTTTGAGACAAAGAGACGTGAAGGGAGGACACTGGAAGACGGACCAACAAACCGTAAGCATCCCCTCTCTGAAGACTGAGGGGATGATTCGCGTATCCATGCACGCGTCGCCATAATGAGGAATTCAACGGCCATGCGCCTCAGACAATAGCTCCGGTAGCATAGCCAGCTTCATGTGCTCTGAGAGAGTCGTTCTATTCTTGTGTGTTTCTTAAAATATCGCATCCGGGCTATCGATTACCGCCAGCACCTGGAATTTCCTCCTCTTCCTCCTCTCCTTGCTCTTCATCCACGACGACCGCGTCCCCAACCTGTATTGTGGGACTTGGGCCATCCGATTCCTCGTCTTGTTCCAACTGCTCGTGTCGCATGTGTGTGCCGAAATAGACTTTGCCGTTCAACCTCCTTGTTTTTGCCAATGTGACAAACGGCTCTTGTCTTCTCTCCCCAGTCGTCTGATCCACGCATACCATTTGGCATCTCTGGCAGGCCCCTAGAAGCTTGAAGCTGTGGTTTCCGATGCTAATTCTCCTCCACATATCTTCTGAATATGCTGGGTGACCATGATGACCTGGGGATGCCTCAACAATAATGTTTGCTCGAAACACTGATTCATCCACGGCAGACTCTCCAGTCTCCATGATGGTCTTGTTCAGCAGCTCTACACTAGCTGTCGATATCATGAGAATGGGACTCTCATTGGAAAGGAGAATCTTGCCTGGTTGACTTTGCTGCTGTTCAGAGTCCGAATCGGGGGANGAAGGAACACCAGGGAACGGGGAAGGCTGCCCACTGGGAGCCTTTTCTGTCCGCTGATGCTTCTGCATCCGAGCCTTTGAGAGCCTGCTACTGGCTCCGCGGCCCCCTGCTGGAAATCTCGCCAACACACATGGAACTCCAAGTGAATTAGTGAAGAAATCGTTGATTTCTTCTGAAAGATATGATTGCGCTGAGATATTCTCTCCGCAAACCCTAGAGCATGTTTGTCGGAAATTGGTGTCGAACAGAGAGGGATTGTTGGATAGAGGTATGTCCACTTGTGTTGGCTGCCCTTTTTGTGTAATTCCGCGGTATTTCACACGCAGCACATTGTCGTTGAACAGCAACAAAGGTTGTAATAAGGCCATTCGGGGATAGCGCTTCTGACTGAGAGCCTGGCCTGATCCTCGGTGGACCAAACACCATTCACGATCCCAAGCAAGCCCTTCTGGCCGTACTTCCCAGCAAACCCCAGGTGGG
Source organism: Trichoderma sp. BMH-0061 (assembly GCA_030015385.1). NCBI lineage: Eukaryota > Fungi > Ascomycota > Sordariomycetes > Hypocreales > Hypocreaceae > Trichoderma > Trichoderma sp. BMH-0061. The sequence continues at coordinate 2,961,786 of JARWZN010000005.1, forward strand.
ACGGTATAGCCACTGCAGCTCTTGATTGGATAAACCGTGATAGCCTTGACTTGAATACTATTTGTCGTAGAGCCGACAGCTCTCGTGATGACACTGACCCCACTTGGTACTTTGATGCTACCTTCGACAAAAAACTCTTGTACGAAAGCCAGGAAGCGAGAAACGTCCGACTTGGTATTCATTGCTCCCAGACTAGCACGTATGATTCCAGTGGGTTTGTTGGTGAATCGCCCACCGTCTTCGCCACATCGAATCCCAGCAGAAAGGTTTCGCTTCATTTCCCACGGCTGTAAGTCGAGAGCGGATGCTAGGCCTGCGGGGCTGCACACGCCTCCAGTTCTGACATGCATCTTCTTCAAGATTGTCAACTTCTCAAACTCAGCGAGGCCAATCCATAAGCCTCGACTATCCCTGATGTTGAAAGAAACGACTGGGCCAGTCGCGATAGAAGCCACATCATCTGGTACTTCCGAATAAATGTGACAGACAGGGTTTCCATTTGCGTGTCGTAAGCTGTGTAAGCCACGGCATAGCTCGCGACTCAGGTATGCCGTGTGAGCACTAATTTGATCCATGGAGCCGAAAAGCCGTTGATGAGTCGATATTGCTATGTCAGCGGCAATGATACTGTGGAAGGGAAGTGTCCCGTCTTCCAGGCGTTCATGAAGAGAGTAGGACTTTGGGGAGTGCCACTGTTCGTCTCCACAGAGCACCATGTCTACCGTGCCGCCGCCAAAGTACCTTCGATGGTTGAATACATATTCTGCAGAGCGGCGGACAAGTAGAACACCTAAATCAGGAAATCCAAAAATCTTGTACAGGCTTAATACAACAAAATCAGCAGCGAATTGAGGGTCGGAAAGGTCGAGCTGTGAGGTGGCACTGAGTGAAGCGGCATCCAGGAGCGTCAACGTCCGAGACGAAGATTGGGCTTCTCTCTTCTTCAGCTCCTTGGCCCACGATATGGGATATCGCCTCCCATCCATGTGAGATTGAGCCGAGTAGGCGAATAATCTTGCAGAAGTAGCAGAAGTCGTTGGCTTGAACGGGTCACCCCCGTCTAACCAAGACCGAACTCCCGTGTTATCAAGACAAACGCTTTGGTGTGCTTCTTCTCTTGCCCCTACCACGCTTGTGTGGCAAGCTTGGTGGTAGGCGAAGACATAACCTTCAGGCAAGGACCTCATCCCCTCGACCACTAGCTTCACGCCAGCAGTTGCATTTGCCACAAAAACCAAATCATATTGGTCAGGGTCGGCTTTGAAGAAATCCAGCAGACGGACTCGTACTTGGTCTATCCGGGATGAAGAGCGTTGAGATGGCGATGATGCGGAATGGGGGTTCCCATACAAAACCGATGTCATGTCCTTGGCAAAGGCATCCATTAGAGACTTTGAGGCGAGGGTGGACCCAGCATGATCCAAGTATACGGAATCTATAAAGAGCCCACATGTTAGATTCGANNNGATTAGATCAAGAGAGTCTATGATAGCATAACACATAATCCAATTACACTTACCTTGCAGCATTGGATATTCCTCGTCGCGGAAGCCTTCAACCGCGCTGTTGTATTGGAACCGCTCCATCTCGACGGCTCTGGTCTGCTGTGTCAGCCCGTTTGGCAGCTGATTCCCAATGCAGGATATAGCGGGTTCAACTGCGGCATCCTATGGGCACGCGAGCGATTGTCGATTCAAAACGGTAAGTCAAGGAGAAGAAATGAACCAGATATAAGATAATCGGCAGGCTGGAGAAATGCAGGCTAGTAAGCAAGATGACGCCTCTGAAGCTGGGGAAGACAGAAACAAAGTTGGGCACATGTACATGGACAGGCACAATCGGGTTCGGAGATCGCCACTCTCCAGCCGGTGGTGGAGCAGTGGGCTGGTCGTGATTAGATAAGAACGTCCATTACTGGAGTGGCCACACGTGTGGGCGGAGAGTCACAGTGCCAGCTGCGGCGTGTGGCTACTGTGATTACTGTGCACAGCGCATAGCGTCAGGCGTCTCTAGTGGACTAGTGTCGGAATATACTTCTAACCGATAAGCATTGGGGGCCGAGGATATGCGCTGCCGCACAGTGCGCATCCCCCAACCCACAGCCACTCCCCCACAAGTGCGCGTGTCGCGGCCGTCTTCGGCTCCACCCTCGTTATGCTTCAGCCTCTGCCAACTTGAACCTCTACATCTCATTATCTCACTCCTAAAGGCGCATCAAACACGTCGCGCAATTCGCCAGAGCCGCGCTTTATCAATTCAGTTCGTCGTCCCTTTCTTGCCTCAATCCTCAATTCTCATTCTCATTCTCATTCGTTCATTCTCCTCTCTGTTCCTTTTCTTCTCCTCTCCTGCTGCTGCTGCTGCATTGATTGTCCTTCCTCCCTGCCCCCTTGAACCAAGCTTTCGGCAATCGGCCGGCATTTCTCTGCCTCTTTTCTTCTCTGTCCTCTCCTCTCTCTCGTCCTCCTGCCTACCTGCCGAGCCTCTACTTGTCCCATCATTTGGCATCAGCTATTTTGCTATTCATGTCTTTTCTTCTTTCTTTTCCCTTTTAAATCTCTTTTTTCTGTGTCTACTATTTGTCCGATCTTGGGTCAGAATGTCTTCTCTAACAGCCATTTTACCGCCACGCAATAGGGCGCTCTTGCAATTGAAGCCTCCATAGGGACCGTCGTTGCCTCTGATGTTCGACAATATCTGATTGACCACCAATCTGAGACCAATTCCCTGATCTAGCGCCAGACAGAATGGATTCCTATTCTTCCTATCGGGATGGCGCGGCCCGATCGCCAAATGAGAGAACATGGAGCCGTGACGATTCTAGAACTAGGGAGGAGAGAGGCGATGGATTCTACCGTGCAAGGTCTCCTGGTTCGTCTTGCCGAGCGATCCCTTTGATGATTNNNTCACTTGCTGACTATNNNTCTTCAGGCAATGAACGCCGAGATCGCCGACGCTCTCGTTCCCCACCCCCTGTTGACCGATACGAGCCACGTCCACGCCGAGAAGGTCGAGACGACCGAGACCGAGATGACCGGCGTCGCATTACCTCACCACCGGCGAATATCGATCGCTACGTGCCGGGACAAGACAGTGGGTCGCCCAACGTTGCCGTCAACCCTCTGGCAGATCCAGCCAAGCTTCCTTACCAAGTTGGATTCTCCTATTTCGGCGAATGGTGGAGAATGAACGAAAAGATCAAAGATGATAAGGAGCGTGCGCGCACTGGACGAAGACGGGAGCCTGAAAGGGCCAGAGGCGCCCGAGAGTCTCAAGAGGACCGGGAAAAAGAAAAGGCCAAGATCCAAGTGGCGTACGATGCATATAAAGAGGAGCTTCAAGCCAAGATGGCTAGGGCTTTTGTTTCGGAGCACAAGAAGGAGCAGTGGTTCAAAGAACGCTACGTTCCTGAAATCAGAGACGAGTTCAAGGCAAAGCTCCAGGATTTCCGACGAGCAGCTTACAGCCAGTGGGAGCAAGACATGGAATCCGGCAGCTTTGACGAGTTTTCTCTCGAAGGAATCCCAAAAAGCGAGAGCAACGGGGCCGGTGGCGTAGTCGAGAAAGAGGAGGGCGAGGCGACAGCCGCCAATGAAATTTTGGGAGTTGGCGATTTGGTCCCTGTCAATGGAGCCGACATCCGCGATGAGAATCAATTCCAGCCCACTCTGCTCATCAAGACTATTGCTCCTCATGTTAGCCGCCAAAATCTAGAGGCCTTTTGCAAGGAAAATCTGGGAGAGGAAGAGGGTGGCTTCAAGTGGCTGTCCCTTTCCGATCCAAATCCCAGCAAGAGGTATCACCGTATAGGCTGGGTGATGCTTCATCCCTCTTCAGAGAGCGCGCCGCCAATGGATCGGGCGGATCCCAAGGACGAAGACGGTGATGAACCGATCAAATCGCCGCCACCTCTGGTTTCCGCTGCAGAAAAGGCCCTCGAGGCTGTCAATGGCAAAACTGTCAAGGATGAGGCCCGGGGCGACTTTGTTTGCCACGTTGGAGTTCACAACCCGCCGCTCCATCCACGGAAGAAGGCTCTGTGGGACTTGTTCTCTGCCCCGGAGCGAATTGAAAAGGATCTTCGCCTTGTTCAAAGGTTGGTCAACAAGTATGAAGAAGAGTACGGCTCTGACTTCCAGGCCATCTTGAAGGTTGAGGAAAAAGTTGAGGATCTCAAAAACGCTGGTCGTCTACAACCTGCTATCCCTCCTGCGCCAACCAAGAAGACCAAGACCCGGGAGCCCGGCATGGACGAGGCAATGGACGAGGATGAGGAAGGTATCCCCGAAGAAGAGGAAGAGGAGGAGGGTGCTGTAGAAGATGAAGAAGTTGATGATGAAGACATGCTCGTGAAGAAGAAGCAGCTTGACCTGTTGATTGAGTATCTGCGCAGAGTCTTCCACTTCTGTTTCTTTTGCGTTTTTGAGAGTGACTCTGTGCACGAGCTTACACGCAAGTGTGCAGGAGGGCATCTCCGCCGTCCTCAAAGCACTCTGTCATCGTCTGCAAGGGCTGTCGCCAGGGCTAGCGCTAATGGAGAGCCGTTTCCCGATAAAAAACGCAACGATGCCGAGAATGATGTTGACGGAGAGCTTGCCGAAGGTGACAAGAAGTTCCGTAACACGTCTTCTAAAACCGAGCAACAGCTGCTTCGTGCCTACAACTGGGTCAAGACTTTTGAGGATAAGCTAATGCAAATCCTCGAGCCCAGCACTGTTGATATTCGCAAGCTTGGCGGTAAGCCAGTCGAGGAGGCCCTTGACGAAGAGTTGACCAAATATGTCAAGCAGGAGGATGAGCACAAATGGAGATGCAAGGTTCCAGAATGCACCAAGCTCTTCAAGGAAGACCACTTCTGGAAGAAGCACGTGGAGAAGAGACATACTGAGTGGCTTGACGGTTTGAAGCAAGAGGTACGCNNNAATTTATCTCTCCCATCCCTTTTGAAATTACTAACACAAGGTCTTNNNTTTGAACTCATCAATGCCTACGTCTCAGACCCAGCACACATTGCCCCTTCGCGAACTGACGCGAATTCAAATGGCCACTTCCCACCTACCAACGGCCAGTCAGCCTCGGGTACTCCTCGTGGCTTCAACTTGCAAAACTTTGCAATCAATGGCGTCATGGGCATGCCTGGATTCCCCATGAGCCCTGGAAACTTNCCCTCATTGTTTGCCGGCATGCAGGCTAACGGCTGGAACGCCATGGGTGATGACCGCTCAGGTGGTCCCATCCGTCGAGGCGGAATGTCTGGTGGACGAGGCGGGTACCGTTCCGGACCCTACGAACGCCGTGGAGGCGGTCGCTGGGATGGCGGAGGTGGTCGCAACCGCAATGGCGGATCTCGATGGGGAGACGGAGCCGGTGGAGCAGCTGCTGGTCCACGGGAAGCCGTGCAGGGCCGCAGCTTAAAGAGCTACGAAGACCTTGATCAAGTATCTGGAAACGGAAGCGGAGGCGGCGAGCTCAACTACTAGTCCTACTTATCCAACCAGGTGGAGAAAGGGGAAGAAACATGAACTACAGATACATGTCTCGGCGGCGTCTAGATGACGGAGTTGCTTTCTTGTTTTTGGCCTCTGTTACTCGAAGCTTCTCAGGGGCAGATTGCTACAGGCCCGTTCTCCGTGCGGGGAGACTTTGCGTTATTCACTCATATTATTTCGGCTCGCGGCAGATGCGCGTGTAAGTTTGTACATTAGGCTCAGGGTAGTACACACGATAGCAAATGGTTTTCTTGTGAATTGTATTTGGTATTAACTTAATGTGTATTGTCCTGGGATAGTAAGATTGAACTGCCTGGTGCATAGATTTCCAGCTCTTATCTTTTTGTAAATTTGTAGCGCAGCTGTCCAGTCTCAAATTATATCCCAACGGAGCAGCATGATAGATTCAGCTGTTGGAGCTTGCAAGAGGTTTGCCATTATGATGTTAATGGTCTAGAATCCACCCATTTTAGACTTCATATTCCGGCCCTTGTGTCCAAGTTGTACTGAAACCCCGATTTTTCTTTACCAAATCCTGACGTTGGAAAGCTCTGTTTGGAGCGCGTACTGGACTCTGCGTGATTTCATGGTCTCATAAGTGGCTGTTGATGGCCGTCATTAGATGCTACGCGTGTGTTTGATATAAACACCATCGTGCAAGTTTATCACCGCACACTGAGGGTGCAGGTGAGATGCGAGAGAAGGAACAATAGGAAAATCATGTTTCTCAAGGTGCCTTTTCGAACAGTTCCAGAATTGGTTTCGCAGCCTTACATAGAGTTAGCACAGAGCACCACCGCAGCTTAACAGTAGCAGGGAATTGCAAATGGTATATGACACATACATCGATAAACTTTTCCAGATCTTGATCCAGATTAGCCAAGTCGTCCTTTCTCCGCTTGTTGTCGTTGATGAGCTTCTGCTTGCGCTTGAGGAGCTCCTGGCGGCGCTGCTCCAGGATCTCGCGCTCCTCGCGCTCGTGCTCGATGCGCGCAAACATGCGTTCGTCGTCGTTGGAGTCTGCGTATTCGGGGCGTAGGGCGAGGAATTCTTCGACGGGGATGAGAGGCAGCTGCTGGTATTTATGACTGCGACAGTAAAACACATAAAAGTCAGCCATTGACACGTCAAAAAACGAAATAAGGCGTTCNNNCTCGTAAGACTCGCAGCCGGTAATCTCGCCCTGAAGGTGACGCTGCTCATAGTAGAGATTCTGCAGCTGCAGATGCAAGCGATCAACCTCCTGGCGCGCCTCGGCGGTCTGGGCCTTCGTGTCGCGGGCGGACAGGCAGGCGTTGCGGTGGAGGCCGCGTAGGTGGGAGATGTTTGTGAAGAGCTGCTTCTGCTGCTTGGCGATCTCGGCCTGGATGTCGGCGGTAGCGCTTCCGCGGCCGTCGCTGGCGGAGTCGGCGAGCTGGAGGAGGGCGTGGGCCTGGTCGCGGGCTTGGTCGGAGATTTGGAGGACGGCGGCGAGGGAAGGGTCTGTGATGGATTTTTCGATTGCCATGTTGTTGAGAGTTGAGGAGGAGATTGGAAGAAGGGATATCGCTGGTGGAGTGGCGGTTGGTTGATTGAGATTGACTGATGAATTGATTGATTGATTACAAATGTCGTTGAGGTAGAGGGATGGGATGGCGTAGATGGTGGTTGATGAGATGATGGTGGTGGTGGATGAAGGAATGACAAACTGCAAAGAGGTAGCAAGGCTGACGGGAACTTGGTTGGTGTTTTGCTTAGTGCTGTAGGTTCAATGCTGTTTAGCGCAAGGCTGCGCAGGGATAGCGCTATTACAGCGAGCGACAGAGCTGTACGTGCACCTGTGTTTGAATGTACAAATATAATACTACTACAATCTTCCACGTGATTTACATTTATTAATGAATTAACAAACGAGAAACTAAGATAGAATTAGAATTAGAATTGAATAAGAGCCTGGAAACGTAATTGCACGGGCCACAGCATCCCGAGCACCGTCTGTACAAAGCCACCACGAGGACGAAGATGTACCAGTCAGGCACAAATGGGATGGATGGCCACGCACGTGTACACACAGCATCGGGAGCCGGAAAGGCGGGAAATTAACAAGTGGTGGTTTAAAAGGAGAGTGTGGAGGGAAAGACGCAGGCCGGTGTCGAATCAATTGAGAGTCTGCCGTCCCGGTCCTTGTTCCTTGTACGTGCAGATGTCAGTCATGCCTTTTTGGCGCTCAGCTGGGATAATTACCCTAGGAGGCAATAATCCCTGAATGGTGGTGGCAACTCAGATGAACTCTGCAGTGCATTGACTTGGTTGCTGTAGGTACCTGATGGACGAGATGACAATTCGCCAGTGCAGTTTACGGTAATTCGGTTTACGGTTGATACGAGTGCAGACGAAAGAGGTTGAGCTGCTGATCTCAATTCTCTCATTACCTTCTCACCTATTTTTGCCGACTATCATTCTATTATAGAATCCCTTAGTAAAAGGCAAGTAAACATTGAAGTTGGCATGTGAACAACCCCCTCAAACCCCCAGAAATCCATTTGATCCTCCCTCCCAGAGCACCTGATGGACTACCGTAGTTAGAGAGAGACAGGGAATCCCGAGGCCTGTCCATCCTGCCCGTCTCACTGGCCAAACAGATCCTGGCCCATGGCAAAATACTCCGATCTGCGGAAACAAACCAATCGAGCCCGTTTGCCCTGGAAAAATACTGGAGCGTGGCTTGCCCGCACATTCTTGCAGAACATGCTCCGTCCACAGTTCGGGCTTGTCCGTCACTAGGTTTTTTCTCTCCCGCAATTCTTTGATCCGATTCGTCTTACTCCAGGCTGTGCTGCGGTGCTAAACGTACAAGTACAAAGCTACCAGCCTCCCGACTTCCAAGTTCTTACCTGTGCTGTACTATTCCGCGGGTTTTGTGCTGTGCTTGTACTTGCTTGACTTCGTATTCTGTACTTGCAGTTTCAGCCCATCTCTCATTCTTTGTTCATCTCTTCCAACTTATAACTTCCAGCTTCCCTCCACCTTCACAACATCCTCAACACCAACCACCACAGAAACTGTTGAGCTGCAGTCTGCATCTAGTGCCGCCCTCTTTTTTCCCTCTTCTGCATCTTCCCTGGCCTCCGCAGCCAATCGCGGCCCCTCTGGCGGCTTTCAATCCCCCAATTAAGCTCCCGACCCGCATCAAAGACGAACCGAACCATCAAACCAACTGCACTTTTGGGGCACGCAAAAAGCCTCTCCAGCCAATTAACCGCTTCGTCCCGCTTCTTCCGATCAGCAAATCGTCTTTGCAGCCAGATCTCGTTTCTCTTTTAGTCTTCATTCTTTTCCCTTATCGCCTCTTTTTTTAAACTTCTGGACAATCAATCAGGTTTCGCCGCCTTGGTTGCTTTGGGCCAATCATCCGCACTCATCAGCGCTCGTGCCTCTACACAGCCCGTCTGGCGCTCCGACCAAATCCAAGACATCTCGTCGCTGGAATCTTTAAACTGACATGATAGCGGCTGACTTCCCTAAACTTCTCCTCATCCTCTCATCAAAAATGGCGGGCGTTACAACCGCCCTCACGTCCGCGTGCGGCTTCGCTCACGACAAAGACGCTGCTTCGACTGCCGCTGCCACTGGCTCTGACCAGCGCCGCGACGCCCAACAAGCAAAACGAAGACGGCACTCCTTCTTTATCCCTCGGCGAAAGTCCATTGTCGGCCACATCATGGAGGGCGAGGAGAACTTGCTACTCAAGGTCGACCTATTCCTGACCGAGCTGGAGCGCCGCCTGGAGTTTGTCGAGAACTATGTCGATCTCAGCAAGGACTCGAGCATTTCCCGCGCATTCTCGACCCTTCAGACGGTCCGCACCAGATGCTCCCAGGCGTCCGAGGAGGTCATCGGCGCTGGTCGACGCAGACTCCACATCATGGTTGAAACTCTCGAGACCCGGTACCAGGAGACGTTGGAGGCCACCGAGACGCTGCACGACAAGGCCGTCGTGGGAATCGAGTTGCTGGAAGGCATGTTGTCCGAATTCGAAAACCGCGCCTACAAGCTGCGCGAGCAGGGCTTCGCCAACGCCGCCACCGCAGCCGAGGCATTTATGGACGAGGGCCGCAGGGTTGCCAACGAGAGCATCGAGCGGGCAAAGATTGCCGTTGACGAGGGTATCGAGCGTGCCGTGCGGGCTGCTCTGTCCCTGGAGGAGCACATCCAGCAGGCCGTGGTACTGGCGCGAGATCGGGGACTGCTTCTGTACGACGAACTACCCTCGCCATGGAGAAACAACCCCCACATCAAGAGAGGTTACCGCTTCCGCGAGACCAAGATTGAGTGCGTCCAGTCCATCTTCAACATGTCCAACGAGTTCATCAACATCTGGTCGCACGCCTTGGGCCTGATCCTGGTGCTGGCCGTGGCCTTTTACTTTTACCCCAGCAGCGCCAACTTCTACCTCAGCACCAAGACGGACGTTGTCGTTGCCGCCATCTTCTTCATGATGGCCTGCCTGACGCTGGTGTGCTCCACCATCTGGCACACCATGAGCGCCGTCGCCGACGTCAAGGCCGTGTCCATGTTTGCCTGCGTCGACTACACCGGCATCTCGCTGCTCATCGCCGCCTCCATCATGACGACCGAGTACACGGCCTTCTACTGCGACCCCATTAGCCGGTGGACGTACATGTGTCTCACCGCAATGCTCGGCATCGCCGGCGTCATCCTGCCCTGGCACCCCAAGTTCAACGGCGCCGACATGTCCTGGACCCGCGTCGGCTTCTTCGTCGGCCTCGCCCTGACGGGCTTCATGCCCATCCTGCAGCTCGGCTTCTCCCACGGGCCCGAGTTTGTCTACAACTTTTACTCCCCCATCACAAAGTCCCTGCTCGTCTACTTTAGCGGCGCCGTCGTCTACGCCAGCAAGGTGCCTGAGCGGTGGTTCCCTGGCTGCTTCGACTACATTGGCGGCAGCCACAACCTGTGGCACGCGGCTGTCCTGGGCGGCATCATCTTCCACTACACCGCCATGCAGCAGTTTTTCTCCAATGCTTTCCACCGGGCAGAGAGCGGCTGTCCCGCCTATTAGACGTTATTCTCCGGCATTTATCACGAGCGACACGAGACAACAACGAAAAAAAGAAAACGTTCCAAAGATTTCTTTTCTCTTTCTCCGCAGAAAGAAACACGGCTTTCCAAAAGTAATGATTCATTTTCGTCATGTCAAAGCCATATGCGAGTTTTGGATTTCAAAAGTCGACCGTACATGTACAAAGCGGCTCAGCGCCCCCTCCACCGGGTTTGGTTTCGATTCTTGTGTATACACCCTTTTTTTCCAATTCCTTGTTCTTTTTCTGCATGGATACAAGTGGCGTTTTCTATTTGTTTGTAATTGCTAGCAGCATTTTGGGTTTTTTGCTTCGTTTTCCCTCATGAGCGGCACCGTCGGTTTGCCCCCTTTCTGATGCATGGCCCATGGCATTTTCGGCCTTGAAAGATTCTTTTCTACAATGGCCCCTTGGTTTTTACTTTTGCATAAATCCTTGATTCGGTTTAGAAGTACATATATGCTGTAATACATTGACACACAAAACTACTTTCGTTTCAAAGATTCAGTGCAAATCGCTAGTATATTCCCAAGGGGGCTGCCAAAGACTCCCTACTCGTGGCCCCTTTTTTCTTGACGTAAATCCTCATTAGGTTTTCATTTATTTGTATGGTTGCAGGTTTCATCATCTGAGTCGTAATGCTTTCTTGGCGCTGTGGTCCCTGCAGCTATATACCAGTCTCTTGACTAATGCTTGCCGGGTTCATTGTTCTTCTATCCATCTCCGTCTCTTGAACTGCATGTAAATCGCCTTGATGCCCTTCTTTCATATTCCATCAGTTAAAATTCTAGATTAGCTTCTAGATTCTACCAATAAAAATTCGTCTTGACATGTGCACGTATGTGAACAAATAGAATAGATCTTTCTGGGTGCTTTCTTCCAAAGAGAGAGATTTCCCCGATGCCAAGACTGACGCCGGGCCGGAGAGCCGTGATGCCAACTTCGTTAACCAAGACGGCGTCGTCATTACGAGCGACGCATCAAACACGTGGCTGGCTTTTTACAAGCCCTGCCAATGGTCTAATTTGTGAATTCCATCACATTTGATTTTGGAGACTGTACTCGCTCTCATTGTTCTTTACATGGCGTGCGTGGCGATTTCTTCGTACAGATCGTCTGGTATCTTCTTGATGATGCTAATGGTCACGCTCTTGACGAGATCGGCATTCAGTTGCGGGAAGGATCGTAGTAATTTGTTTGGACTGAAAACAAAGTCAGAAGCCATATCAATGATCTTACGAGAAGATATGAGCAAATACCTTTGAGATTGAAGGATTTGCGATCGCATAATGGTAAGCTGTGCCACAATACAGACAATATTAAGATGCGGCCCGTACGCAAACAAAAAGTCCCAAAGACGCAGCACCTCAGGCAAGGGCGGCGTACACGCACACAGCGTCAACACAGAAGGAAAAGCGTAAATCTCGGCCGAGAGCCCCTTTGTCGTCAGATACATGCTGAGCTTGGGGTCGACAATCGCCAACACTTTATCCACCAGGGCGAGCCCGCGGTGCACGCCGTCCATGGCGCCTCGGATGTAGCCGGGACACTCGCGGGTGAGCAGAGAGTGGAAGGCGACGAAGGCTTCGGCTTCGCTTCGCGCGGCGTAGAGGAATGGGGCGGCTAGGACGTTCATGCCTTGGACGTAGACGCCTGGTTCGAGGACTGCGCCAGACCTACATGTGAAACAAGGTGTTAGTACAGACACACACATATTTACAGTTGACTCGTTGCGNNNAGACGTACTGGCTTGGGATCCAGAGACACTGCCTCCAACAGTCTCCCGCGCAGGCAGAGACGAATGACTGCTGCCCGGACGGCTCTGGCGTTCCTCTCTTGAATCGTGAAGCCTCCATGCAATGGCATTCAACAGCCTGATCAAGCTCGCTTCACTAACGCGGCGTCGAAATAGAGGATCGGTGGTCAAAGTGCGGAATGTGTCGTTTCGAATCTTGGCGTAGGCCGGAGAGGCGCCGCGGTGGATGAGGGAGAGATATTCGTCGGTGGACATGATGGGAGCGTCGAGGAGAACGAGCCAAACGTAGATTCTCAAGGGAGANNNATTCCAATTGCAACATTTCGAGGTCAGCCAGCTNNNTTCTCTNNNTATCTGGGGGAGGTGACGCACCATTCCATCCTCGGCAGCCTTGACGCCTTCGTCAATGACTTTCCACCGCGCGCTCTCCAAAGCGCCATTAAAGTCGCCATCGTTGGGGCCTTCGCGGATGATTTGCTGCAGGGACAGATGACCATGCGAAAAGACGGGCTTCTTGACGCCTGATCGTCGAGTGTTTACAGCGGCGGGCGGGTTATATGGTGGAGGAGGCAGCGTGGCATCGCTGTTGGCACGACCTCGCGTCCGCACCGTCGAGTTTGCAGCGGCATTTGCGTTTAGATTTGCACTGGTGAGGGCAGTGGTATTTGCAATCAATGTCGAATCGGCAGAATCAGCGGCACTTCGACTCGGAGACAGAGGACGCTCGCGACGCTGCTGGGAGAGGAGAGAGGCCTGCTGGGCTGCTCGGGCTCCCAGGGCGTGAGCGGACTGGAGGCGTCGCAGGGCGCGATGCGTCTGTGGGGATGGCGGGGGTTGGAGAGGCTGGACGGGGAAGAGAGCGGCGGGAGCTTCTTGGGCGGGATGAAAAGGGCCAGACATTGTTGTGGTGAGAATTGGGGGGATGTTGATGGTGCAAGGTTCGCGTTTGGTGTTGTTGGCGTGGGGGTTTGTTTAGCACAACACACGATGAGATGGGATGGCTGCATGAGCCAAACAAAACATCAATCAGCAGCTCTCCCTTCAGCCATTGGCAGCAGAAATGTATGGCGTGATTGTCCTTCTTTCCGCGGGGTATTACATATTGGGAGAACTCGAAATCCGCAGACTCGGGGAGCTATCATGACCATGGCCCAGAATGCACTTGATGTCGATTATCGACGGTGACATGCATCGTCTTTTGTCAGCAGTTTAAGCTTGCAGTGCATTCGATCTGAGATGACGTCGAAGTGTGCTTCCATGGATGCTCTAGAGCCTCATCTACAGCGCCTCAACCTCCGGCCTCTAGCGGGGCTTGGCCGCTGAAGCTGCTGCACCTAGTGCTGTACATAGATGCAGCGACTCCGGAACGTCGGGCGCGCGAAGATCCGAATTGATCTCCAGCTCTTTGTCATCGAACCTCAACTCTTGCTCCCCTCAACTTCAGGCATCACCATTGCAGCTGTCCATCCACATCGCAAACCATTTCCAGCAACAGCATCCATCCAACAGGGTTGCATAAGATGACTTCATTTCCCTGCTGACGGCTCAGCTCCCCCGCATCACGAGGCATCACATGGGCTACATGTCTGCACTCGGCTGAGACCTGCTTGGGGCCGTTACGAGCGCATCTGTCTGGACATGGCCAATGCTACTGTACTGCAGAGAGGAACTTGTTTGCGAAAGAGCTCACATGGTCACAGGCAGCCCCGAATAAGCTTGCTCAAGGCAGGGTCTCTCACACTTTAGGCCATGTTCAACTCACTTACACGGGACGGGAGGCCACGTTCAACAATGGAGGCGTCGTATTAGTGCTGGCTGGTGCAGCATTTTTACCTTTTACTTTTACCATTGATGGAAGAGTTAGCATGGGGTAGGATGGATCTGACGCCACCTCCAGCAGCAGACAGCTGACTTACTCATACTGCTCTTTCACGGAGATGCAACGTCCGTCTGTCTGCCTTGCGAGAAAAGGAAAAAGGCACGCCGCTACATCCCCTGACCCGACTCGACTGTCGTTACCGAGACAAAACTCTGCTCGGGAACACATCAAAAATCTAGATGGCCCAGCCGCTCTAAAACAGAAGCGGCCTAGACGCGATGGCGACATTTGGCTGATTTGTGGGGAGATTCGTCTGAAGCCGTGCTCGGCCCCCTGGCCCAAACCCACGATCCAATTATCTGCCCCGTTGATGATGCGTCTCGACGGCGGATTTGGCGCTTATAAACGTCCATTCGATGGAGAACATGACGTTCGGGAGACATCAAGCCCCTTTCGGAATGTCCATCTCAATTCTTTCTGGGTTTCTATTCCCTCATACGACTATTTGTCAGATGGGTTTAAGCAGCAAGCCTCCCGACTGCCCGTAACGGCTCTTCGGCAGCTACCATCCATCTGCTTTACTTTGTCCAAGCTTCGAGGCAAGCACAGTATCTCGTGCGTTTCTTCTTTATATATTTTTAGATTTTCCTTCAGCTGCTCGTGTCTCGTCTTTTCACATCTACCTTGAATTGTATAAATTATCACTCCCGCTTCTACTTGTCTTAAATCAAAAACTCCTGTTCCTTTGGTTGCTGATCGTCAACAAGGTAAGCCATCTTACTTGACTAGCTGCACCAACCACATCTCGTTGCTCAGCTCACGAGACGCCATACGCCATCTCCCCGCCCTGCACCCAACATCTAGTTCTAGATCCCTCATGTCTTGTTGATCCAAATAGCTCATGCGTCTCCTCTTGCAGCTTACACGTCCCTTGCTGTGACTGTCTCAGCTGATGCTCTAGAACTGCAGTGTGCGTGCCAGAGCCGCTGCCGACATCACGCCGCGCCGGACCATCGCCACGACGCAGTTTTTGGTGGGGGAAGCAAAGCGACGGTCCGAACATATAGAAAACAAGGGATAGAAAGCATGGTGTACTAATAGCCAGACATCTCACCGTGCTCTCTTCTCCTCGTCCCTCTACATCTCTCGCCCAGCTGGGCCTCTTCCCTCACCTCCGCCACGCCATCAGGGGACAACCTTCTTTCCGACCATGAGTGGAAGTGGAACATCGAGCGGAGCGTCCACCAAGGCCGGGCAGGCATTGGCCAGAGTCTTGGGCATCAAACTCCAGGACGACGACGAAAATGCTTACCGGTATGAAGACCCAGTCACCAGAGGCGAGTCTGTCTTTTCTACTGGAAGCGGCGAACATCCAATCGAGGGGCCGCCTACTACTTCAGAATGGCTCAATGAACAGCTTCCTACGCGGGGCGAGGTCGTAAACTATGTCAAGTCTCTCTTTCCCTTCATCTCTTGGCTTCCTCATTACAACTTGCAATGGCTCGCCGGCGATGTTGTGGCCGGCATCACTATCGGAGCTGTCCTCGTCCCCCAGGGCATGGCTTATGCATTGCTGGCAAACCTCTCTCCTCAGTTTGGCCTGTACTCGTCCTTTATTGGACCAGTCACTTATTGGATCTTTGGCACGTCCAAAGATATATCTATTGGACCGGTAGCTGTCTTGTCCACTGTCGTGGGAACGGTGGTGGCAGACGTCGGAGGTGATCTTCCTCCAAACATCGTGGCCACTGCGTTTGCTGTTATTGCCGGAAGTATTGTTCTCGGCATTGGCCTCCTTCGCCTGGGCTGGATAGTCGACCTCATCTCCATCACCTCACTGTCGGCTTTTATGACGGGATCTGCCATTACTATTGGCGCCAGTCAGCTGCCTTCGCTGTTTGGCATCACAGGCTTTTCCAACAGAGACCCGGCATACAAAGTCATCATCAACACACTAAAACACTTGCCTGACACCAAGCTTGATGCCGCCATTGGTCTTACGGCTCTCTTCTTCCTCTATCTGATACGATACACTTTGACCAGGGCCGCCGAAAGGTGGCCAGCCAATAAGCGCATCATCTTTTTCCTCAACACCATGCGGACAGTGTTTGTCATTCTCCTTTACACCATGGTGAGTTGGCTGATCAACAAGGATCGGAAATCCCACCCGGCGGTTCGTGTTCTAGGGAATGTTCCGAAAGGTAAGCGTTCAAAAGCTTTCCAGGGTATAAGCACCCAGATGATCATGTTCTAACCATCAACCTTAGGATTCCAGCACGGCGGCGTTCCAGAGATCCCACCAGGACTTGTGTCAAAGTTTGCTTCCCACCTTCCGGCAGGTATTATCGTCATGTTGGTGGAGCATATTGCCATCTCCAAGTCTTTTGGCAGGGTGAATAACTACACCATTGACCCATCGCAGGAAATGGTTGCTATTGGCATGACCAACCTGTTGGGTTCATTTCTCGGGGCCTATCCGTCCACCGGGTCTTTCAGCCGAACAGCCATCAAATCAAAAGCTGGCGTCAGAACTCCTGCTGCGGGTCTCATCACCGGACTGATTGTGCTCTTGGCCACCTACCTTTTGACGGCCGTTTTCTTTTACATTCCTAATGCAGTCCTCGCAGCGGTTATTATCCACGCCGTCGGAGACTTGATAACGCCACCAAACACGCTGTATCAGTTTTGGAGAGTCTCGCCCATAGAAGTCTTTATCTTCTTCATCGGTGTTTTCATCAGTGTGTTTGCGCAAATTGAGGACGGTCTATATGCCACCGTGTGTATATCGGCTGCTGTTCTCATATATCGCATCTTGAAGGCGCGTGGGCGATTCTTGGGCAAAGTCAAAGTCCACTCCGTCCTGGGAGACCACGTTATTGGAGACAACCACAAACAGCTGGTGGGAGAATATGGCACATTTGAGGAAAGGGTTGAGAATGCTGCCAGGAATATTTTCCTGCCACTTGACCACGGCGATGGCTCCAACCCCGAGGTGGAGTTGGAAAACCCATACCCCGGCATCTTCATCTACCGTTTCTCCGAGGGATTCAACTATCCAAGTGCGAACCATGCCTTGGAATACTTGACTGGCTTCATTTATGCACGCACACGCCGAACCAGCCCAGAGACGTATGAGCGCAAGGGCGACCGGTCGTGGAGCAATCCAGGTCCTAGAAAGCCTGGAAAGTCCAGGGAGGATCCCGACCATGGCCAAAAGCCGACCCTAAAGGCCATCATTCTCGACTTTAGTTCTGTTAACAATGTGGACATCACGTCGGTCCAGCGCCTTATCGATGTGCGGAACGTGCTTGATACATACACAGCGCCGGACGTTGTAGACTGGCATGTCGCATGCATCAACAATCGATGGACCAGGCGAGCGCTCATTGCCGGAGGATTCGGCACTCCCACAAAGTCGCGAGATGGCATTCCGCACAGGTGGAAGTCAATCTTTAGCGTCGCAGAGATTGGTGGAAAAGACTCTGCTGCTGCGGTTGCTGAGGAGAACGCCATTAAGAGAGAACTATCTATCATGGCTAACAGACCAGGAGATGAAGAAATGGCAAAGGCCACTGCCATGGTTGAAGAGGAGGAGGAGGAAACACCGAGGCCTAGTAATCTCGCAGAGAAGCTAGGAGGGTCGCCCAAGCCGGCATACAAACGAAAGGGGGCCATCATCAGCGGCTTAGACAACCCCCTATTCCACGTAGACTTGACCAGTGCTGTGCAGAGCGCCATTGCAAATGTAGAAGCCAGAATGGAGGCGAGCAGCAGCGGGTGAAGAGGCACTAGGGACGGACGAGATTGTCATTTAGCGAAGCATCGGGTACGGCGTCATGTTTGCCATCAATCGCCAGTTACATGATACATGCATTAGCAAGGCGGAGCATTCATTGTCTTTTTAGGGTAGATCACACAACTGCATATACAGACCTAGAAATCGCGAGTTTTGAAATTGATGGTTATTTTTATAATCCTATCTATAAATGCATAATTTCTTGCCTGATCCTGGTGATGATGAATTATATCTCTCTCAATTTCTGATATTTATTGAATGATAATTGTTAGTTGTTGGTCGTTGCTTCTTGACGTGAATAAAGTTCGAAGTCGCCACTGGTCACCTGATTTCGTGTAAGAAACCCGCTGTGAATCAGGACACGACCGCCGATAACTTTTTGTCAACTTTCATCTTCGCGCGTGCATCCCGAATCCTCGTGAATAATCATTCTTGTCACCTTCTCTCCGTGTATTATCACTGTTTCTTCCTTGCTTTGATGATTGGTGCAGAAATAAACACTCCCGCATCTCGATCAAGCGCCATAGACTCCTCACAATGCCAATCGGCATCCAGCGTCTTAACGCCAAAACTTCACAGCCAAATCCGCACATTGTCTTTATTAAACCGCTGAAAGGACGGGATGAAAAAGTTGCGCAGGACTTTTTGGAGAGGATTGCAGCGCAATGTTGTGAGTTTTTGGGAACCCCTGTTCTTACCTTTCTGGACATTTCGGACTGACTCATTTAAAAAAGTTCCTGTGATGCGCAAGCACCATATTCACGTCATGTCGTTGGAGGAATTCCCTCCGAATCGGGAATTCGTAGGACGCAATTTCAATGCTGGAGAGGTGATTCAGCTGGTTCTCAAATCTCCCGGGAGCGGACGGTGGCTCCCGTTCAATTATGTCCAGATGGTCATGATGCATGAACTGGCTCACTGCGCGCAGATGAACCATTCTAGGGCGTTTTGGGCAGTGCGGAACCAGTATGCCGCGCAGATGCAGGAGCTATGGGCAGAAGGATACAAAGGCGATGGTCTTTGGGGCAGAGGAGCTATGCTGGGGACTGGAGAGTGGGAGAAGAACAGCGTTTTGGCGGATGAGGTTCTTCCGGAGCATCTCTGTGGCGGGACATATCGGTCGCGGGGGAGGAAACGCAAGACCAAGCCTGTGTTGACGTATCAGGAGAGAAAAGAGAAGAGGATTCTCAAAAAATTTGGCAAGAATGGTGTTGCGCTTGGGGCAGATGAGGAGGAAAAGGTGAAGCTCGAGAAGGGAAAGCGGGTGCTTGCGAAGCCGAGGGTGGCAGGCAGCTTGCGGGGCCGAGAACTCCGTGCAGCTGCGGCGCTGGCGCGGTTTGAGCAGAGCAAGGAACATACGAAGAAGGAACAAGATGAAGAGGACGATACGAAGAATTGGGATGTTGATGGTGACTCAAGTGACTACGAAGAGGTCGGTGCGGATGACAAAGCGGCTGTTGATGTGGATGGATCGAGGATGGTGGATAGACATGGTGGCGACATGGTCAAGGTGTGTGAAGACGAAGATGCGAATGACGCCGATGCGAGAAACGAGCTTGATCAGCTACACGGATTGTTCGGCAGACAAAAGATCAAATGGGATCCAGATGGCGAGACCTTAATCCTTCGCTCATCTGAGAAGAGTCAACAACAACCGGCACAAGTGGTCAAACGGGAGAAGACAGGGTTATCTATCAAGCCGGAGGCTGCAGATGATGATGACCTTTCATCTATACAACTATCATCGATACCGCAGGTCAAACCCAAAAACGACAGATCTACCAAATCAGGTCCGGACAAAGATTCACCTTCAACGGACAAAAGACATCAACAATCAACCTCTACTACAATGACGACGCCAACTTCCTCAAAAGCCTCTTCAAACAACACTACAGCAGAAACGAGGTCATCATCATCGACCTGCTCAATGTGCTCGTTTGAAAATTCTCAAGCAGCAGTGACGTGCGCAATGTGCGCAAACGTCCTCTATCCATCCCTCACACCGGGCTGGCGGTGCAAGAGCGCGGCGTGTACTGGCACGGCATATGTAAATGCGAAAGACTGCGGAGTGTGCGGTCTGTGTGGACAAAGACGAGGTTGAATGAGAAGAAACATATAATGTCAATGTTTAAACGGCCTGTGTTGTTATACATACGGTACGATGCAACTTGAATCTCTTTCTCATGTTTATAATAGGCTTAGAGAATGAGGCTTGTATATATATCCAATAGCTTTCGGAATCAATACACCCAGCCACCCCCATTGGTCCAGAAACAGTACCGATATGCCAATCATGGGCGCTGGCAGACAAGAGCCTGTTGCAAGCATGTCCGACGCGGAACATGCGCGCGTTGGTGCCCAACTTGACGAGGCTCTGAGAATTTGAATACGCACCCAGATCTTGTTTTTCTATTATCCTCTACGAGTTGGTTAAATAGAGCCGCCTACGTGGATTTTTTTTTAAATTGTATTTTCCTATCGGTCGACGACACAAGACATAATGAAGAGTCTTCCTCCATACAGAGACAACATGGCGCCGCCGCAGCTTGCAGATCCCCGACAGTATACCGTTGGCATAATTACCGCTCTTGACAAGGAGCTGGCAGCAGCAATGGCTGTGCTTGATGAAAAGCACCGGAAGCCGCAGAAATTTAAAAAGCACCCAAAAGACACAAACACCTATACTTGGGGCAAGATTGGAGAGCACAATGTTGTCATTGCGTCTTTGGCCGCTGGAAGCTATGGCACCGTATCCGCGGCCACGACCGCCTCCAGCATGATCAGCTCTCTTCCACATATCCGGTTCGGGCTCATGGTCGGCATTGGGGCTGGGGTCCCTAGATTGGAAGACAAAATTGACATCCGCCTTGGTGATGTCGTCGTTAGCCAACCTACTGGCACAAGTCCAGGAGTGGTCCAGTACGACCTCGGTAAACTGAAAACAGACGGCAAGTTTGAGCGCGTTGGTCACCTCAGCGCGCCTCCGGACGTTCTTCTGAAAGGCCTTCAAGCGCTCAAGGCGGAGCACTTGATGGAAGACTCCCAAATACCCGCGATCCTAGAGGACATGGTGCAGCGTTACCCCAAGATGAAAGAACCGGGAGAGAATGGAGCTTCAGGCTTCATCCACCAGGGCATAGAAAATGATCGGTTGTTCATGGCGTCCTCTACTCATATAGACACCCCAATCACTGACGGTACGGCATCCGGCCACGACAGCACGTGTGCACATTGCGATTCTACTAAAGAGATAAAACGCAAGGACCGATCTTCCAAGCCGGCGATTCACTACGGTGTCATTGCGTCAGGCAACACAGTCATAAAAGACGGCGTTTCTCGAGACGAGGTCCTGCAGCAACTTGAAGAAGAATGTATCTGCTTTGAGATGGAAGCAGCTGGTCTAATGAACAACTTCCCATGCCTAGTCATCAGGGGAATCTGTGACTATGCAGATGCACACAAGAACGATCGTTGGCAGAACTACGCCGCTGCGACTGCGGCTGCATTTGCAAAGGAACTGTTGAACACCATAGACGGGGACGATGTTGAGAGCACCCCGTCGATAGAAGAAGCCATTCAACACAGTTAGTCCTATGTATTTAACCGTTAGAGAATTCTAAAGAATGACCGATCTCTCTAGTTAGTCAGGAAGTTGCTCAAATGGCAGAGAGGAGCAGACAAACCCACACTGTTGTCCAAACCTTGGAAACAAGTGACCATCTTCAAGAGCTTCGTCGATGGCTCTCTCCTCCTAATCCATCAGAAAATTATAACAATGGCATCAAGAAGCGCCATGGGGATTCTGGCCAATGGTTTCTTCAGAGCGAAGAATTTTCATCGTGGAAATCCCGACCCAACTCCTTTTTGTGGCTCCAAGGTATTCCCGGGTGCGGCAAGACCGTGCTTTCTTCCACCATCGTTAAAGATTTGGAAGACAATAATGTTAAGAACATACTATACTTCTTTTTTGACTTTATTGATAGAGATAAGCAGCTATTTGACAAGGCGCTTAGCTCGCTCGTCCTGCAGCTCTATTGCAAAAACGAGAACACTCAAAAGCCCTTGGACTCGCTTTATGGCTCTTGCGGAAAGGGAGCAACTCATCCAAGTGCCGATGAGCTCTTTGCAACGTTCCAAAACATGTTGCAACAGGCTGGTGAAACCCACGTAATCCTCGACGCACTCGATGAGTGCCAGACGCGCAAAGAATATCCAACCGGTGGCCTCTTGACATCGATAGAAGCTTTGGCAACATCTCAACATCTCAACGTTCATCTCTTAGTCACAGCCCGTCCTGAGCAAGACATCAAGTCTTCTATTCAGCCATGGGCTCGCAATCAGGACATTATTTCACTTGAGAGCGAACGAGTTGCTGGTGATATAGTTGCATACGTCAAAGCAAGAGTTCAAAGTGATAAAAGCCCTCTGAAAAGATGGAAGGGGCGACCTGAAGTTCAAAATGAAATTGAAACGAGGCTATTAAAAGGGGCAAATGGAATGTAGGAATTCATCAATTTTTTTACACATGCATCTACTAATACAGCATAGGTTTCGCTGGGTTACGTGCCAGCTCGATGCACTCGAAAATTGTCTTGACTATGCGACTTTACAAAAAGCACTCAACTCCCTCCCTACGACGTTGGATGAAACATATGCTCGGATCTTGACCAACTTACGTCGTGAGCATGAACATCATGCAAGACGCCTTTTACAGTTTTTAGCATTTTCTGAACGCCCACTGACTATCGAAGAAGCCGTCGACGCAATGGCTGTAGACATAGACACAGCCAACAGCCCCCGGTTTGATCCAAAAACAGAATGCCAGTTCCTAAAGAAATTATAAGCTACTGCTCTAGCTTAGTTGTATTGACCGTCAACGCTCGGGGATATAGGAAGCAGGAACTTCAGCTTGCGCACCTGTCAGTGAAAGACTATCTATTGTCTGATAGAGTGCTAGAAAGCTTTGGCAGAGACTTTAACGAAGCGACAGCCAGAGCCTCTATTGCACAAGTATGCCTTGCATACTTACTGGAGCTAGACAAAGCTTTCCAGTCGAAAAGCTTCGACAGTCATACTGGTTGGCGGAATATTCTGCACGATACTGGATGGATCATGCCATCGTAGTAGAGAGCAGCAACAAACAAGTTTGTGCACTTATTGATAAATTCTTCTCTTGCGACGTTGCTCGGACAAATTGTTATAGACTCCACGACCCTAACAACCCATGGAAGTTCCTCCCTGAACGAAGGTCATACGATATCTCGTCAGCTCTGTATTATGCGTCACTTGGTGGCTCATGCTTTTCGGTGCAGCTGCTGCTTGAAATGAATGCCGACGTTAATTCTCAACACGGTCGATACGGCACTGCTCTAAATGCTGCTATACACAACGGACACGATAAAATAGTTCAGATGCTGCTTGAAAAAAATGCCGACATCAATATTCCGAGCCCTCATTACGCCAATGCTCTCCAGGCTGCTTCATGGTATGGACATGATAAAATAGTCCGGATACTACTTAATAAGGGCGCCGATATCAATGCTCGAGGCATAGTTGACGTCAATGCTCTATACGGTGCTTCATATTATGGACATGATAAGGTAGTCCAAATACTACTTGATAACAACGCCGATGTTAATGTTCAAGGTGGATTTTACGGTAATGCTCTCCAGGCTGCTGCAAGTGGAGGACACGATAAAATAGTTCAGTTGCTGCTTGATAAGGGTGCCGACGTCAATGCTCAAGGCGGATTTTACGGCAATGCTCTCCAGGCCGCTACACAACAGGGACACGATAAAATAGTTCAGTTGCTGCTTGACAAGGGTGCCAATGTTAATGCTCAAGGTGGACATTACGGCAATGCTCTCCAGGAGGCTTCATTTAGGGGCCACGACCAAATAGTTCAGTTACTGCTTGATAAAGGCGCCGATATCAATGCTCAAGGTGGACATTACGGCAATGCTCTCCAGGCTGCTGCAAGTGGAGGATACGATAAAGTAGTGCAATTGCTGCTTGATAACGGTGCCAATGTTAATGCTCAAGGGGGAAGATATGGTAATGCTCTATCCGTCGCTTCTTATAAAGGGTATGACAAGATAGTCCAGATACTGCTTAACAACAACGCCAATGTTAATGCCCAAGACGGAGGCTTCCATGGTACTGCTCTCCAGCTGGCTGCACTACAGGGATACCATAAAATAGTTCAGTTGCTGCTTGATAAGGGTGCCAATGTTAATGCTCAAGGGGAAGATATGGTAATGCCCTTAAGGCTGCTTTATCTATGGGCCACGACAAGATAGCCCAGATGCTACGTGACAACGGTGCTTTCGATGAATTCGACGAAACAGGCTGAAGTTTTAATACAAATAAACACTCTACTACAAGTAATTATGCACTCCGTGATCATTCATATTTGGTCCAAGCCATAGTATGGCCTACGATGCGATCCAGAATTTGAGGCGTTGTGTGTTGTACCTCGAGACTGTTTGTACTGGAAACGCCTCATGTCGATCGCCGCGAAGATCGATCCTAGAGAGGGAGTTTGTGGTACAGTACATCCAATTACAAAGGCAAGGCTGCTATGTTGTACATGGGATGGGATGTAAAGTGTTGGACATGTAGCCTATCACACATTGTCGAGAAAAAAGGGATTCAAACGCTGTTGGTCAGGGACCGGTGGCGAATCGCTTCTCCTCATTTACCTACCAATCCATCGAGATAGAAGAAAGGTACAGCTTAGGGAGCCTTCGTCACAGCCTTCGTCATAGTGCATCAGGACAATGCAGATAACCTGAGACCAACCTGCAGCACATCATTTTCTCCTCTTTTAGACAAACGCGCCGTCTCGATTCAATTGGAGGCTCGTCATACGAGACATCTCATCATGATCCCATTGTCGCTACGCGCAACGTGTCGTTTGTTGCTTCAAGCCTTGCTTCGTTTCAGCCTCTCCTACGGTTGGCAAGAGATCTGCGGGCTTACAGCAAATCTCCTACATCAGTATGGAGATAGTCAACAGCCAACGTCCTCATAATCAGAATCAGAGTTTCGAGCAAAGCTCCATCATCTCTTATCACGCAAGGCCACGTGCTCCGCCTCGACTCAGCAAGTGTGCTAAGACGCCAAAGGTTAAAAGGGTCATTCGTTGCATTCCCCGCAGATTGGCTTTTTGACAAGTCGCTGGCTAAGAGGTGCTAGTGCATCCTTGGACCGGAATCTCATAGGCAGAGATAATCTTGCATGACGAGGAAGAGGGACCCCGGGCGGCCCAGCCTTTAGCCCCGACCCTTGTTGCCTTACTCTCACCTTTTGCAGGGAATACCATTTCTGTTTCGCGACAGTGCGAGGTGAGGCGAGGGGTCCAAACGCTTCCAGGCTGCGGATTGATGCTGTCGGCAGCAGAGGATGGCGCCACCATCAGCTTATTGCAGTGATGAAGCCAATGGAAGCGGTGCGTTTGTACGCGGGACGAGCTGTCATGTTGCCCAGTGGCAGTGGCGAGAGGGGGCCGCAGACAAGGTGAAACCGGCCATTTTAATTTTGGAAAGCCCTATTTCGGGAATCAAAGGGAACGACATTATATCATGGCGGCTGCGAGGGACGGCTTCTCGACTCGAACTGGAGCGGTCTATGGCTCGAACTGTGCCCGTCTGCCGTAGTACTCGGATAGATGAAAAACACGTAACGTGTACAATGTCAGGAGAGAAGTGCCGTTGCATTTGGGGGTTTCAAACGCACGGGTCATGCCATGCTGCCTGTCGGTACTACATCAATCGTCGGTTATCATATGCATCGTCGACAAGTTGATAGAACTTGCGAGACCGCAATTTGCCATCATGGCAGAGAGTATGTACTCGTACATTGCGATGGACTGATGATGTTGCATTGTGTACTCTATGTATCAAGTTGAAACCAAGTTCTGGCTGGATACGGAGTTGGTGGTTGATGATTTGCGTTGATCGACAAACTTTAGCTGTGTGATTTGCGAGCGGGGAGATAATAGACGGTAATTGTTGCCTCATACGGTGGTCTGTCCGTTTGCAAAGAATACTGTATGAAGCAATCGAGAGCCGGAATACTGCTGACAAGTGTTGGAAGTTTGAGATGGACTTTGTTTGCCTTTGCCTCATCTTGCAGAAGCGCATGGAAGACCATCTGGTGATACGGGAACGTTAGTCCCGAGTCTGTTCCGTTCAATCCATACTGTAGAGCAGCTGCGACAAAAGGCGGACACGGTAGAGGCGGATTTCAAAGCGACAGCCGCCCTGCCTGCAGCATTGCGTCGCATTGCTTCGTATTTTGTTGCAGCTTGTCCGTCCAGTGGCCGGTCTGTCATGTTACGAGTAAACTGCCGAGTACTAATGCAATGCAAAAGACAAAAATCTGGCCTCTTCTTCTTGTTCCTCTCATTCTCCTACATTTTGGCGATCTTCAATGGCAGCAAACAAGAGGTTGGAGGTCCATACGTTTGCACTTGCTGGATGCGGATTAGCGGCGCCTGTGTCCTGGAAGTGTGCATTGCTCTAGCACGGTGCTACTGCGGTGCACGTCGCAGATACGGAGTTACCGCGCCGCGACTGCTGCTATTGAGCGGTACCGGGGAGGTATTCAGTCGTGCTAGGTGTTAGCAGTGCAGTAGTGGCACAGGCTAATGCGGCTGTCGGGGGGCAGTTGCAGTCTAGGGCTGTTAGCGGGCAGTGTGGATTCATCACCTTGTGTCTTAGGCTGTATTCAATCAATAGAGAGAAAGAAGCAGTAGCACTCGAGCATTAGTACAAGTACAGTGCAGTAGAAAGCAGCAGCAAGAGAACTGGCTGGAACCAAGGAAGGAGACAGTGACGGAGGGGAGGGTGTGCGTCGAGCAAAAGCGGGGGCGTGTGCTCCTTCCCTGCCTGCGTCAAGGCTAACCGTTACCCCGCAAAATGCTGGGTGGCACCTCGAGTGGCTCCTTCTTGCTGCAACGCCGGCCAGTTGCTGATTGGCAGCGGCCCGTGGCCGGCAGATTTTAGCTCAGAGCTTTTGGAACCTGGATGGGCGGTGATTGGATGATTGGCCACATTTCTGAATTGAACTGAATTGAATTGCAAGGGGGAGGAGCGAGGTGGCGAGGGGATTGACCTGGGAGCTGCTTTTGGCCATTACTGGAATTGATTCGGTAATGGATGGACAAGCAGAAGCGATACATGATAAGTGGTGAGAAAGCGATCGTGATGGTTGAGAATGATGCAGTCAGGGGGTTTCTCCGGTGAGGTGTGAAAAAGGGGGAGCAAAAGTGCCAAGCTGCTGGCGTAGATGCCTAGGAAGGAGAGAAAGAGATTGCACAAAGAAGTCGTTATTCTTTCCTCGTCGCTGCAATGCCGAATTATGCCCATGCTCACCACCCTCATGTTCACACACGCATACAGGTACACACACACTCACGCACATAAAACAAAACGACAACATGCAGTCAGTCAGTCTCAATCAGTCGGTGAAAGAAACTGCATGACGGATGCCCTCTCACTGGGCGCGCTGCGTTGGGCACACATGCTTCCCTGCCTCACACCTCGAGGTCGCTTGCCTGCGGTCGGATTCTTTCCTCCATCCATCCATCCATCCATCTCATCTCAGCATCATCGCGGCCAAGGTGTGTCGCAGTCAACACGCAACGCTGGCGCTACTGGGCGACTACCGACCGTTTTGTCTTAGTTCTTCGCTCACCTTCTTCCCTTTGCACGTGCAGCGGACAGCAACTTCAGCACACTGCTGCATATCTGCATATATCAACCCTGGGCCGACCAACAGAGAAGCGCGAACCAAGTCCACTCCCACCTGCGCTAGGAAGCACTTGTGCTAGTACAAGCTACTTACGAGATCGCGACTGGAACAGTGCTATGCTGCCACCCCTCGCTTTGCTCTCTGCGGGCGCGAAAGTAGCGGTTCGACAGTCTCGAAGCAGGGGGAAGATGGGAAAACGAAGTAGAGCGACATGATGGGGGCGAAGTAGAGGTTGCAAAGGGAACGTCGACGGTATGACAATCGCATCGTGAACGGATGCTGCTTGCAGAGACCAGGTGATGACGGACGTACCGAGCACTCCGCACTTGGTGCGCAAAACAAGCCTGGCGATCGTCGCAAGCTATTCGACCATCTTGCCACCTTGGTGCTATGGTGCTAGCGACAACAGCAAGACAAGGCCAGTTTCCTGACCAAGTTTGCGGCGCCCTTGACAGAATTCGAAACAAGGCAGTCGAGTCCCCCCGCCAGATCTATCCAAGAGATGAAGAGAAAAGGCCAAGGAACCAACGTACGGTAGCAACTCTAGGGGTCCCAGACAGTCATCTCGCCCACGACCCACGCCGTCAGATCGAGGCCGCTTGCCCCCGCAGACCCCACCGATCGCAGGCAAGACAATTGATTGATCAATGACCGACGACCGAATGCTTGATTGGTGATTGGCACGTCACAGCCCAGGCTAATCGTTAGACAATGGTTGGACAAGAAGAAAGCCTGGAAGCTTCTCGCCCTTGGCTCTGTTCCGGCGTCTCTCCCCATGTCGACAGTGTCTTTTAGTTTTAGCGAGCGACCGGATAGCGCTTCCATGGGCGGCGGCAGCTAGAGGTCTCTATATCTCTTGGGCACACCTACTGCATCTCTTGGCTGCGGCCATGGTTGGCCAGCCGCCCAAATGGGCTGGCTATGTGCGATACACGGCCGAGACAAAACTGTGGTCGGCACCCCCTTGCGTGTTCTCTTTGTCTCGACGGAGTATCTACTCTTCTTCTCTTTCGTCTGATTCGCGCCTGCAACGGTAGTCGTTTAACTCGTTCTGCTGCCACGTTGCGTTGCTAATAAGGACTCGCGATTGAGATGCCTGGGCAGTCTAGGGGTCCGACAGATATCAGATCCGTTGTCTTCCCATCCGCGCTCCCGTTCGTTGCTGGTTCTCTTCCGGAGCCGCAGCCGTCGTGGTGCCCCCTTGCTTGTGCATTTCGTCAGCAGTGCCATCATATGTACAGTGCCATACACATTCTTTTGTGTCCATCACCAGTGCTCGTATATTTTGCACGGGTATACTCCGTGTTCAAGCAGCAAAAGGGCGGCGTCCTCCGTGCTCCGTAATCGTGCAGCGACATGCCATGCACCAAGTCGTCACTCCGCCTGGACTGGACAGACGTCGAGAACGCGGCATTACTCCGTGTCGCATGCCTTGGTACATGCTCATACATTAGCCTTATTGGAGATGCATCCATGCACAGGCTTCGTGAAGATTGATGAATCTGGCAGCGTGTCCTGTGCTTGACCTTGGCCGTGCCCAGACCTTTCGGAGAATTCCTGTGATTGTCATTGTCTTGTTGCTTCTTCACGCCTTCTGTCGTCTTGTCCTGTCCACCACCTCTCTCTTCCTTCTCTCTTCCTCTCTTCCTCTTTCCTTTTGTCAAACTTGCCTTGCTTCATCCTCTTTCTCCTTTTTCCAACGCGTCTCAAAAGTCATGCGTTCAAAAGCCAACAAGGAGGCGTTGCATGGCTGCCTCGGCGCTGCTTCCGGGGCGCTGCCTGAGCTGATCTCCGTTCTCGGGGCACTGCAGTCTCGACCGGTATCGCTAACCTGCTGTCAGCCCACCTGCCAAGGCACCCCTCACCGAGGTACCTGCGGCCACACCTCACTTGAGTACCTTTTGCTAGTGCTTGCCCCTCATTTGGCGAACTCGTGCAATCACACGAGACCTATCCTCTCGACGGACACGATGTACCCGCTGCTGCAAAGTACCCAGCTCAACTTGCACAGATACCTGCTAGTACAAGTTCCCCCCTCCAGTGAATCACCATCAACCATCAACCATGAAGCCATGAATCCCAAAATCACTCCACGCACGCCCGGGATTACGCAACTTCCCACACCACCTCACACCACCCCAGTTCCAGCCAGTTCCACGCCACGGCCAGCGCTGTCCATTAATATCCAGATGCTGATCTCCTCCTTCCCTTTTGCTACTATTACATGCCACCAACCTCATTTCTCGCTCGCCTACGCCAAAAGATACTCGAACAGCCCTTTTCCCTCTTCCGACTTAGTAAAGCCAACCAAACCAACGAAACGAACGCTACTGTATACTGGACGCTTCTTCTCCGTGCCCGACGATACCGTTCCCGCCCTGTGTCCGTGTCTGTTTCTGCTCTATTCTGTGTCTGTTCATTACTGTACACATTACACAAGACAGAACAGGCCCCCCAGACAGTTCAAACTCGCTCTATCTGGGACCATCTATATAAGCATCCTCCACGTGCCGCCATCCCCTCTTTTCGCCTCTCAACTCTACTCTCTCTTCTCTCTCTTCTCTTTTTTCCTTCTTCTTCTTCCTATCTACACATCACCAACGACATCATCGTCGTCTTCTCTCTCCTTTGTCGCACACGTCATCCCCCGCGGTCAATTCTGCGGTCTCCTCGACTATCACCGTCTAACCGCCCACCACGGACAATCCATCCAAACCACGGACAAACGACTCGCAAAACCACCGCCCTAGGCTTCCCGTCACCACCAAACCACCGTCACCCGCCGTCTCTTTTCCTACTGCTTCCCTCCGTCTCACTGCCTTTATACCTTCTCTGTTCATATTTCTCGGCTCTCAGACCTTATTTCTTCTCTCTACCCCTCCATACAACAAATACAACAGAGCAATGTCCGACACAAACGGCCCCGGTCCCGGCTCCGGCCACCGCCGCAGCTCAATCACCCAGGCTGCCTTGTCCAACCTGTTCCAGCGAGGGCCGTCCAATGGCTCAAGCGGACCTCCCTTCCCCAGCAACGGCAATGCAGACTCGCAGAGACGGCGCCTGTCAATCACCACCATTGGTCTCTCTGGCACCTCTCCCTCAAACAACTCCTCCTTCATGCGACGCGGCAGCATGTCCACCAACTCGAATAACTCGGATTCCATTGACGAGAACGTCATTGAGGACGAAGATGCCTTCAACAGCCCTAGAACGGCCCCGACCACGCCTTTTGTTCGCCACATGAGTTTTGGAGGCAACAATGCCATGAGAAACTTGCGCACAGGAGGCAGCCCCGGAAATGGTAAATCCCCAAAGTCTCCTCCCCCGTCATCCCTCGGACGCAACCAGGGTGGTCATGGGGACCAGTGGACACCGTTGATGTCCCAATCCTACCCGCACCAGCGTCAGGTTTCCATATCTGGCGCCTGGCCCGCGGTCGGAGTCGGACGCCGGTCCAGCCTTCACGGGCCCCCATCCGCTCATCCTCAGGCAAGCAACGTCCAGCATCCAAGAGTCTCTTCTGACAATCCCCCTTCTCGAACAGACCAGTTTGGCTTCAATTGGTCCGAACAGCTTAGATCTCGCGCCGAGAGCTCCGTCACCGGGGCTCGCCCCTCCTTTTCCTTCCAGGGCACCGGTTCCCACTCTCCACCGAGAGCAATGCCAAATCATGACCGCTCAAAGTCCATCTCCGACATGCCACAGCCTCCCGCACAGGCAGCCTCTGTTAAGCCCAAGCAGCCGGAACGCCCCAAGCCCGATGCTTTCCAGGAGAGAATCCTCAAGGGCGACTTTTACATGGACTGAGCATGTCAAGCCCACTGCACTTCCACGGCTACTGCTATGACTATAATCGCCACTGGAAGCTGCAAAAGTACTGCTTGGTCCATTCATGACTGCATTGCGTTCTGCTTGTCTTCGCGCTGGCATATTCTTGCGCCATTCAGCTCTTCTTTAGCGACCTTTCGATTATTACTGCGTCAGAGTTCCGTGCTTTTACCGGCGTCTGGTTCTGTTATTCGTTTTTGTACGATTTGAGGCTACTTACGCCGCTGATTTATTAATTCAGCGGCTGTACACTTTTGTGCACCGCAGTTGACGTTGACTCCATTGGAACGAACCACAAAAAAACTCATAAAACAGACACATCGTACGAGTACGATGCAGGAAAAAAGAGCCAACTGATCAGATGCACAATATTGCTAATTCGCGTGGGGGATTTCCGTGACACCGCAGTGGATGCGTGGGATTTTTGACATTTTCGTCACCAACTACTATGGGAGATGGGACAAGGGACACAAGGATAAGCTGGAGCTTATTTTTCAATCTCATGTATAACTATCAGATTTGAACGGGAGAGGGGAGACAAATTGGCAGACAAAAGCCAAAGAATGAATTACGAGCTGCAGGACAAGGCTTCTGGCATTGTCTGATTGACAATGTGCTGGCGTCGGCGTTGCTGGTTTTTTAGCGATGGGAAATGGCCACCTCTGGGAACTGGGAGAGCATCCTGGCCATGTTGATTTTCAACTGAGAAAGATTGCTTTTTATCTAGCTTGTTATTTTGATAGGACAACTTGAA
Organism: Trichoderma sp. BMH-0061; assembly: GCA_030015385.1. Lineage (NCBI taxonomy): Eukaryota > Fungi > Ascomycota > Sordariomycetes > Hypocreales > Hypocreaceae > Trichoderma > Trichoderma sp. BMH-0061. The sequence goes on from JARWZN010000005.1 coordinate 2,994,065, forward strand.
ATGGAAACACATTCTAGAAGACATGGGCACAATTCACGTAGGATCGATCTGTGCATGACTCTTTGAGCTACTAGTAGCCAGTAATGAATACTTTATACATATTATGCGTTGTAGGTACATAACATACAATTGCTCGTTTGGCACAGTAGTAGTTGGATAACGAAAGATGGGTATTTTGATCATTAAAAAAAAAAGTCAGACAAACATAACAAACCACCGCTTCCATCCATATATCAAATTAGCCGATTCGGTCCAGTCCAGTCCGGTCCATTCCAGTCAAGATCAATAACGCATGGCCCTGTCGGATTCAATCGCCACGGAATCCGCAAGATGTAAGGACAATAATCCAAAAGTAAATCCATAAAACAGGTCTTCCCCAAAGAAACTCCTCGAGAAGGGGGCTTTGTTTGCTGGACCATACATATCCCCATATAGTATATAGATGAGCACCATATTTTCAAATCTCCTTAGGTATCACTCTCTTCTCCCTTCCCCCTTTTCTTCTCAAACCTTCTAATTGGATAAAATCAAAAGGGGAATAGATTCGGGTCTGGCAGTCCCTGGAAAGCATCTGTAAACCAAGGCTCGTTCATGACAATCTTTGCTCCGCTCTCGTACATGTCCGACAAATCTGAAGCCGCGAGATTCAAGCCCTCAATGTCGAAATTCGTCGGCATGGAACCCACGTCCAAGTCTGTGGGAACCATGGGCTGGGCGGCAGACATCCAGGGCGGGAAAGCCGGCGCCATGGCGGAATCGAGATCCGTAGACGAGGGGGAAGGGCCCGGGATCTGCTGTTGCTGCTGCTGCTGCGGCATGGAGGAGGAGGCGTTGGACACGGACGCGGGCGGGGTGCCGGTTGAGGAGACGGAGTCGTGGAAGAAGGGCTGGGGATGATGCCTGTTGGCGCCGTTGAGGCCGGCGAAGATGTGGGCTGCGGCACCACCGCTGCCGTCTCGGCCGGTGGTTGCGACTTCGGAGAGGAGCTGGAGCGGGGTGTTGACGTTTTGCTGTCGAGATTGCTGCTGGGGAGGCTGTAGTTGTTGTTGTTGTTGTTGTTGTTGTTGTTGCTGCTGCTGTTGTAACTGTTGTTGTAACTGCTGCTGCTGTTGTGTGCCCTGAGCTGTGTACTGTTGCTGCTGTTGTTGCTTCTGTTGCGACGACGATGAACAGGGGCCATCACCATCTTCGGAAGATCCTGCTCCGCCACCACCACCACCTTCTTTGCCTTGCTTGAAGAACCAGCTACGAAGCATAGCCAGCACAACCAAAAACTTGGCGGCAGGACGACACTTGTTGTCTGCGGCCGTGGCGCGGAACTTGTCGAGCAGGGCCTCGAGGTAGTACTCAACACGCATGTTGTCCTTGTGAATGACTTTACCCATTTCCGAGCCCGGGCTCGACGCGGAAAAGTACATCTTGATGAGAATAACGACTCCGTACGCGACTCGCATGAAGTTGAAGACGGGGAGGCAGCGGATGCTGAGGACGTCCATGGACAAAAAGGTGTTGAAGATGCCGTCGATGGCTGTGAGGCATGCGGAGAGGGCGTTGATGTGAGCTGCGGATAGGGGCTCGGAGTTGACGATGCCGTCTTTGAGGGCGTCGGTGTTGAAGGGGGTNCGCCACTGGTCGGACATGGTATCTGAGTGGAGGGCCATTTCATGCATGTAGAGGTTGACTACATTAAAGTTCAACCGGAGAGTATCTTCAACACTGTTAGTAGAGCATAACCACAGAAACAGGATCACGTANNNTAACTCACGCTGCATCAGATTCTTGGGAATCGACGCAATGTACTTGTCGAGGTCCCTCTCCAAGGCCCTCAACGCATACTGCGTCCTGGCATCCGTGATATTCACCAGCGTCGACGGGTCGTCCAACGAAAACTGCGAGCCCACCTCCTCGGCCAGGCGGTGCGTCCACACCAGGTGGCAAAAGTACTTGTCCGTGGGCGCGGCGTCGGGCGACGTCTCGAGAATCTCCAGGCACTCGGTCATGAAGGGCGTCCAGCGGATGAGGTTGGGGCGGTGCAGCGACATGGACGTGTTGAGGGCGAGGAAGAAGCACGTCAGCCAAGTACGGCGACACTCGATGCTGGAGGAATCGGGCGGCGGGTTGCGGCGAAAGGGGGANGGACCACGTCTGGAGCCGCCTTTTCTACCGAGACCAATGTCGATGGCCATGACGGCGGCGATGTGGATGAGCTGGTAGAACTTGAGCTCCTCAAAGTGCTCGGGCGGCCAGTACCAGATGACGGCGACGTGGATGGCCTGGACCAGCTCGAGGTTCTTCTCGCCCGTGACAATGACCTTTTCGGCAAACAGCTGCATCAGCTCCTTTTGCAGGACGCGCTGCAGCGAGTGGTTCTCGCCCGTGGCCGCCGCCATGATGGCCAGGAACAGCGTGGGCTTGGTCTTGCGCAGCTCCATGACGGTGGCGCTGTGCGGGAACACGACGGCCGGCAGATGTCGCACCATGTGCTCCTTGTACTTGTTGAACAGCCCCGTGGCATGTTCCATCGTGATGAGGCCGCGGTCGACAATGTCGCCCTCGGTGGGCCTGGAGAAGCCGGACCAGCTCGTCGACGGCGTCAGGGCCTTGTGGCTGTGGTCGTCGGGTCCGAGGGTATTATCACGGTCGGCCGTTGCTTTTCGCTTCTGGCCAGCCATGACGATGGGCGGCTGGAATGTCGAGACGTCGTCTTGTGGTGTTCGCGTGGGCGGTGTCGATGCCGACTGCATCAATGGCGATGCCTCCATGCCTCCCCACGGCCTGACCGTCCCTGCCACCGCCGGATTGACCCATCCTCCTCCTCCTGCTCCCGCTGGATATCCGCCCGTGGAAGAGTCCGACTGGTGTTGTCGATGCTGTGATTGAGGATGAGGCTGCGATTGAGGCTGTCCAACCAGCGGGTTGAGGCCAGGCACAGGCACGCCGGCCCTTGCGTGGAGACTCGCCGTCAGGGCGTCAATCTTCTTCTCCAGCTCCGACACGCGGCTGTCCGTCTTCTTCTGGCGCTTCCTGGTGGGCACGGTGACGATGCAGCTGCGGCCAGCCTTGCGGCATCGCTTGCAGGGCTCGCCGTCGACGGGATCGGGTTCGCAGCGGACCTTGAGCCCGCGACAGGCCTCGCAAGCTCTCGATTTCTTTGCATCGGCGGCTGCTTGTGCTGCTGCGTCAGCGTCTCCTCCCGCAGCTCCTCCAGCATCAACACCAGCTCCTCCAGCTCCAGCTCCAGATCCAGCTCCCGCATAATCTGCCTGGTGATACTGCGGCGTGCTGCCCACCGTCGACGGCGTGTCGGCATTGTCTCGACCGCGAACCAACGAAGCGCTCGACAGCTGCCCAGCCGGACTCGGAGTCGAGTTGCTCACCCCGGTCGCCTCGCCATCACCACCAGGCCGCAACCGAGGATCGAGGTCCATCCAAGAGAAAAAGAAAAAGAAGAAGAGAAGAAGAAAAAGAGAAAAAGAAGAAGAAGAGTAATCCACACGACACACACACACACTGACACTGACACGCACGATTCGGAACTCCGATGGGCGGTTTCGATTTCTGGAATAGGCTATCCTGGGCCAAATGTCTGGTGGAAATGGGTATGGGAAGTTGGGTGAAAACGGCGATTCTGCCGCCGAGTTTCCGACGCGTTGGCACCGACTCGCCGACTTTTTTTTCTTTTTTCTTTTTTTAATTCTAATTTTTGGGCTTGGGTTGGAAGGCAGAGAGAACGACTTATGTAAGCGAGGCTTGGACTGTAAAAGCCGCAGGAGTTTAGGGGATGAAGAAGAGAAAACGACACAACAACGAATAATACACGCGAATACACTCTCTCTCCTTTAGGACCAACCAATTGGAGGGATGGGGGAGACTGAGTGAAAAAAGTTCAGTCAGGGGAAAAAGAGGAACAAAGAAACCGAGGCTTAGAAGGATGAAGGAAGCAGAAAAAAGTGGCTCAGCTACAACAGAAAATATGCCGGGCAGATTCACAGACCGCAGGAGAGAGAAGAAGAGAAGCAAGAAACAGGTTCTCTGCATCATCAACAAGCCACACGTGCCACCCTGAAATCAGACCAGGAGAATCAGGATAATCCCTCGCTATGCAAATTAGAATAGTCTTTAAGAATCAATTCATAATTGGATGCTTAAGAATAAAAAAAAGGAGCACATGCATTGGCCCGCTTGTTCCGCGGACTTTATTCCAGTAACTGGCAATCAGTCCAATCCTATATAGGTATACAATACATCATCACCATCCTCGATGGGTCGAGAACAATGTTCGCTCAACTCATCATCAAATCAGCCCGCCTCAAAATTCAACACCGTCCCCGAGAAACTAAACTTCCGGTACTGCCGACGGAGACAGCCTAAAATCCTCAACGGACGGCCGATCCAATACCGCCGGTCCTAGCTCTAAACCTTTTGCCCCTTTGGTCGCGGGAATTTCTTTCCGTTGGGTAACATGCATGTAAGACGCAGAGTCCCTAGTCTGGGGTATTTTCTGCTATTACTCCGTGTTCCGTGCTTTCTCTCTTATATAACTCTGTAACTATTAATATTGATCCGTGCCATCCATACAAGCTCGCGTGTGCAGAATATATGCCTCACTCACGCTCTTTAAGCTCTCTCTGTCTCTCCCCCATGATCGACGTCACGAGCCACATTAGGTAGGTACCGGTAGTATGTAATATGTAATAACAGGATGAGTACCATTTATTATGGAAGCAGATTTATTTAGCAGCAACTAAATAGAGAACAATGTAAACGGAAACGGGGCCAATGATGCTTCTTCCAATGTATGTATATCTCACTCTGAAGTTGCTCCGGCGTCGAGGTTGTACTAGCTCGACCAAAATAACACGGAAGTAGCATCAAGTATTGTCCGGTAATACCGTTCAAAAATATTCGTTATATAAACGTGCAGTGAAAATAATAGTTTGTACTTTGTAGTAGCCATTCGTTTATTAGGCTCGCCCCCTAGCTTCCTCCATGCAACTACTTCCATGCTGTCTGTATGTTATCAACAGGCAAAAAACGGCCTCATCTCTTCAAGAAGGGCATGAGAAAATAAAGACAACTAGACGACGATAAAACATCGCCGGATACCCTCCCCCAAAAATAAATAACTCCACGACTGGTTCCTCCCAGTCAAGCCGCCTCAAATCACGCGTTATAGTAAAACCCGTACAGCAAAATACCCATACCATTTTAGACTGCAACATATATATACACACAGGGCCAATGGATTGATTGCCTTGGAAAATAGTAAATGTCTCTCATGTCTGATCCATTCATTGTATGCTTCAGGGGTTCAAAAAAGAGAAACTGGGGAAATAAAAAAGTAATAACACGCAGAAAAAATAGGTAGAAGAAGCATATGGATTATGCCATTCCCGACTTTAGTTTAGACATTTTGTTCCAGCTTTGTCGCAGTATATAGTTGTAAACACCATTCACGGTGAGAGAAAGAGTGAGAAATAAAAAAAAAAAAGAACGAAATTGAAGCTGAAAATTGACGTTGGTATCATCGCTATGATTGAACAGAGGGGGTATGTCCTGCATGCGAAATAATAATGATATAATAACAATTAAATCAATCCAAAAAAGAAAAAAAGTGGAACCTCTTTTTGAAAAATGGAAAAAAGTCTTTAATCGGCAAGTATTACGTTTAGAAATGCGCCTCTTCACGTAGGCGACTCTTGGATCCTTGTTGATGCTGCAAGCCTGACGAGCCACCCATCATGATGGCACTCTCCCGGCGTCTAGACATGTTTCCCTGATCGTACGCAGCAAGATTGCCGTTTTGGTCCTCTGCGGTCACGGGGAGAAGAGACTGCTCATATGCCGGGCTGGCTCGGTGAGGCGGTTGTGCAACTGGACCGTCTGATGGCCCGCCGCCAGTATTGTGTATTGGCTGGGAGACTGATCTAGGGCTCTGGTGAAGCATATAAGAAGGCTCGTAGCTATGGCGAGCTGCCCCGGTCGGAGTGGGAGACCCTCGCGCCGCATTCAGGTTCTGCAATAGAGGAGGCGTCGGTGTTGATCTCGCTGGGTCTCGGATGGATTCCGGCCATCCTTGATGGCGCGGAGAGGCGCTCCCGGATGATGTTGATGGACGACCAGGCGGTGGATCGAAGCGCCCGACAGAGTCCGATCGACCATGACTGCCCGTCTCAGAGACGGGGAANGGCAGCTCGTACTCTTCAGGGTCGACTCCGAAAATGGCCTCGTAATTCTGGAGGAACATGGCAAAGACGGGCGCCGGGATGTTGAGCGTCGGTGAAAAGACGATGCCCACGTTTCGCACCGTCATCTTGTTAATGTCCGAGTTGTTGATGATTCTAATCAGGAATGCAATCAGGTACTTGAGCAGCGTTGCGTTGGCCTGGGGCAGCCGCAGCGATAGCTCGTTGAGGGCCGCCATCTTTTCGTCCTTGTCAGTAATCTCCGTCGTTATCGACATAAATTCCAGGTGAAGATCTCTCGTGAGTATGCTCGTAGGCAGCTCTCGCAGATACAGCTTCAGAAGAGACGCCACGGCGTGTATGTCGTAGTAATGCTCGTCGGTGACCAGGTTGATGTCGCCTTCGTTGTTGAAGCGCTCTCGAAGCTGTTTGATGACGACATTCGAACCACTAAGCCGGAAAATGCCCTCTTCGAAAACTGCGTTTTGAGCCTCCAGATACTGGATGCAGCGATAGACAACTGATGGCAGCGGCACGTCTACGTCTGTTGGAGGGTTGTATCGCACAGCCTCAGCTAGAGGTGCACCGAAAACGTGGCGAACCGGACCGTGGTAGCCATTCTGTGGCGGAGTTGCTCCAGATCCGCCTTCGCTGCCTCCAAACAAGGAATCCTGTCCGTCAGACGAAGTGCGCGCCTTGGGTCCAAACCCAAAGAAACTTCGCTTTCTCTGCTTCTTCTCATCATGCGAAGGAGCCGGTGCCGGAGGTGGTGCTGTCAGGCCAATTCTGCTTCCCCACGAGGAGGCATCAGAAATCACCTGAGGGTCCTTTGGTCCAGAGATGATCTTCGAGTGCGAGTCCGCATGGTGATGGTCGCTTTGGCTGCCGGATGTCTTTGGTCGGTTTCCATGGTTGCCCTGGTGCGGAGCGTCTCCAGCGTGGGTAGAGTCGTATCTGACTCCAATCAGCGTGTCCGAGCCTGACGTTTGATGTTGCTGGTTCGCTTTGCCTCCCTTCTTGGCTTTGTTGAGCTGGTCTCCAGATGTCTGACGGTCATGAACTGGTCTTGCGGCTGGCGGTTCATCCTCAGGATCTCGGTAGTCTATCCACTGCAGTAAATTCTCCACCCAGATGTCTCTTTCTCTGTCACTCTCCGCACACAATACGTGCTTGACGTGGTTGCTGGAGTCTTTCTTCTTGGGCTCGAGAATGAGGAAGGCGTGGCGATATTGGCTATCCAACTCCTCGTCGTTGCTGTGGGCCGTTGGGGTGCTGGCTTCGTTGTTCTGAGATTGCTTGCCTATTTGAGCATTCTGAAGCTTGATGGTGCCGAGATGAGCGCCACCAGGAGTCTCATAGTACTTCAAGAGAGGACCGTTGAGAATGAAGAAGCGCGATTTCCATCCGCCAAAGTTTTTGCCCTTCTTGGTAAGATATCCATTGCGAGTGGGTCGACCATCCGATCGAATTGATGCGTTGTCCTCCTTGGGTTTATACATTTGGCCAGTCTCATCAGCATTGGGAGGCAGGGTATGGTTAGAGAGATATTTGCAAAGCTCTAGAGCTGCGTTAGTGTCAAGGGGAGTGTTCAGAAGCTCATCCATGTACTGGTCCAAGACGGCTCTTCGGGCATCAATCTTGGCAGGCGCATGTCCTGTAAACAATGACCTGTCTGGAGTCTTGGCTGTAAAAGCAGGACACTGCTTCAGTCGCGAGTCTAACTTGGCTAGAGACGCAGAGTCCTTCTCCACGCGCCAAAGCTCGCCTCCGTCAGCGCGCGAAATGATGGCAAGCGTAAAGACTGGATCTTCCTCGAGCTGGGTCAACGACAATAGACTTGCTCTGGACGGCTTCATGCGGGACGACGCGACTCTGATGGCGATGGAAGGTAACGCGTTTGGCGGCAGCAGCAGATCGGGGTATTCGTCAGTCACAAGCCCTCTGAAGATGGCCGTTCGTTCCACGGGGCTCGAAGCGCCCTTAGAGTAATCGCCAGCCTCCATGGCCCTCTTGAGCGGGTTTCCATCGCTCAATGATGCGGTGGGCGGCACGATCATGGGTGTACCGGGCGGCATGGGAATCGGTTGTCGTGGAGGCCGTGGTGACAACGGACCGCCCCTTGGCGACATTGGAGGATTGCCCAGCGTCATTTTGGGGTTCCCAAATGGCCTGGGGCTGGCAGGCAGACCAGGGCTGAGAATGGGAGCAGTCAACTCTCGAGGTCTGGTCCCATTCAGAACCGCATCCAGAGATGCGGGTGGCATCCCAGGCTGCAAGCTGGCGGGCACAGTGGAAGGGCTGGGGGTTTCTGCCATTCTAGCCTCGGCCATCTTGGATGCGCTCCTCACCTCAACCTCCTGAACAGCCAAAACTTCGCGCTCACGGTCGTCTTCCTCGCGCGTTCGTCGGCGGCCGCGGCTCTCAGGAATAATCTCATCCACTTCTAAAACGTCGTCGTAGTCGGAATCAGAATCTTCAATGGTGGGAGAGTCAAGCTGGCGCCGGATCTCCTGCCGGAGCTGAAGAGGCGCAGGGGGAGGCTTCCGTGGTGGCGAAGGGAACTTGCCAATGCCTTCGTCCGGCTGTGGTGTGGGCTCCATGATGGTCACTGTCGGAGGGGCATTGGTGGCGGGAGGTTTAGGCGGCGGCTTATTGGGCGGGTGGCTTGGCAGGCTGCGCGACGGAGGCAGGGAGGCATTGTATGGCATCTCATTCAGCTGCTCGCTATTCCTTTCTCTCCGCGCCTGGTCTGCCGCTTGCTCTTCCGCGTCGTGGTCATAATGATCCAGAGCATATTCCTGGGGTTTGGGCATCTCCTCTGAAGGATCCAACAGCTCGGCCACAGCCGAAGGGGGTGCGTGTGATCGGTCTGCCGGAGGGGTGATTGGATAGGGAGCTAGAGCCATGTCCACCGGCGAGCCCAATTGGCCCTCAGAGTCCAGCTTTGGGGTGTTGGGCAAAGGCACCACTGGCTCCTTTGGTGAATCGACTTCCTGGCGTAGCAGTCGTGCATCGTTGTGCGCGTCTGACTGTTTATCATCCTCTTGGCTGCCCGGCGGCTTTACTACCAAGGGACTCGCCATTAGCTCCTTTACTTTTTTCCTGTACTTTTCTTTGTCCTTCAGGGCTGCCTCCAAATCTTTATTCAACCCCAAGATCATGGCCCTCTGCTTGTCAACCAGGCGCCATAACTGGCTGTTCTGCTGTGCCTGTGATTGCTTCTCTTTGAGCAGATACTGAATGACGGCCTCGGGGCTGCCGGCGGTTTGTATTAATTTTGCAATTTCTTCTGACTTGGCCTGGTTATTAGGGGTATTATTCGCTTGCGCGCTTGATGAGATGGCGGAAATGGCACTGTCGATGGAGGAATTGCGAGGCAGGCCTGTGGTAGGACCGCTGGGCGCGGTGGATGTCGTCGGACTGGCCATGGCTGAGGTGGGCGCCTTGCTCGACGAGCCTTCAACAGGCTTTGGATTCACAGGTTGGCGGACGCTGTGAGTATCATTCGGGGCGGCGTGGGGATCTGGTCTAGAATGCGGTACGGATTAGAACGAGCCCCAATGTCAATGAGCATTTGACAGCAGGCCATGCTCTTCTTTGTTCGTTTGTCTGTCTATCTCCCCTCCACCACTTTTTTTCTTTCTTTCTTTTTCGTGTAAATCAAATGAATGGGGGGCCTTGGCTGTATAATGGCAACGCACCTTGGGCGCTCCTCGTCTGGGCTGGAGGGGTTGGACGAGTCGGAGTAGAAGGTAGTGTGCCCACCCGCAGAAGATGGGGTCGTATTGCTATTAGATCGCGTGTCAATGGGCGGCGGGCGTCTCTGGCTCGTGGCGGTACCGGGCCAAGGAGGACTCGGGGTGGTCAGCGAGGACGCTGTGTAGCTCGGCGACGACAGCGGGCTGGGTATGGATGGGCGTGAGGATCTGTGGTTGCGTCGGAGGCGGGCATCAGCATAAGCAAAAGCAAAGACGAAAGCGAAAGTAAAGGCAAAAGCAAAGGCAAAAAGCAACCAAACAGCGACGACGGTGCAAAGCAGAGCAAAGCAAAGCAGAGTAGAGCCGAGGCAGGTCAAGTCAAGCCAAGCAAAAGACAAAACAAAGAACGAAATGGGCTTGAAAGGTAATGAGTGTCAAGGGTAATTCCGTACTCCGTGGCACCGGGCAATCGCAATGAGGATGGTATGGTAAGCGGCAAGATGAAACCGGGGGTCCAAATATAGACGGGGCAACCTTGCGCAACGTCGAAGCGGCGATTCACCGCGGCGGGTAGGGGTCAGGGGGCAAGGTGAGAGAGAGATGAAAGCAGTAAAGAGGAAGACTGTGCAGAAAGCATCAAGTGGCAGACGGCGGGCAGAGCTTCTTCTTCGCAGCTGGTGGTGAAGGTCGGCACTACTGTATGTAGAGTTCTCCCCAGAAGAAGCAGAAGCAGAAGCCCGTTCCGAGAACCAACAACAGCCGTTGGGTTGGACAGCAGCCAGGAACAGGCAGGGCAGAGCGAAGTGACACTGTTCGCTGTGGTTTTGGGTTGGGATGAAGGGCAGGGAAAGGCGGGCTAGCGAAAGAAGCACAGACGACGGCTTCTGGGCTTCTGAGGCTAGCGAGGCCAGGGGGTCGGTCGCTTCTTTGGCCTTTGATCCTTGGATTTCGCTGCTTGCTCACCTGGTTGTGATTGAGGCCGGAGCCCTGCCGGGAAACGAGTTGCTGGCCGGCGACGTCGACATGGCTGGCGATTTTGATTTGGGGGGTTTGATTTGATTTGATTGTCGGGGAGTCAGGCACAGGTACGGGTATTATCAGCAAGGATAGGATGGGCCGTTGTTAGGCTGGGCGCGAGAGAGGGCTGCGGTTCGGTGCGATTCGATTCGTTCGATTCGTCAGCGCCAAATGATAATGCCAATGTATGTAGATTGCAAAATGCCAATCAATGCCGGTGTCAAATCAATATCGGTGCCAAATGCCAGATGGGCGAAATGGGCGTCGAAACCCCTGTCCTGCCCTGTGATGTCCTGTGCTATCCACCACGGCTGTCCGTCGCAAGGCAGCTGAAAATGATGGAATTAGTGTGTCTTGTCTTGCGTCTGCGACTCGTGCCGGGAGCTCGTGCCCACGCCAGAGTTGCAGAGCAGAGCAGCGATACGGATGGTAGTATGCAAATATGCAATGCAATAGGGACGCAACAGTTAGTAGATGGCGTGCCTGCGTGGGGAGCAAATTGCAGGTGGAGGGTGGCTGTCTGAGCTTCTGCCGGCTGTGCTTCGCTTCACCCTTGATCCGCGCTGCATGCACGTCTAAGTACCGTGAAGCCAAGTGTGGAGGCGAGCAAGACACAAGAGAGAAGAAGCGCTGTGACCAGGTCCTGATCCAGGTCCAGGCACCAGGGGGAGGGGAAAAGAGGAGGATGGATATGGATGGATATGGATTCTGGATATGGAGCATGTAACGAGCACTAATAAAGGCCAGCCGGTGCTCCGTTATTATGAGGTCAGACTGCCGGGTTGTTGGATGTTGTTTCTTTCTTCTTCCTTTTTTCTCTTCGTCTTCCTTTGTTCTTTTTCTTCACATGGGGGTCTTTCGCTTCTTCTCGTCTTTCGCGGGGGCTTCGATCTCGGCTTTCCTTTTTTCTCGTCTCCGCCAAATGCAAAGATCAACCCACCGGATGCTGGGCGATGAACGACGGCGACGTCGATCGACCCTTGAGTGATCGGCCCTCGAGCCCAATGCGAACGAGGTGCAGCAGACGGCGAGATAAGAAGGGGAATCGCTGAGCTGGGGTGGAGGTCAACCGAGTCGGGTGGGGGCACAGCGAAAAAGCCAGGCCGAGATTTGATTTGCACGCAAGCAGAGGAGATGAAATAAAATGGAGGCGAGAGCGGCAGATTTACCTGCCTACTCGTACCACCAAAGGCGGTGATGTCAAGCAGTAAGTTGACGATTACTAAAGCTAAGGAAAGAGAAAGGTAAAAAAGTATTGGAGGCTGGTTCTATCAAGTCAAAAAGCTGGGTACTGAAGTTTGACGGATTGGTCAATGGATCCCAGACAAACTTTTTTCTTCTTTGCATCGCCACGTCCGACGCTGGCTTGTCCCATCAAACATGGAAGCTTATCACTTCACTCTGACTGATTCTATCGTCCTTGATCCCCACAACTTTGCCTCTGGAATGTCCGACTAATAATGGATCAAATGGCCTCCACAAAGTCTCAACTCGCCTAGAGATGGAGACGAGAAATGGCGTGTGCCCAGCCCAGGATGGATCGAGACGGTGCCGTCTGCTCGGGCCCCTCGGAAGCTTTGCCTTGCCTGTGAGTCTCCATCCCCAACAAGGCTCAGGCACAGGAACGGGCACATGCTTTCTTCTGAATCAAAAAGGCACGGCTCGCCCACGTGGTCGGGTCTGGTCTGCCCTCAACTTGATATCATCGCGTGCCTGACTGCAATGGGCACTGCGCCCGAAAGCAGAGACTCTATCCCAAAGACGGAGAAACTCCTCCGTGCCTTGTGCATGCCCTCATTTAAAGCGCAGGAGATTTCGGCTAGCCGCCAGCCCAGCTAGCCCTCATCCCAGCCCAGGAACAAATTGAACAAGGACAACCCAAGCGCCAGGACGGAGCAATCGAGGGCCTCCTTGCATTGCCCAGCAATCTCCGGCTTGGCCTCCAATGGCAGCACACAGTATCGTACTCCATACACACAACTCTCTCTCTCGTGGTTCACTCACGGCGGCTGACGCGCTCCTTTGGACGCAAGACAGCGGCAATTCAATTCCCCCAGCAAGGTCCATCCCAGCAAGGCACCGCTTTGGCCCCCCTGCAGCTCTGGCTGGCTGCACGTCGCCTTTCGTAAATTAAAAGTAGGGGAACGGTGGGGAATCAACCTAGTCGCCAATTAGCCCTCGTGCTCGGAGCAAAAGACGCTTCGCCTTAGGCCGCTTTCAGGCACAGCCGTCGCTGTTGGTTTTTTGTCTGGATCTTGTGATGCGGTGCCACTCGCAGATGGTGTGGTTGCGCAGCTTGGGTCTGGGTCTGGGTCTGGTCTTGGTCTGGCCTGATTCGATTTCGGCCTGTGATTGATGACTCTGGATAACTCATACTGTAACTCGGCACCGTACAGTAGCCTCTGGTAGGACGAACCATCTGACGTGATGGCAGCATGAACCACTGGCGCCGTTGTTCAACCTGAATCCTTCGGCACAGGGTAAAGTACCTAGTAAGCTATCCCCGTACATCAATTAGTACTCGTATGGATGAATATTACTGTACGTGTACAGCACCAGATCGACGGGATACGTGTACGGTACGATGCCTACCTCCTTAGTACTGTACGAGTACCCACGGAGCAGAGTCGGTGGATTAAGCATAGTCGTGGTCCTTGTTGCAAAGCACTTTCGCATTGAATATCCACGATCCCATTGTCGGTAACCTCCTGTGCTAGTAGCCATTAGGCAAGTGGCGTATTGAAGGCATCTAGAGGTACTCTTAGTATTACTCCGTACTGAACGAATACTTGCGGTCAACCGAATGGAATCCGGCAAATGCTTGCATCGTCAGGTACGGCACAGTTACAGGCACTAAACTCGATTCCTACTCCTCAGCCCCCCTCAGCTGTAGCTAAACATTGGTCGCGCAGAGATTTGATCAGCAGATGCAAGTCCTTGTTACCACCTACCTCTTATGCCCGCACTTGGACAAGTGTTATTTTGAGTCCATCAAAGTACCTTTGTGTTAAGCAGACAAAAGAAGTGGGACTATAACGGGGGTTACTTTGGTAACTCGCGGTAGAAGTATATTGAAGCTGATGTTTTCGAAAAGTGAGATCACATACTACTGGGCAATTTCACATGAAAAGTGCAAATGTAAGCCAACCTACCCATCTTGTGGATATATAACAGATCGAGCACTCCACAACATCAGCTACCTTGTCATTTTGTACTTCTTGATATACCTCTCCGACGACAACACATCACAAGGTAAGTACCTCAGTATATACTTTGGTTCCCCGTAGATTCAGTCACAATGGATATCGTAATATGGCATCATGCAGAGAAGGAGCAAACCTTGGTTCCTTCTCCTAAATACTTGGCGATTTGCACCCGCTTATCTGTGTTCCCTTCACCGCCTGCCCATCCATTTCGGGGCGGGGATGCAGACAAAGTAAGACACTAGATCCAATCCCGGTCATGTGTTGGTCGTGTCTTGCATGATCAGCCTCAGCCTCTCTCAGCCGCCGCAGGATTCGATTCAAAGAAGAAGAAAAAATGTTGGTCAAAAAAAGAGGAGCATTAGCATTGCTACTCTGAAGAGAACAACAACACAATTACATGCCCCCATCTCCGCGATGTTAATCAACTAAAACCCCGACCCCAGCTCAATCAACCGCTCCCGCGACATCAATCAACTCTAGCCAAACTCTCGTCTCCATGTTCCTGAGTTTAGCAGATCCCAGTATCTGAGTCAGGCCTCAACTGGCAAATCATCTCCGGCATGGCGTACGACGACTCCATACGGCGCAGAGAACGCCCGCGCCGCTCTACCGGGGGTTCTGAAGCTTACTTTCAGGTTTGTACTCGTACTCGTACGTCCAAGTATAGCATCATATCGTGGCTGACCGGACGGGTGCGTGTAGCCGCCTCAACGTGCAAGGCGAGAGTTTACACGCCGCGATTTCCTCAATGAGAGCGGAGACGAATTCGTCAACCGCCGGGAATCCAATGATGAAGCTGAGCCGTCTTCAGGGCCATTCATACTTCGCAGCCGGGTCACTAGATCATCCCCTCCCCCATATTGCGGCAGCGACGGACCTTGGGCAGAGAAAGCTCAGGGGCTGAGCTCACGACAGAGGAACCCATCATCACGGAGTCTCCCACTGCTTTTCACCATGCGGCTTCTTCAGATGACGATGATCGGATTACGCGTTTTAGAAGGCGTAGAGATTACGACGATCAAGACGACTCTCGCCCTGCCAGGGAGGAGATCATTATCGAGAGACGGGATGAGGATGAGCCGCGAGCGCGGGCACGATATGTCGATCCCGAAGAAGACGGGTATCGTGTTCGTCCCATGAGCCCCATCGTTGAGGACATTGATGCGTTCGACGACTTTCACTTTATTTTTCCGGCGGAGGACCCATCAAAGGATGCCGAACTGTCTGACCTGGACACCCCAACAACAGAGAGCGAATCGACACAAAAAGTCGAACGTCCTCTTTCAAACGCCATCACTGCCCCTGGGATTTATTCTTCCAGCTACTCTGGGACAGCGGAGCTTGGGGCTCAGCACGATGTGAATTTGACACTTCTACACGATCCCAGGGGCCAAAAGCAGCCTCTGTTCCGATGGTTGTAAGTGCCAAACCCGCCCGCTATACACGCTTGTTTGTCTCCATTCATGTGCTTACTCTGATACAGACATGTTCGCCAAGACATAATGAACTTTGACGCATTCTGGGTATTGAAACTTAAATAATCCGTGGCTGACTCCAGGCTAATATTCCTTGCAGGTCCAAGTATCGCGCCAAATACACTTTCGCGATGCTGAAAGAAAGGCAGTGGCTAACCTGCAAGCCGAAGTCAAGCGGCAGTGCGTCAAGACTCGATACAATCCCCAAGGTGCAAAAGTAGGTTACATGGAGCCTCGATGCATCCAGACTCCGATACAATCGTCCAATAAGAAACCTTCCGAGGACTCACATGCAGCCAACTGGATCTGTATACCGTATTTTCATTTGCGGCAATATTCTGAATCCGTCTCAACTTCGAATACGGCACTATTCCCGGCTCAGACTTTACTTCAAT
This sequence comes from Trichoderma sp. BMH-0061, assembly GCA_030015385.1. Classification (NCBI taxonomy): domain Eukaryota; kingdom Fungi; phylum Ascomycota; class Sordariomycetes; order Hypocreales; family Hypocreaceae; genus Trichoderma; species Trichoderma sp. BMH-0061. The sequence continues at coordinate 3,010,041 of JARWZN010000005.1, forward strand.
CCCAATACTCTCGCAGTGGCCAACAGAGAGACATGGACCAAGCAGTGTGCCAGATTGGCCAAGTTCCGCGAGGGGAATGTTTTCACATCTCGCAATTGTGGTGCCTTATCGTCGGCAATAGTAGGTACCCTACAAGCTCCCGCAAAAATATCTAGTCTGCTAACATCAAACTGGCGTCCTCGTCACCTGTGGTACAATGCCGCAGTCGCACTTGCAAGGCACAACCGTGAAAATGAACACGGAACCCGGCCAAGCAGGAGGAGGACCGGGTAGAATTCTCGTATCGTACGGGGAGCAGTCATGTGGTCATTGGCACCAAAGGAATGCCAAACTTGGTTTGTAAGTATCTCTCCGGCATCTGCCAAAAGTTGACATGACTGAGTGATTCCAGGCATTCATCTCCCACTTTCGTGCCTTTTGGCCACGGAAGCTCGAATTCTGGCGCAAAGATCACCTGTTGACAGCAGAAAACTGGGGCAAAATCTTGAACCTAGCCGAGGGGCAACACAGTGATGTGAGGTTGAAGTTAAAGATTGCGTATGGTGTTCCCGACATCCTCATTAGCGGAATGGCTGTTTGGTGGAAATGTGGCTAATGAATACATCAGGGATGCACCCGATCTGCTACGAACATTTCTGAAACCAGAGGCAACGGCTAATAAGGCATCAGAAAAGCGCCCCGAACAGTCAGCAACCGCACCAGAATACCTGCACGTTTTCACACTATTGTCGAAGAGTGCAGACTCATCCAGTGATTCTATTCTCAAGGGCCTTCAGGAACAACTATCGGCGGCCGAGAAGTTCTTGACAGAAAAGACTTCTTACACGGCACAGAGAGAATATAAGAAATGCGAACTCATGACGAGGGACGGTGTTAATGAGCAACTTGAGAAACTAGGTGCCCGTATTGAAGAGAAAAAGAGCGATAAAGTCCGCCGCTCATATGAGGAAAGGCTCGACGTCTTCAACACAGCCGACACGTTGTTTCAGCTATTCTTTCCTCTCACATTCCACGGTCCTACAACGGGTAAATACTGGGGTGCTCTAAGCCAAAAGATGAGGGTAAGATTTTCTGGGCAATTCCATTTGTATGCATTGATTAACATCCAATTGTGATAGATGCCTGAACTTGACGAAGATGATGTTCACGCGTATTCAACTCCGGTTTCAACACTCAGAAGCACCCTCTGGGAATTGACCCAGGACGTACAATCGTTTCAGAATCTCATGTCCTTTGCGGGCAAGGAAGACCGCGCCGCCATGGAACTTCCCCATGAACTTGTGACTGCGTGGCTGCACATTGTTTTCGGCCTGACTTATGCCTATGAGGTCGGCTGGTACAACCATATGACAAAGGCAAGATCGCTGCTGAAAGAAGGGATGCAGAAAATGGTTGAAAGCATTTCCGCCCAAAATCTCTTGGACAGGGCTGTCATGCAGCCAACAGAAGTCATGTCACTAATAGCACTCAACCTCCTACATGACGACGTGGGCCAGTATGATGATATTTGCGATACATACTCGCTCTATCTCAATTCCTTGGTATGAAATCTCATCTAAACGAGGACGAGCCACAGCTGCTAACCATTACTAGGATACGGACATTACAACAAAAGCCCCCAGTCGGACGTATCAGCATCGTATTGATCTGGTCAATCAAGAAATGACTGCCATTAAGCGAAATCTATCAAGACAGAAAAATATAATAGCTATGCTGAGAAACAGAACTAGCATTACAGACGGAAACTTCATGGTACGGTATGGAGAGGAAATGCCGACACGTATGAGGGGAGAGTTTGGCGGTATGAAACGCGGAGAACCTCGACTTCTTGAGGATGAGAGAATCTTTAGACGCGGCGCAGACGATCAAGGCAGATTTGGCGTTCAGTTCTTGAACGAACTCGAGACGGCTTCCAAGCTGTCGTCGACGGACATGGGAGGATTTCGGAGCCTCTTTCTGGCTGACTGTGCCAACCTCGTTGACCAGAGAGAGTACGAATTCCGGCGGAACACGGAGTATGCGGAGGATCTGGAGCGAGAGATTACGTACAAGATGGAGTGGACCAAGGACAGGCAAGAGAACGCCATCTACGCCTTCACCTTGGTTACCATCATCTTCCTGCCGCTGAGCGCCATCTCGAGCATCTTTGGCATGAACACCAACGACATCCGGAACATGGACTTTGACCAGTGGCTGTATTGGGTGGTTGCCTTGCCCGTGACGGTCATCATCATCATTGCCGGCCTATGGTGGATGGACGAGCTTAGCAACGCAACGGACTGGCTCGTTGGCAAACGCTGGCGCTCATCAAAAGGGGCCTCGCGGTCATCTGGATCAAGTATGGATTACGACTCGGTAAGCCGTGCCAGCGAGGATGTGCCGGCTACCTACCGCCGATCTCGCTATTCACGTCCGACTGTGCGGAAATATGCGGAAACAATTGAGGTTCCCGTGGCTAGTATGCCGCCGCCGCGAAGACGGAGGACATCTTTTTACAAGTACTGAGACATGTTGCGGCAATTGCTGTTGGCGTATACGCCCTGTAAGCATGCGCTTTATACTCTTGAATAATTTACGAGCACAGAAATGAGAGCCAAAATGATGAATATGAAAACTACTAAGTATAAACAATAACCATCCGTGACGTAGATTGCATTCGTTATAGGGTATGTGACCCAAGTGGTAAAACGTAATATTTCGTTACATCGTGATTCTCCCATATGTACTCTTAGATTTCATAAGATGGGAGCCTTTCCATACATGTATTGCAAATAGATGTATTGCAAGTAGACAATCCCAAGTCGTCCCTCTGTAGACCTTTCCTTCCCCGAAAAAAAAAAAAACAATTCCATATCGAAATATCAGACAACGAAAGAAACAACAACAAAAAGAAGAAGCTGTCAATTCAAAAAGCACTAGTCATATCGGTATTCGCGATCCTTTATACGGATATTATAATCGCGCTCTCGATCCTCCTCAATGTACCGCGGCGGAGAGGGCGATGACGCACGGCGCCGGGCGGGGCTGCGCGGGGCGTCGACGTAGCGATACGTCTTGTACTGAGGCTCCATGGGGACGGGGACCGGGTAGGGAACGTATCGCTCCCTCTCAATGTAGACTTCTCTGTCGCGAGACTCCGAGACGTCGCGATGGCTGTCGCGGTCGTGGTAGCGGCTCAGTTCGTCGTCGTCGCGGTGGCGGTGGTGGCTGCGGCTGCGGCTGCGGGAGTGGCTGGAGACGGAGGAGCGGGATTTGGAGCGGTGGTGCTTGTCCTTGTTCTTCTTCTTCTTCTTTTTCTTGTCGTCTTTTTCGTCCTCGCTGACGGCGATTACTTCGATGAATTCTGGTTCGGGGGTGGGTCGGCGCAGAGGAGGTAGGTTGTAGACGGGTGCGGGAAATGGAGGAGGAGGAGGCATGGGAGCTGGAGGGAGCGTGGGAGGTGGTGGAGGCGGGAGTTGGATGATTGCTGGAGGAGGACGGGGTGGGAGAGTGATGTATTCGGCTGGAGGGGGACGGGGCGGGAGGGTGATGTATTCGACGGGAGGAGGGGATGGGGAGGGAGATTCGGGGATGTAGCGGGTGACGTGGGTTTGGCGGGTGACGATGTCGGGGTCGGGGGGCTGAGGTAGAGGCGCTTCTTGACGCCGTGGCGGCCTGGATTGATGATGTTAGTTGGTGTTGATGATGAGTTTGAAGGTGAGAATAGGTGAGAGTAGTGAGGGTGAGAGTGAGAATGAGGGAGTGAGAGGGAGACTTACCCATGATGAATAAGAGGGTTGAAAGAGGACTGTTTGCGCTGATGAAGTTGCGATGCGATGCGATGCGATGGTTTGTGTGAGTGGTTGGTTGGTTGAGTGAGGATGAATGAGAGTGAGCGAAAGACTGGTAAGGTAGGTTGGTGTATGTACGGATAAGATAAGCGCCAAGGTGAAAAAGGCTGGGATCAGGTGTGACGTCTTTTCCAGTCTCGTGAGCTGGTTGGTTGGGTGGTGGCTTGTAGGTACAAGTATATGCGAGACACACTGCCTATAAGGATAGAATTGCACAGAGAGAAAGGGAGAGTAGAGAGAGAGAGAGAGAGAAATTAAGTAGCGAGGTTTCTAGTCTATTCTAGTACCAGGCACCGGAATGTGAATGGCTGACTCCAAGGCTGCTTTGGAGAAAGAGGCACAGAGTACCTGGACACTGCTGTACGACGTCATGGTTAAAACAGGGAATACGAGTGGCAGACTTGCGGTGTGGGGCGGGGCGGGTTATTTGCATGAGCTGCGCCTTGGGGGAGGGAAACATGTTGATTTATGCAATTTAGGCGACAGATGGACGATAACTAATGTATGATAGTATAGAGGAATATAGCCAAAGATGTGTATTATGGAGAAGTAGATCAAGTAGAGGGCAGGCAATCAGTTGGCACTTCAAGCAGATGGATGAGAGAGAAAGGATTGCCTCATTCAATTCTTCTACCCGGGAGCTATTCTGAAGGATGGAAATTATCATCTGAAATGGCTGATTTATTTATTCATTGCGTGTCATTCTGTTATTGAAAACATCATGTCGAATCATTCTGCTCATGCTCATGCTCATGCTCATGTACTCACACAAAAGTTGCTCTATACTTACACTCGACTCCTTTCTTTCCAAGCCCAAATTCAAACCAACTTACTAGCACCCATACTCTAATATCTCACAGACTCACACACAGATATGCTCTATTATCAGTTTCGAAATCTCGCCCACTCACTGTCTTACCCAGGGTTCTTCTTCTTTCTCATCATCATCTTCTTCATCTTTTCGTCTTCTTACCGCTCATGCCTTGGCCTCCCCCGCTGCTGATGCATTGGACTTACTCCTCATACATCTGTTATGGTACACTCTAGGGCTGGTGGTCGATGGCCTCTCGGCTGCTGCTTCTGCTTCTGCTGCTTCTGCGTCTGCGTTGGCATCGTCTGTGCTGAACGAGTTCCAGGTGCCTGTCTCGCTGCCTGTGCTTCCTGCAACACTTGGAGCTTGGTACACTAGCGTGGACTCTTCTTCGCTATACTCTTTGATATCGGCATATCTCTTCTCCCAAGACTTGCATGTTGAAGCTCTGCTTCGTCCATCAAGGCTATCAGGGGTGCCTCTTCTGGCATATTCCTCGGGATAATTCATCGCGTTGGCTTTGTTTTTATGGCATAGGTCATATTGCCCGAGCACACGATCAAATAAAGCTCCCAGCTCAAGCTCACTCGGCAAGATGGACTCTGTCGACGATCGGTAGTGACCAAGGGCAGTTCGGTATTCCACTTGGTCCGCAGCAATGGCAGCCGACCACCGTTTCCACGAGGGCATGCACAGAATCTCGGGAAAATACGGTTGGCGCAGCAGAGACGGAAGTAGTGCGTCCAGGAGACCAGCAAGGGCGTGTCGCATCGGCTTCATGAGCTCGAATAGCGGCTCTGAATACAAAATGTCGATGGAATTGATGAAATAGGTGGCAATGGACCTGCTGGTTTTGTAGTCCATTTCCTTGTAGATGTAGTAGGCGTTGAGGTATGTGGAGAGGTCTTTGGAAGTGTCTTCGAGGATGGACAAGATGCGCGATGCCATTGCGGGAATCTGGAAATTGACTGCTGCGCAATAAGCAAGGACACAGCGGGGGATGTGTATAAAGTTGAGCGGTTGGTTCAAGTCTCGCTCGCAAATTTCGAGGTCTGCAGGGAANNNATTGCCTTCGTTAGCTGAGAGGCGGAAAAGGAAAAATGATTGCTCTGAGGGAAGATGCCATACTTTTGTGTACATGAAGAAGAGGCAAGGCTGCACTGCTCCGATGGCGTGTGGCAGATGTATCTCAATGGGCGATCCATCCTGCACGAGAGGAATTAGCATTGTGAATTCGTTTTCTCGACTGTATCTTTTGTTTACCTGGTTTGGTGGAGGGAGCTTGTCGCGAAACCATCCCGATCGCCGTGTGAGGATATCGCGGTGCAATTGAAACACGCTCTTTTCCACATACAAATAGACGTTTGATCCAAAGGGATGTCTCCAAAGGCAAAAAAAAATTTCATCAGCAAAGGCTTTTTTTCTCACACCAAGAGTGAGGTTGAAAAAGCAGTCATAGTTGGGTGCNNNCATCTTGGCAGCTTGGTCAGCCTCCTCTTCCAGGATCAACCTCGTCGGCGTGCTGATACGAGAAACGCCCGATATCGAAATAGACTCTTCAGATTGCGTCTCTTCGTTTGTTGAGCAACTTGATTTCGACACGTCGCACGGCGGAGATGCGTGAGTCTCTGCCGTTTCGCTGGCTGCAGTGTCGGCGGCGACCCCAGAAGTGCCCAGCTCTAAGAATTCTTGATCCGCCAACGGTTGAGTCTTGGTGGAGGAATCTTCGTGTTCAGAAACTGCTGGGATTGGGTTTCGATTCCAGGGATTTGTTTTGGGGGANGATGCTGGCTTTAGATTTGATTCGGTTGGGTCTTTGGGTTTCCAGGTTGGTTTTGACAGCTTTTGGCTTCGGCCGTCGAGCGAGGTTGGCTTTGTTTTTGCCATTTTCCGGCATGAGCTATTCGATTGGTAAGAATGGATTAATGGAGCTTATGTATGGATGGTTGGTGATTTATTTGTTGCTAGATGATGCCCATGTTGAGAGAGGTAGAGTCGGGGAGTCTATGTGTGGCTTCAAACAACAGCGAGGATGGATTTTGGTTTGGAAGGGAATGAGTGTGACTGTGAGTTATGGGAGTGAGTGTGAAAATGCGTTTGTGCTTACGTTTGAACAAGGCCATTTTTTATGACGGCGAGGATTGCCAGCTGGAGGAGAATGATTGTGCAAAAGAGCGGCAGTGTCAACAGCTGGCGGCCGAGAGACAGGACGGGTAGCCATGAAAAGGTCGTCCGGATGATAAACTGCTGCTGGCTCTTGAGTAAGACGGCGTGGGCAATGTTCAAGTCGTCATCGTAGATGCCGGCAGCGGACGTCATATTGGAGTTGAAGGTTGGAGGTTGTTGGTTGAGGTTGAGGTTGTGATTTTTCAATTCACACAGAGTCTGTTTGGGGAACCAAGGAGAGGCCATGATGATTTCAATGTGCTGTATTATATCGATTGATTCAGATAGCACGTTACGTGTAATAGTACCATCCATCAGCTATTATTACGGCGAATTAATACCGTCCGGCCTGTTTTGGCTATTAATTAGGCTATTGGCGGGCAGGGCTCATTATCCATATTGCCAAGTTTGACAGCTGGGCTGCTAATCTGCTGGCCGAGCTCGTTGTGGAAATGATGTAAATGTTCCACGATGCAGTGCTACCGTGTATAAATAGCCTGAGACTTGCGGCTGCTAATTGATTTTGATTTGATTTGATTCCCGGGGAATTGGGAGTTGGTTGGATAGATACGTACCTACCCAAGGTAGAGCAAACAAGCAAACAACGCATTTAATCATGTGTTACCTGATGGTCTGTATATTTTGTATTCTCACTCACATTCACAGCCACCTGTTATCGTGATTATTAGGTATAAAATAGAATTCAAGTATTTCCACTCAATTCTTATTTAATTCAGCCCATCAAAAAGATCAAATGCTTCAACTCTGTCGCGACACTTTGCCCCGCTGAGTGCTGCTTGGCCCCAATAGGCTTAGCCCCCACTGCCGGAGCTATCCCCTCCTTGACCCCTCCAAAAGCTTACATAGCAAGCAATCGCAGTCCATTCGCAGGCTTCCAACCCGTTACACAATCATCGCCAGTTTGTTTCTCTCTCTTTCTCTCCATAAAGTACAATCTCACTTTTTTCTTCCTTTTTTATTTCCCCTACTCAGCCCTATTCCACCGCCTGACTGATTCACGCTGCTACAAACAACAAACACAACAGACCGCAGAAATGACAGACTCGCTGGTTCACGTCACCTCCAAGGCGCAATTCGACGACCTTCTCAACAGTTCCCGCATTGTCGTCGCCGATTGTGAGCATCTCCCCGCCACGTCCAGATCTCTCGCGATTGTTCATTGTCTGCTTCATNNNATCCATTATCTTGTCATCATGTCATCATATCATTTTGCCATCTTTGTTGCTGACCAACATCGTCCTTCTGTCTACGCCGACTGGTGCGCGCCCTGCAAACAAATTGCGCCGCTCTACGCATCTCTCGCCGAGCAAATCTCCCGCCCAAACCTCCTCACCTTTGTCAAGATCGACAATGACGCCAACCAAGATCTCGCACAAGAGTATAGCATCACCGCCCTGCCCACCTTCCTCCTCTTTCGAAGCGGCAAGGTCATCCACAAGGTCCAGGGCGCAAACCCCACCGAGCTCAGAGCCGTGATTGAGAAGCTGGCCTCCGAGCTGGAGTCGCTCGCAGAGGGCTCAGGCTCAGGCTCAGGAAGCGGCGGCATCTGGAAGGGCGCCGAGATCCCCCGAGGCTACAGCGACATCACAGACCAGGTCGAGCTTAGAGGATGTGAACTCTTGAATGCCGACGACGATGCTGGTCCTGTCAAGGTTCTCTTTGAGAACTCGCAGCCGAGTGCCTTGAGAGAGGGTGCATCGGCTGCCAAGGACTGGGTCCAGAGCGGATCCGACGACCAGCTTCTTCTCTTTATCCCCTTCCAGTCGACCATCAAGCTCCACACACTACAGGTCAGCGATTTCGAAATTAATCCANNNCGATATATGCATCTTNNNCTGACTCTGAGAGCAGATCACCTCCTTCCCCCCGAGGGCAACAGCGACGTATCACGACCCGGCGTCCTCCATCTCTTCATCAACCGCACTTCCAACATGGACTTTGGTGAGGCAGAGGATGCAGAGCCCACACAGGCCATCACACTGGAGCCCCAAGACTGGAACGCCGATGGCACGGCAAACATTAGCCTGCGATTTGTCAAGTTCCAAAAGACAACCACCCTCACCATTTTTGTCCAGAAAGGCGACGGCGAGGCGGAGACTGTGCGCATCGACCGGATCAAGCTCATCGGAGAGGCTGGTGCGAAGAGGGACATGGGCAAGCTGCAAAAAATGGATGATGAAGAGTAAATGCGACTCAGCAGCTGAAAAAGAAAGAAAAAAATAAAGAAGCTGTCTCTGCGATCGCGTCCCTCTTTTTCCCGTCCTTAGAAGATATATCAAGATATCAAGTGCTTGGCGAGCATTGGAGTTTTGGGATGCAATGAATAAAACGATTCACGATGGCTGACGCATGTGATGGCCAAACTCTTCAGATCGAGGTCATTCTGTTTGACTGGGGAGATGATATTCCACCTTGACAAGTAAATCCAATTAGCATCAGGGTTGGAAGGATTCGCCAGTCTATTCCGGCGCCATTATCTTGGGCTTTAATTCGATGCGCAGACTCAACATCTTCACTGACAGTGATCCAGCCAGCCGCGACAGATCCAGCAAACTCAAAAGGGAAACAATCAAAGAGATATGAAAGTATAGCAACCATTGTATGATTTGATGTTTTATTTCTTTGCTTTTGCCCTGTAATTCCCAAATTCTTCGCACTGTCTTGCTAGACCGTAAGATTACTCGCTGCATGTGGTATAATATCATCCAATGCCCTCCCGTTTCCCCAATTCTAGAACGGTCAGCTCACGCCCAACATCATCTCTCCACAACCAAACGATTCATCATGTCAAAATACCTTCGTCAGTACTGGCCTGGGTCGCCAACAAAGACTGAAAAAGACTTGCCCGACTTGCAAGGACGAGTATGTCTGGACCTCTCTCTCTTTCACATTACATCTTGGCAGCTCTCTTACACGGTGATAGGTCTTCATCGTCACAGGCGGCACAGGAGGCATCGGTCTGGCTGTAGCAACAGCTCTGTTCCACGGCAATGCGGCGCGAGTCTATCTCCTCGGGCGATCTGATTCTGCAGGCTCAACAGCCATCAGCACCATCGCCAAGTCAGATCCCCCGGGCGACATGAAGCGTCGCAGCGCAGACGGTGATGGCGTTGTCAAGTTCCTCAACCTGGATCTCTCCGACTTACACGGCATCAAGACGACGGCCGAGGCCTTTCTGGCGGCAGAGACTCGCCTGGATGTCATTTGGCACAATGCGGGCGTCATGGCCCCTCCCGAGGGAAGCGTCAGCAAGCAGGGCCACGAGCTTAGCTTTGCGACTAACGTGCTAGGTCCCTTTTTGCTGCAACAGTTTCTGACTCCGATTCTCGTCAAGACGGCGGAGAGCGAAGGTGTGACCAAGGGATCTGTTCGTACGTGCTGGGCGGCTTCTGTCGAGTTTCCTGATCCTCCTGGCGAGGATGGCATCGTGTGGGATGATTGGGCGTTGAGTTCGTCGGAGTTTTCGGGTTTGAATGGGCGAGTGCAGCGCTATGTCCAGAGTAAATGGGCCAATGCCATTCTCGCGACGGAAATGGCCAAGAGATATCCCCAGATTGTCAGCGCGTCGTTCAACCCGGGCGCCATCAAGACGGACCTCACTCGTCACGCGCCGGGCATCTTGAAGAGTGTCCAGGGGTTCTTGTCGTATCCGGCTCGGTTGGGGGCCTTGACGGAGCTGCAGGCCGGGTTTGGGAGCGAGGTGGCTGAGTATAACGGGTGTTATCTAATTCCATGGGGGAAGATTGGGAGTCCGGTTCCAAAGGTTGTGGAGGGGATTCAGAAGAGGGCGTCGGGTCAGAGGTTGTGGAATCTCTGTGATGGTTTGGTCAAGGAGTTTTACTGAGGGCCTTCTATATATGATGGAGGCTTTAACGTATGAGATAGAGCATGAGCATGAGCATGTATTGAGTTGTCTGTATTGCTTCCATTTCCAACCAGCAATTTTGGATGCTTCATCATGTGGCCTATTGAGTTTTCATCTAGTCGTTTTTGTCATTGACGAGAGCAATTCCTGTTGAGATCATGTAGTTGATTGACCAGCTTCTTATTTGGAGGGTATATTGATATCCTCTTCTCTCTCTCTCTCTCTCTCTCTCTCTCTCTCTCTCTCTCTCTCTCTCTCTCATGTTTTCGATCTGCCATTACTGTACATATGACTACATATACATACATTCATATACATTCGTAAACAAATACAACGTAAGGCCAAGCCGTAGTCTATCAAGAGAAAAAAAACTTGGACACGTAGATTGACTCCAATATGGCAACTTGTCACGTAGTTGACATTTCATGTCGTATCAATGTCAACAGCCGGATATTCATTGAGAATTTATCTACATGTAAAGTAGAAGAAATGCATTTAGTGCTATACCTGCAGCTCTTTTCTTGTTGCTATCAACATGCCGTTACAGTAAAGGAATTATCTCAACATAGGTAAGTCTTTTGAATGACTGGGCACCTCTTATACTTTTTTCGATTCCCTGAGTCCTCGGTTCGTGAACACCGACTCCTCGCTGATTTTGCTGATGAGGACGAATAATATTACCTTGAAAGGAAGACGTCAACATGAACATTCACTTCAGTCTTTCGATATGTCGAGCCAGAGACAACCTTTGGTAGTGCCACATAATGACACTGGACATTCATTTATATCGTCACCCAAGAGATTTCGAACAATAACGACCACACCAGCTTCTTGGATGTGTGGCATTAAGGGAAATCAGGATACTACCACTGCTGCTTCCCTGAAGATGGCGGGCTCATTGCTCCTACCGTTGAACCAAGAATCAGTTTATAAACACTTTGACGAAGAGCGTGTTTGATGTTTACACTATGTTGACAGCAGAGCCAGAGCCAGAGCCAGAGCCAGACCCAGTACCAGAACCGCGACGAAGACGACGAAGACGAGGAAGACGATGACGATGATGACGATGATGATGATGATGACGATGATACTGCTTCAAGCAGTGGCCGTAAAGGCCGGATACTCTGTGGGCTCGGATGAATGGGTCCATTATTATTATGAACTGTTTGGCGCCCTCGCCAATTTTTCGGCGTTTGTTGGGATGGTGTTTGGTGCCGTGTGGTGGCTTTGGACCACCTATAAAAGCAGCCTCCTCTCCCCCATCTCTCTCTCTCTCAGATCAAAATGATCTCCATCCCCCCGGCCCCCCTCCGCCCCCTCCCCAACTCTCTCTTTGTGACCCCGAGTCCCTGCCGATGGTTGATATTTCCCCGGCTCCGCTTCCGGCTCCCCCCGGCTCTCTCTTTGTCCCCCCAAGTCCCTCCCGGCAATCTCGATCCCTCCGGCTCCGGCTCCGGCCGTTATTAAAGGCACCAGAGCGGTCCCCGGCCCCTCTTTGATCCCTCGCCCGGTCCGGTCCCAGCAGCAGCAGCGGCGGCAGCAGCAGCAGAAGAAGAAGAAAACGGGCGAGAGCCAGCCCCGTTCCCGCGTATAAGGGCAGGTCGTCACCCCAGCCAGAGCCTCTGGCCTGGCTGGGGCCTGAACCACGGAGACTGTGGGTCAGACGCTTCAATCATTCAAAAGCGTACCCGTTCAGGTCTAGTAGGCATCATCAAAGCCGAAGCCAAAGCAGCTCCATCGCCTTGCAAGTCAAACAAAACACAGGCGTAAAGACGACCTTCACCAAAAGCCCTCGCCAAAACACACACATGCTTCAACTCTTCTTCCTCACTCTACCAACCATTACATCAAATCTGCTCGCCCGACATACACTAGAGACTCTCTGCTTGCATCAACAATCAATACTGTCACGGAATACGTGATACCAAGAGACAAACGACGTTTCGTATACCGTTGCTGGGGACCAGTCACAGCCAAACATCATCGACTGGGGGAGAATTATTACTTGGGAATACATTCGATGGGACTCAATTATATCAAACACCACCAACCGGGAGGAGACGATGAGTTTGGGAAGATATTCCTTGGGGACCAATCAGTTTTCATGGTATCACTGATCCAAAGGGGACGGGATACATGGGATTCAAGCAGCAGACAGCAAAGTTTGGGTCGACATTGGTTTGGTATGCATATGCAGGGAGTGATACGAAAAGTGGACAAGGGATTGAGGATGGACATCTGGTTGCCTTTTGTTTCTGTGTTTGCTCAAGGCGGGACACACTAGGACTTACAGCAAAAACACTTTTACCCAACTTGGACAACTCCTGCGGTATGATTGGCTGCAGGAGTTGCAAGCATATTGCAGAGGAACAACATAATATTTGCCTGCATGAGTACAGGCGGAGAGATCTCTACGAGTACCACGGATCAGCATGGACGAGGAGTTGGACGATCTAGATACCTGACAATGACTGGGATCAGCGCTCAAAACCCATCTTCATTGTCTTTCAACTCTGGAGGTCCGCCGCCACAACATCATCAAAATAGACGTGGGTTTTCACTCTGTCACCAAGGTTTTGACCCAAATGAGATTCCAAATCGAACTTGATCTACTGGCAATGGGCCATCATCACCCAGATACATGTTTTTTCTTTCTGGACGTGCTAGTGAAGAGGAGATGGCGATGTCATTGTCAAGTTCCATGCTCGCAGCGACAAATATCACCAGTCTACATCACCAACGACAGATATTGTTCTTCGCCCGCACAAAGTCTCATTTTCCTATTTCTGGGATTTTGAAATGCCAGGTGTATGTTACGAATCTAGAGCGATTATATTACGAGGAGAAACCTTAGGATATAACGACCCAGCACTTTTGATGTTGGCTGTGTATACGACGTTTTCCCCGGATGATAGATACTCCATCAACCATTTACCGCCAACGAAATGGACATACGATTTATTATTCATGTATGCTGGAATGCCAGAATCTTGTTTGTTTGCCGCCGTCTATTCAGATCCTATCCAGTCTGGATCCCAAAGGACTTTCAGTTATCCACGATTTCTGCATGGTCGTGATTGCATCATGGCTTACGGGGATATCGACGTATGGCAATTGAACAGGACTGTGCCAGGAACCATGTCGCCAAACAAATCAATTTGTTTGCTCTCTTTGATGCAAAAAGGTCTGAGATTTTTTTTCATGCGCGCTTTGCTCTACAATGCAAGTGGACATTCTCCAGTGGTACAACTTTAGAACGTTTTTTTTCCTTTTTTGGTTCGCCAAATACGGCTTGAATCAAAACCCAGGAGTAAATATTGGCAACGGACCGATCGAAGGGTATTCATCACAATGAAGGCGCCTTGATGGAGGTTACCGATACGGCATGCTAGCATCACGAGATGGATACCAGTGACGCGGCACTCAGGTTCATTCACAATCTTACAAACCTATTTGACAATAATGACTGATCAAGTGCACAGCCCTTGCATGAAGGACAAGCTCATCGAACTTTTGGCCGTGCGATGCGTTACTCTTCTCGGAGTGATCTGGTGGTTGGTTCCATGATAGTGAGGACGTCATCCGGCTTTCGGCTTTGTGAGAAAATCATCTCGTCTAGATCCGAGTTATCTTGTACTAATCATTAAGCTGCAGGATACAAACGATGAAAGTTCCAGGCAACAATTAGCGCAACTGATAAGCTATGCTCAAGAGCAAAGCCACTCGACAGACGCAACATATAAAGTTTGGTGTGGTGCATTGGGCAAAAACATACTTTGATAACAGATAGTGCCACAATTCAACGTATTATTGCAAGCTACATGTATCCACACTCCCAATACCCATCAACTATATTACACAATCTACTATCCGGTCTCAAGTGGCTGTTCTTTCTGGTGGAAAACCCTTCTCATGTTGCTTTTTCTGTACACTCCCTATTACATCCATCAGCCGATCACTTGATGAAATTGTAGACCCCCCATTCCGGAATCTTTCGAATTCTCTTTTCTCAGGCTCATAGATCGTTGCGGAACCCATTGCGTGCAGAAAACACCCCGTTGGGGGTTTCGTGTGTAAAAGCCCGAAGTGTGCTCCGCTTCAGTTCCAAAGCCGTTTCCCATACGCGTAAAAGCACCTCAGACTCATCTTGTGGCCGATGAGTTATGCCCCCTCCAGTTAATAAAGAACGCCATTTGGGGTCGTTGGGATCCAAACCTGCTCCTAGATCTCTGAAGCAAGTATACCTCACATCAAGCCAGCACCCATTTAGTTGTATGTAACACTCCGTATCTGAGTGACATATTGTGCAGGACGTTATATGGGCGTAAGGACCTTGGAAGTTGCTCCATTTCTGCATTGGATGAGACGGACAGGGTGACGGTATGCTTGTCACCCACGCTTCTACCTCACACATGCCATCTCGAATCCCAAACTCCGGAGTATGGACAGTGAGGCTTTGATGTGGGCAGCNNNTAAAATGTTCTGGTGGATTTTCGTCAGTTTTGTGAAAAGCAGTGTNNNTTTCTTGTAGCTGCAAGAAGGTTCCTTTATCAAGTATATCTCACTCGACCACCGATATTGTGTTTCTTCTTCAGACGTAGCGCTTCCTGAAAAGGACAACTCTGGAATAAGCCTTGTCTCAGTTTCTGATCCAAGCCGGCGGCTGATGCAGTTGATGTTGTTCATTGAAAGATGATACTGCATGGAGTAATGCATAGGTATGAGTGTGAAGCCTGATGTATTCGGCGTATTTATGAAAACATTGCAAGGAGTTCCTAGTAGCGCAGGAGGAGCTGGATTCGGCGCCCGTATTGAATTGTGGTCGCTGCAACAGCCTTGTCGAGACGTACAGGTGCAAATTGTGTTGGATTGTGAAGCGGGATGGACAACGGCTTCTCTGGATGCGGCGGCCCCCTGTTTAATGGGAGTGAACTTGTCCCGGCAGACGTTTCCTACGGTGCAGAGTAGGTGTAGAATGGAGAACATTGTGCTCATGGAACTGAAGAGGAGCGTCGGGGTCTGATGGACCAGCATCTTCAGCACGAGTGGCAGAATCTCTGGAGGTTGTGAATGTTGAATGATATGGGGGAGGATTTGAATGGGTAGAAGAGTCACTGTCAGGGAGTGTGTCTCGAGGTGGCGTTCTGTTGGCTTGATTGACCAGACCGGTCTAAAGAAGTACGATCGCTGCTCTTGAATTTCCTGATGAAGTTGAACATTGTGCTGGTAACCCCGTTGATAAAAAAGGTGAAATAAATTCGTAGTCTTGATTGCAAGAGATGGCGGGCTGGCCACTCCTTATGTATCCTGAGCGATAGAGCCAGAAACTTTGCTTGAAAGTCTATGCTGTGGTGGTTGGAGTATCGCAGTTTGTGTTGTGGTGTTTGTGAAAGTATAGGAGCAAACGGGCCGACTGATACCAAGCCACCAGAGGACGTATAGGGTGTAAATAGTGACTCTCCTTGTGGTACCTTAGATGGATTCGTACAGAACTCAAGATCCATAGAATGATCACACTAGATATTGTCCATGAGGCAAGAAATAGACGTGTGAAGGAGACAGATAGAAGGCTACGCTGAATTAGAATACCTGGTAGAAACGATGTTCAAGAGGTGATAGTTCCAATATTATTGCGATTAGTCAGCTTGTTGGGCGAGGCTATAAGACCAAGTCGATGCTGGACTTACAGTATCCTTGTAAAATAGCTCTTCTTACTTATCTATTACCATTTGCATATATACTGGCATTTCCAATTATATTAATTCTCGCTATACTAACTCTAATAAATTATATATTAACTCCTTTCTACTCTTATATAAAATATCTCTCCTTACTGTACTATTTACTTAGTAGCCATGGAGTATATTTATTACTACGTAATCTATGCAATCCAAAGTTATACTAATACATTTGGTTAACACTTCTTACGAAGTTGGGAACTAAACAGCAGTAGAAAATACCTGATCCCTCTATAACTCTCAGTCCCGTGTCTTATTAATAGAAACCCGAGTTATCTCTTCTTATTATCTTAGCATTAGCTACTTATTTAGTCAAGTACTCGGCAACTGCTTAGCAACTGCTCAGTAACCTCTTTTTCAAACTTCAGTCTAGCTAAAACTAATAATACTACCGAAAGTAATTACTTTCGACAGCTACTAAGTAGGATAGATTTGTCTTCTCTAAGGTGAATAGTTTATGGTTATGGAGATATTAGACGGAGAATATATGCCTCTTGAGTAATTTCTTAACGACTATAATATTTACAAGCTTAGTAGTAAAAACAGTTATAATAATAATAATAATAATATTACTTTAGATAGCTAGCTAAGCTAAACTATGTTTAGTCCCTTTACTGGCTAGAATTATAGTGGAAAACCCCTCTGTAGAAAACCTATACCTGCTACTGGGATAAAAACCTCCATACTGCATTTCCGCTCCTGTAATGGTCCGTCTTCTGCTATAGTTCTTAGCTATAGCAGCCCGAAGCCGCTGCGTTTTCCGGCTCTTCGAGGAAGGTTGCTGACTAGTTAGATAAGTATTGTCGGTCTGTAGCTGCTGTAGGCCGTATCTAATGCTCTGTATTTTTGTAGTGGCCCCTTGCCGCAGGGGTGGCCTGCCGGCCTAGCTTCCTGGATATGCTCCGGGCAGCGCTGCTGTATTGTAGCAGCTACAGCCTAAGTTTGATACCGTTAGGCTAGGTCTCTGCTGTTGTGTAGGGTATGGCCTGGGTTGTGTATTGACCTCGGATAGCAGCCGTTGGGACCAGCCCAAGGACCTAAGTATTACAGCGTTTTAACTATTTGATAAGTAGGACGGTCAGTCTGCTAATACAGGGTCCCCCAGCTGGATTTAAACCGACTGCCTTAAAAACAATTATAATTTTATTATAGCAGGCCTTCACTAGACCGGCAATTATTTTATAGATTAAAATAATATTCTAGGTATTTTTAAGGGTGTATTTGCGGTAGATTGCAGCTCTTAAATAGTTACTAAGCTTTACGAAGTACTTACTGGGTTTATTAAAGTTCTTGCTCTTACTATTTACTCTCTTATGTAAACTTCTGCGTTAATTACAGTTCTTAAAGGCGTGTTAGTATAGCTGGGTTTTTAGGGTTATACAGCTAGGCAAAGTGTAGCTAGGGCTAGCTAGGGCCTAACAGAGCACAACGCAAGATATCTTTGAGAGTATAGCATTAAGAAGGCCGCCTGTAATATATGCGTTCTAAAATAAAGCACGACTGAAAATAACCTTTTAATAGAAGCCCGAAAAAAGCTACATGACTTATTCCGCTAATTTTCAGCTATGCAGATGGATTTTATAAAACCGAAAGATCTATAGCTTGTAATCTTTTATCAGAGTTAGTGCTTATACTTAA
This sequence comes from Trichoderma sp. BMH-0061, assembly GCA_030015385.1. NCBI lineage: Eukaryota > Fungi > Ascomycota > Sordariomycetes > Hypocreales > Hypocreaceae > Trichoderma > Trichoderma sp. BMH-0061. Next base: position 3,028,110 of record JARWZN010000005.1, read on the forward strand.
TCTTTTAGGATTTGCAGGCTTGTGTAAGAAACTAAATTAGCTGCAGGCGGTTTTTGTCTTCTGGAGTAAGTAGTAACTTATTATAAGGATTTCCCTGCATTAATACCTTTACTTATAGACTAGAGCAGTAGTTCCTAGGAGTCTGAATAATAGGAGGAAGTATAAAAAGGATAATGAATTTAAATAAATATTATTTTAATTTAATTTATTATATTTTATATTATATAACTTAATAAATAACTTTAATAAATTAAGCCTTTATTAAATATAAGGTACTAAGCGATATATTTACTTAGTGGTTTATTATTTAATATTATACTAAAAGGGAAAATATATTATATTATAATCTAGAGATTATAATAAAAAAAGGTTTATAATACTAAGGCTTTAGCAATTATTTTAGTAATATATATTAATATTAAATATATTTATAAAGGGGTTATAAAGAAAAGAATTTAGTTTTTATTTATTAATTATTTAAGATATTAATATTATATATAAAAAATATAATTTACCTTAAGTAATTATATAAATTATATATAAAGATTATTATTAGTTTACATAATATAAAATATTTAAATATAGTTTAAGTTATATATATAAGTTAGTTAAATATAATATTAAGTTAAAGAAACTAAGTCTTTTATATATAATTACTTTAGGGCTTAGTATTTATCTAGATTTTATAATAAAAATATAATATAATTAGTATTTTATATAAATGTTAGTAAATTAATAAAAGAACTTAGGGAATAAAGAAAAAGTAAATATAAAGGGTATTTTATTATTTCCTTAAAGGTTATAAAGTAAATTTATTAAATATATACTTATAATAATAAATTCTAATTTAATTGAATAATAAAAAATAAAAAATATATTAATTTATTAATAAATTAACTTATAGTATAAGTCTTAGTAAATATTTTATATATAAATAATTATTTTATAATTACTTTCATAATAAAAACTTATCCTATATATATATAATTACTATTTATTAATTTAAACTTAATTATAACTTAAAGAATTTATTATAATATTCTTTAATAAAGTTTTTTAATATTAAATTTTTTTTCTTTAAATACTTTTTATATTATAAATTTAAGTTATACCTAATTCCTAACTTAGCAAAAGAGCCCTATAGGCCTTATATAAATAAGTAAACTTACGGCTATTAGTAAATTTAATTTATATCCTTTTGCTATTTAGAATGCAATTAGTAAGCAATAACTTTACAAGGGAATAATAACACTAGCTATTACTAAAGCCCTTTAGGCTACTCCTTTATATTTATAATAGAGTATTAATAAATATATATTGCTTTTATAAAGTAATAGTATATACCTAAATAATTTAAAATATTACCCTAAATATTATAAAGTAATTAATTTAAATTTAACTAAGGGACCTTATATTAGTAAATATAATTATTTTACTTTACTAAATAATTAAATAATATAACTTAGGTCCTTGGGTTAGTCTTAATAATTACTGCTTAAGGTTAATAATAACCTAAGCTATATCTTATATAATAATAAAATTTAAGCTTAATAATATTAAATATAAGATATAGCTGCTATAATATAATAGTATTACCTAAAGCAGCCCTAAGAAAATAAGCTAATAGGCCTTTGTGTAATAAGAGATATTTAAGAAAAAAATAACTAAAGGTAATTTATAACAGCTGCAGGTCTATAGCAGCTATTTATTAAAGTATATATCTTTCCTATAAGAGTTGCAAGCTATAGTAACTATGGGTTAATTATAGGCTATTATTATAATAGGGGTATAATATAAAGGTTTTTATCCTAGTAGTAAGAATAGCTCTTCTATAAAGGGTTTTCTATTATAAATAAAATAAAATAAAGGTATTAAAATATAAATTATAGCTGTTTAGTAAATAGTTATTATTATATATATATATATATATATATAGTATTTTAATATTTTAGTATAGTGAACTATAGTAAAAGAGACTAGGTTTTGCGGAAAATCAGAATGCGGCCGCGAGCCCAACTCTGGCTGCCAACCGCTCCC
>JARWZN010000005.1:3047646-3130982 GCA_030015385.1 Trichoderma sp. BMH-0061
TAAGGAGAGAGGCTGCTTTACAGTTCGGGTTCACATTGCCAGTCTTTTTGGGCATNTGCTCTGCTTGCAACCCGCTGCCTTTGGCACCGCCCACGCAAATATGTGAATCTGAGGAAGAAGTATTGCCAGTGGTCTGGTAGTCTCTTCTGTACGTATTTGGGAATGGCATCGTCACAATGCAGCCTGACCCCCACATTCCAGCCGAGCCAGTGACTGACTGGCGAATATTCCATTCGACTATTACTGCTCCCGCAGTAGCTCCCGAAGTTGCAGACACAGTAAATAGCATGTCTTGAACTTCCAGTATTCCAACGTCTCCGCGCTTGCCAAGTTCAACTGCTACGCGAGGATGTGCCTCGTCGCCAAAGTATGATCCCCTGGCCATGATTTGGGACCAGGCNNNGCCAATGATACGGGAGCCTACTGGTACATGAAGAGTACTTGTTATGGCATAGACTCCATGGGGGAAATAGACAATTGATGATGTGTTGGCAGCGCCGTCTAGGATAGCGTTGAGCGCCGCTGTATCGTCTGTGACTCCGTCGCCCTTGGCTCCGAGCTGCTTCACGTTCATGACTTTATTGGTTGGTACGCTGTAGTACGTCGGCCTCCTCCTTGTAAAGAGATTTGGCTTCATGTTCTGGTTTGTTACTCCGAGGAGGCTGGTTGGACGTGTCATGGCTGGGATGTTGGCGCCGTTGACAAATTTACTCGGGCCAGTGGCATTTTTGATTTGACCGAAGCCCCAGCTGTCAACGAGGACTTGATTGCCGCCGGCAAGCATTGTGGTTCCGCGAACGTTGTCTTGGACTGCCTTTTGAACATTGAAGAAGCCGACAATTTGAAGTAAGAACGATGTTGAGTTTTCTGCAGCCAACGATGTGACAATTCCATTAGGAGTATTGGCGATTATTGTGTCAACTAGCACCAGCGAGCCAACCCCCTGACCAGTGCTATGGGCACCTCCAGCCTTTGAACAGTTAGAAACATACACAATNNNGGGACGTGTAAGCATGGTTCGGCAATCTCTTACACCACCGACAACAGTAAGTCCAGTAGCGCAGCTTTCGATAACAAAGTCCTGCATTGTCCAAGCCCATTCCCAGTGGATCTGGATGCAGTANNNCATTGCACAAAAATCAAGTGANNNGTCGTAAACTGATAGNNNCCCATATAGACCNNNCAGAGGNNNGCCATGTGAAGCTTGCTTCATACAACATATAGGTAATATCAAGGAATCATACCCAAAGTTGCCTCCAACGAATGTGAGCTCAGCGAGGAAACCTCCTGAGCCATTCGCCATGTAAATTCCCTGACATCTCAAGTTAGCCTCTGTAAGCCAAGAAGAAAATAATTGTTCTGTGAATATACCTGCTGAGTATTCCCTGGTGTGTTTGAGTTGAATAGCATATAAAATGTGACATTTTCGATTGATGTTCCTTGCGCAACCTGTCACAAACCTAAGATTAGATCCCCATATAACGCGGTGGTTAAACACAATTGATGACACATGGAATGGTAATACCATTCCAGCTGGAATTCAAATCAGGGGTTATAGTGCCTCGATTCGCACCGAGGCTCAAAATGCAGCGGTCAATACCCAGGGGTTCTTTCATGATATATGAATCCTTTCTTTCTATAGTAATCCCACAGCGTCAGATACATTAGCTGTAATAGAACTCACAGAAACTAATGAAATTCATAGAATGTAAGTAGCTAACAAATGATCGATTTCCATGATTTTAAGGGCTTATATAATATTTCCTTTTCTCCGGGCGTCATGATGCTCCACCACACACTTCAGAATAAGGCCACTGTATTCGAAGATGCAGCACGAGATGCCCGTCTGGTTTCATTACACATGGGGGCTATTGTATTCCACCATCGCACAGTATCCCAGTTGTTCTTGTCTTCTTCTACCAAACGTTGCCAGTCGGTAGTAACGTAGCCACGAGCACTCTCGAAGAAAAAGAACTGTAACCAGCGTAATTGTATGCGGATCCACGGAGGGAATTCTTGCACACCCCCTGCTCTTTGTTGATGGCAGTTTCTCGATCAAGGATCCATACCCAATTGTCGCGGAGAATCTGTTTCGCTTGCCGCCTTTCAGGGCTTGATTTGGGAAGAGGCGCCACTGGCGGGGTGTCTGCTGGAAGCCCCTCGAGCATTTCAAGGACTCTTCCGTCAATTATCAGGCAAGTCTCATAGCGCGTGTTTCTCCGCCAGTCCTCTTCGTCTTGCGGACCGGTGTTAATATCGAAAGACTCTACTCTAGCGGCAAAGTCTTGGCCAATAGGAGTAAAATCCTCGCTGCCTTCTGGCTTGGTAATTATTAAAGAATCCCCATCCATGCTTTACTACAAGGTTCACTTGTGGTAATAAGATCAATCACATACACCTTAGTTTAGCTTGTCTTATGTCTTGTTCTTCGACATTCACTTATGTACGAATAGCTCAGAAGCGGCAAACAAGCGAACGAAGTATTTCATCTGACTCTTTTTGAGATTATACTTGGATAAACTAGGTGAGAAACTTTTTCATGCCAGCATCATATTATTTAACAGAGCAACCGAATAGTTGAAATGGTTTATGGCGCATTACACATCGAGCTATTATATCTGTCACCTTATATGAATCACTACCCAAGTACCTGAGTTGTGAGATGTCAGCGGTGTCTCATCCCTAACCACGTCAGAAATTGTTTAGCGTACCAAGCGCATGCATCCATGGGGTAAAAAGGCCATATATCATATGAGTGTAATGACGAAATCTAAATTCAGATATGAATTGTGATATCAAAAAGAACCTGTAAAGCCAGCATTATACTATGCACTGTTTCTGAACTTCTCTCCTGCCCTCCGCACCTCTATCCACATACTGTGACATTCGGTGATTTCCTCCCTTTTCGAGTTCAACACCTTACCCATCTTTTTTCAAGCTTAGAGTCGTCCTCAATGTCATCATGGAGGTACTGTAACTTTTGCGATAGGTACTCGTTGTCTGTTACAAGTCTGGATGCGGCCTCTGCAAATTATGTCGTTAGCTGCTCTAAACTAGACGAGGAGGAAAGTTCTTGTATAACGTATATGCGGCTTTATAGTATTATTACTCACTGTTGATATCCTCAATAGCCGTTGCAACCTCTAGGGAATGATCGCAAAGATCGTGCATATTGTTTTGGAGTGTTTTGATGCTCCCTAATAGAACCGTTTTCGTCAGCTTCAGGGAATGAATCACTTATTGGACGGATGGGAAAAACTTTACCGTCTGCTTCGGAAAACTTTTGCTTCTGTTGTTCGCTTTCATCGGAGAGCTCGTCATATCTTCTTTTCAAGTCTTTAAGGTCCCTCTCAAGCATTTCTCGGCTGCGGAGGATATCGCTTTTAATGTTGAATGTGCTTGCTAAAGCATCGTTTATGCCTTTCATAACTGTAATGCGATTCGAGTTAGCTATCGCTCCTTGGATATGGGTTTTCTTTATCATCTTACAGCTCCAGACAGGTGTGTCTTCTGAAGGGGCTTTTTGCCACTGACGGTTCAGGTCAGTGGCTTTCTGCTCCAGAGCTGCCATTTCATTCTCCATTTCCTTAATTTTCGCCCCAACTCTCATGTGCCACTCTTCGTCTGACATTTTGGCTCTTTCCCAGTGTTTAGTGAGCCGCTTGACCTCTTCATAGTTTCCGCTTGTGTTGACTTTGAACTGGGAGGCTTTTAGTACACGCATTCATCTACTTGCCTGACTCTTCCATCTTTCAAGTTGCTAGCTGAATTTGGCACCGCTAGCGCACAATGATCGGAGGAGATGCACTCACTTCTTGGACACGCCGGTTCATTGTAGCGCTCTGTTCCGAAAGATTACTCGCGTCTCGGCCCAAGTCTTCAAGCCGATCAAGTAGCTCTACCAGGGCACTTCTTGGATCCTGGGTGCCATCCTGGGCTAGCGCATCTAGGCGAACTTCAAGAAGTTTTATTGCCGACTCCGCAACTAAAACAAGATGCTCGCCTACGCCTGGTTAATAAGTCGTGACCCAAGAAACCATGGTTAGGTGTGTACTCGCCAATTTGTGGCAAGTCGAGAAGAGCGACCTGTTTGAACTCATTACAATTTTGGTGTATCTTAACAAACACTTCAAGAGCGAACTGTGAAGCGTAATGTTAAATTGGGAGAACGCACAGCAACTAATTGTGACGATTCTGCTTACATCGTACACGGATGGATCCCTCTCAAGAAAGATCTGAAGCGTCCCTCGATTGAACCGATTCTCAAAATCTGGTGAGTTTCCAGGAAGGCTAGTACCGTCAATTATGGCCTGTCTAAGAATCGTGAAGGACCTAGGATTAAGTTGAATGCTCATGGTCCCGTTTTCGGCATCCTTGAGAAGGAATGATCCCGTATTTGGAATTTGTAGTACAGTGTCCATGTTTCAGGATGCGGACGAATACCTCTGTGTGATAGATGAATACTTGATTGCTAAACGGTCAAGAAATAATGAAGATAATATCGAAGAGATGCGAACAGAAAGACGAGCTTTATACCTGGATTAAACCAGGGGTGAGTGGCAAAGTTTCGAAATCAAGATCGGGCGGCAGCCCCGTCTACTCACAATAGTCCAAATGCATGTGGTGCTAGGCACAAGCTGAAAGATCAGACTATTGACACGCAATATTTTAAACTATCTATAGACTGCATATGGCTGCAGACGGGGGAAATACGCGAGGATCTGGCCGTTGGTGCTGGCCGCCACAAATTTTCACGATGTGATCCTGTTCTAACTCAAGAATCATTAGGCAATGGGACAGTTCGTTTCAAATAATTAGGAGTAGAGAACAACTCTTTTGGTATAATCCGAGGTTTGAAGTATTGATAAATTGAATCACAGTTATAGGAATACGATTATTGATAACGTGGTTCACTTTATACGGCTTCACAAACTAATCAAATCAGAGGTTAAAACTACCTGACCTACACCGCTGCCTATACTTCGTGTCTACTCATATTTATAGCTCACATCACAAAACAATTCTACTTCTACTCCGGTTAGGCTGCTTGTGTCTATCTCATCAGTGGACAATCCCCCTCTTGCCAGGCTGACCGTCCAGTTCGTAAAAGGAGTCTGTGCCGTATAATCCTGAGCCAGGCCGCTGTCACCGTCACAGGTGATTTGATCGCCGCGAGATGGATCAACCTCGTAAAGAATCGTACGGGTATCTCCGGTAAACGAGTACGTCGCCGACGCCGTGGGCTTGTCACGCGGAGGTGCAAGATCCATGAAGCGGCCAGTGGTCTGCAGAGCGAGACGAAGACACCTGCTGCTAGCCGTGGCCTTGATTCCATGCAGGTGGACACGCACACGCATAAGTCTAACCCGGAAGAAGCCGTCAAAGGTTGGGTGCGTGGCGGGAATGGAAAATTGAAACCGGCCATCCTGCCCCAATTCTTGAGCCACGCCAGACAGATTCATGCCCAAAGCCTCGTGGCCAAGCACGAACGACTTTCGCTGTATTGATGCCTTGGAGCCGAATGCCGAAATGGCGCTCTGGAGACGTGCGGCATCTGCAAAATAATCCACGACTGGCTTGACGGGAGACAACTTGACAGGAGGGTGCGGATCAAGTGTGTGGTAGTTGTAAGCGTTGACGTACGAGTTGAAGTCAACGTAAACAAGAGCTCTGACGGAGAGAAGACGGTCAAACATTGCCATTTTGAGCACGCTGACCAGTTCATTATTCTCCGTGAATCGTTTTATCATGGCCTCGATAGCCGGGCGGCTCTGCGTTTGCTGCCGGAGGCGCAATCGTACCGTAGCCAGCTCGTCACCACGAACGACGACATTGACCCGAGATTGCAGATATGTCTTGCCGTGAACGACAAGCGAGCGCAGCGCGAACAGATACTTATCCTGGTTTGGAACCCCCAGGTTCTGAAACTGGCTCTCCAGCAGGCCAACCTGAACATCAAAAATATCCCACTGCGCCGTTGCGTTGAGAGCATCGAGCTTCATGTCCCCTTCCTTGAGCGCGTTGGGAAGATCGAGGGCTGCCTGAGCAGTCTCGATAGCAGCAAACATTGCCTTGATAGCGGTGAGGAGCTCACCAAGTTTTGCAAGGATTGGTTCGAGCTTTTCATATATCTCCTTGATCTTGGCAACAATCTCCTTGATCTTCGCAATAGCCTGAGCAGCCTTGGAGGCAGTTCCAACAAGACTGGCTCCCGCAACTGCAACTGCTGGAGCAGCCGCACCTGCAGTAGCAACAGTAGCTGCTATGGCTACACCTACTTCGATGAGGCCCATCAAGATACCTTTAGCTGCTGCAATCTTCTGATCCTTCTCCCAGCTTATCACGTCTCCTTCGAACTGCTTGCTGGCTTCGTTTACTTGCTTTTGCGTCTTCTGAAATTGCTTCTCAGCGTATGAATGCGCCTGCACAGCTTCATCATAGCGCTTCTGCGCCAGACCGGAAAGGAAGCCGTATTCTTCCAGGGCCATATCGCTCTTCCGCAGGAGATCAGCAGCCAGGTAGACCCAGCTTGTCGCGCTCCGCTCCTCAGACGTATACTCCCGAAAGCTATCCTCAAATGCCTTTGCGGCCAAGAGGCGAGACTTGAGAATCTGCTTGGAGGCATAAATGTTGAGGGAGGGCACGCTGGAGATCATGCCAGAACTGTCATCCGACGCGATGCTGTTGCGGAGTGATTGGGCTTGGCTGCCCAGAGANGAGCCCCGNACTGTTTTTGTAGCCGCACAAATCCAGTTCAAAATTGACAATGATAGTTTGGGGTTCTGATAAACCATTACAGCAGCCATGAGATACTGGAAATTCAGGAGACGCGGAAAATTACTAGAGAAAAGNNNATGNNNATGGCTGAATGCAAGTGAGAACAGGGGACATGAAAAGGTCACNNNCTCCGTGGTAAAAGGAATGCTTTTGAGTGAACCATCCTCATTGATGAGATTCATCCAATTCTCACATTGCATTTCCATCTCAGGCCCAGTGGGCATCACCTCCTCTTTTATTCCTGCTATTCCCGTGCCGCTTGAGGTATACGAGATACCGAACGCGCCATCGGGAATGGACACGGTCTTCTGATCCTTCTGGTCCATATCCCCAACAAACTCGACGCGGAAGTGCTCAGGCAAGATTTGAGCATTGATCAACAGGCGTGAACCTCGATTCAAGCGCATCCGAATTGCAGGGCCAGATTCCGCTGCCGAGAACAGAATCTGACGCGCGAATATGTTGCAAAAGAAAGTATTTTTGCCCATGATAGGGATTGTCTCGGCGATGATGAGAGTGTCGCAATAGAGCGATATGCGTCGTGGAGGAGTTGTCTGACCCTTACTGGCAGCGGCGAGATGCTGCAGAACTTGGTCCATGTAGAGGACCGGTGCTCTGTAGTACCCNNNAATATAGGTCAATACCTGGGTATTCATGATGGATACGCAAACTTGNNNGATGTAGCAGTGAGAGCGNNNTAAGATTTGATCTTTACTTACATTGAATTTTGTGATATCGTAGTACTGGAAGCGTATGATCTCTTGTGCCAGCGTCTTCTCTTGGAGCGTCAAGCTCTCGAAAGCAAAGGTGGCTGCATTCTCGATATCCATGTTCAAGTATGCCAAAAAGAATAGCAATGATTGTAGAGAATAGAGTGCAAACTACTATGTCATGTTGCGAGCATTGTAGATACGCGGAGCATTTCAGCCTTTTATGACACAAGTTAGCATAAACCGGAGCCTGTGGCATTTGTAGGAGCAATATCTCGTCCATAACGGGATAACGAAGACCTACTCAATGGCTTCACATTTGGCAACCAACAATTGGTCAAAAAAGGCGGAGCCAAGGCATATTGTTCCTAAAGCTCAGCTGAAAATATTGGTCCGGCGGCTGCATGAGATCTATCCAGGCCCAGAGCTCGTTTAGCTGTTTTCTTATGCGATATTTGACATGGATTAAGCGGCATCGCACCGCTAGTTGTACAACTAGGCCGGCATATCTCACGAGTCCAGTCCACTTTCAGCTACGGACAAGGGAGCGGCCCGCGTCTATCCACTCAATAACCCAAAAAGCCAGCCAGCCACTGAGGCCAATAACTTCGTTTGTTGCATCTCAAAAAAGCCAGGATAAACACTATAGCCAGTAGTTCATGTTTACCGAATGCGCAGGAGACGGCACATTGCAGCTGAAGCGACATAGTCTTCAATAGTATACAGGACCCTAGAAGATTGGCGTTCGACTATTGATCTCTTCCGCCTGTATGATTATATGATGTATAGTCTACTCAACAGAAGACATGTCATCTTTTTACGAAAAACGGCTCTTCTGAGAGCTATATAAAGTATATTATACGACACAATATTTTCGATTTGAACAAAGCAACAGAGCCCACGATACTCATAGAACCCTGACTGATCTATACCACTCTATCACCGCTGCCCATTGTCACCATGTCTATAACTACCACTGAAACGTTGCAAGATGAACAGCTCAAGGGTCCCAATGATGCTGCCAAGATCTTCCTCCTTGGTGGTGCCCCCCAAGAGAGTGTGGAGAAGTTGGATCCCAGCGATCCTGCAGTAACTTTTATCTTGAACTCTGATGATTTCATCAATCTTCAGAAGTATATTCGTGCCTGCACAGCACTCCCATCCACCGAATCGCTGTTTGAGGCCGAATACTCTCGCGAGAACTTGAANAAGTTTTTCGCAGAGGATGACACTCTCTACAATGTAAACNNNCAACGTTCACCCCGCAAGTATTATAGACAGGTTATTGACTCTGGGTTCGTGTTTTTATTCATGAAGGAAGTCCTACCTAGGATGCACAAGAGAGCCAACGACTTTCAGATCAACACTATTGAGCCTATGATCACTCTTGGAGGTCGCATCGGTAACTTTGCCAAGGACTCTGGAAGATTTATGGATAGGCTTGTCAAGAATCTTGAAGTCATGGGCCAGCCAGGAATGGTCAAGGGAGTTGCTCAGTTTGACACAGCAAAATACGATGCGGAAAAGACACTCGATCGCCTAACTGACCATGCCAAAAAGGTGGAAGTTGAGTGTAAGGAGATGTTCGACAAGCTCACTGCGGTAAGTGGAATAAAAGAGTGCCCCTGGAAGGCTGAGGCACCCAGTGGAGACTGCGAATATAAATACGGTCTAATGCATGAGTTTTTCAAAGTCACCACGGAAACCCAAGATCTTAAAGATATTACTGAAATATCTAGACGCCTCAAGAAGATCATACCTAATGATGAGGCTAAGAAAAGCAAGGTCCAGAAGCTGCTCGACGATGCAAAGCGCCTCGTTGACGAAGCAAAGAACATGCTTGATGATGAGGTGCGAAAGGCTCGAGAGCAAGGCAAGGCAAAGTGGTACCGTAAGTATCCATTGAATCTACACAAGAAGAATCGAGCCGCATTTGTTGCAGATGCTACTGGTTTCAAGTTGCTAATATTANNNAAAAGACTTTATCCCAGTGTGGGCACGATTATCTTGATCATCGACATTGTCAGACACAAAGGTTTGATCAACAGTCTTCGAGAACTGAACGACAGATACGAGCTGGCGAAGAAGAAGGGAGACAATGCCATAGAGTCTATCACCGCAGCTTCTCGTAAGTACACGCCTATGGTAACTTTGCTTGATGGTAATTCGGACACTGACTTGTACTTGACTATAGATCAGCTCGATTCGCTGATGAGTGAGGTCCAAGGCGTGACAGATACTATCGACAACGCCATCGCATCAGTGGACAAGATGCAGAGTAAGTCTCTTCTTCAAAGTTCAATATCCATACGCCCTGCCTACGCAAAAGCTAAATTCGTCCTACAGAGNACATTTAATAGTCTTCAAGTTATGTTCCAGGATATCAAGGAAAAACTCGAGTACACGACGAGCGATCTCGGCGATGAGAACATCAAGAGCTTCGATTTTCAAATAGAGGATCTCCGAGATGCTGCAGTGACCTGGAAGCGTGTCTATATTCTTGCTCAGGTCTTTCAGAGCACTGGCCTGGTCAAAGATGCAAAGGATGCGCCCGTACAAGTAGGGCCGATAGCAGAGAAAGAGTCAGGCTAGTGCAAGAGAAAGGGATTGCGATTAGAGAATATTGCAGTGTAGAGCCAGTTACTCAATTTTTTTTAGTTATTCAGAAATGAACTGACTATTTATTCTACTTTATTAGAGAGGGCAACATCTTGATAACAAGACCTAAAGTTACGGATCGCCTGACAAGTGCTCTATTCCGCTCTCGCGCCTGCAAGTCTAAGTATGTGCGGTAAAATATACCACTCTGCAATACAGCGGTCTTTTGTTTTTGTATTCAATCTCAACGACATTAATCTAGTGAGATAGATTTGATTTATTTAGAGGATTCTAATGTAGCTAATAGATAGCCTTTATCTGCGTAGTAGCATTTCGTACTGTGATTTAGAAACCAGAGAGTCTCAGACTTGTAGAGATCTTCAGATATTGGTCAGGTGTGACTTCAAATTTTGACAGCAAATAGCAATAAGAATACTGTCACGACCCAGCTCTTATGGTCGCGACAAGGGGCCTATAGGGTAGGCACTCCCGGGTTAACGTCAGGCTGCGCAGCTAATTAGGAAGCAGTTAATAAAAATTAATGTTAATTTTAATTAATATAGAATAAATTAATTAAGATTATAAGTAATTTTACTTAACTTTAAAATATATAACTAAATATATAAGTTTATTTTATATTACTTATTAAAATACTTAAATAGCTAGTTATTATTAATATAATAGTATTTAAATTAAATACTTTTTTTTATAGTTAATAATAAAATTACTTATTTACTAACTTAATTACTTTATTAATATAAATTATAAAATTATTTTAAAGTTTATCCTTTAAAAATAGCTAACTTATATTAACTTATAAACCTTAGTTTATTATATAATAATAACTTTTATTTAAATAATTACTTTAGACCTATAGGTAATAAAATACTAAGGAATTAATAGCTTATAAGTTTTAAAGTTTTAAATAATAATATTAATTATAAAAGTAAAGTTTAAAGTAATTATAATAGTAATATTAAAATATTAAATAATTTTAAAAATATTATTAAAAATATTATAATAGCTTTATAATTACTTACTAACTTAAATAAAATTAACTAATACTTTATAATATTTAAAGAACTTATAGAATAAATATATTAAACTATTAATACTTAAGTAGTTATTATAGTAATACTTTAAGGTTAATAATTAGTAAAAAACCTAGCTTTTATAATATAATAATAGAAACCTAAAGAGATTATTAAACTACTACTATTAAATAAGTTTAAAAAAACCTTAAGTAAATTTAAAAGTTTTTTACTAATATAAGAAATTACTTTAGTTACTTTTTAATTACTATAGCTAATAATATTATAAAAATCTAAATTATAGGAAGTTACTTAACTAAAATTATTAAAAATTAGTTTAAGTTATACCTTAGGGATTATAAGTAAACTAGGATTATTAAAAAATAATATATATTTAACTTATTTATAAACTATATTATATTTAAAAAATAGTTTAAAAAACTATATAGAAAATCTAATAAAACTAAGGAAGCTAAAGATATATTTCTTTAGATTAAGTAAAAAAAACTATATACTAAGTATACTATTACTTTTATATATTTAGCTATTAAAATTAACTTAAATAATAAAATATAATATATATTTTACTACTAAAGACTTAATATAAATATTAAAAATAAACTTTCTAAAGATAAAAAACTTAATATTTTTAATAAACTTATAGAAAAAGCTACTTATATTAATAAATAATAATTTTAATAATATTAAAAATATAAATAAAAAAGGAATCTTTAAAAAATAATTTTAAAATACTTTTATTTTAGTAATAATATTAATTAAGGAAAAAAAAAAAGGATTTTATATTTTTTAATAATAGAAAATTAAAATTAATAAACCTTAGTATTATTAAAGTATAATATAAAAATATTAAATATTATAACTATAGAAAAAAAATATATAAAAAAATATTACTAAGTTTTAAAAAAAGATAATAATAAAAAATTTATATTTATTTTAAAACTTAAGGAAAACTAAGCTATTAATATTATATAACCTTTAATAAACTATAATATATTATATTTTTTAATATATTATAATAATTAATATTAAATATACTTTAGTAATAAGTAAGGCTTAGGATAGTTCCCTAAAGGACTTAAGATATATATTTTAAATATACTTAAAGAAGTTACTTAAAGAGATATTTTTAACTTTTAATATAATTTTAATAAAAAAGAAAAAGTACTTTAAGAATAAAAATAAGAAAAACTAAATAATAAAATTATAATACTACTATATAGGATTATAATATAGGATATATTAACCTTAATATTAATAAACTATATTTAAATTATAAATTATAAAAACTTTAAGAATTTAAGTATTTTTATAAATAAAAACTTTTAAAAAAAGAAAATAATAATAGTAAAGATAAAATTATTTATAATAAAAGTAAATATATTTATAAAAGTAGTTTTTAAAAATTAAACTTAATAACTAAAAAATAATAAAATAAAAATAAGGACTATTACTTTTTTATAATTAATATAAATGTTTATTATTAATAAAAATAAATTATATAAGCTTTATAAATTATAAAGATTATTTAATAACTAATATTATATATATAATCTTAAAATAAATAAAAATTATAATAATTTTTTAAATATTATATTATTAATAAGCCTTATACCTAAGGACTTTTTTAAATAATAAGGAAGAATTTTAAAAATTAATATAACTAAAGTATATAATAGAATTTAGGTATTAGAAAAGGAATTTTAATAATATTATAATAATAGAAATACTTTATACCCTAAACCTATAGAATTAATTTTATATTATATTAATAATATTTTACTTATAGATTAATATAATAAAGCTAATATTATTAATTATAAATTACTATTATATAAATAATATATTATATTTAAACTTTAAAATAGTATAAAAATTATAAAGCTATAGAATATAAATAAAAGGAATTTATATTTTATAATAAAGACTATTATAAAAAATATTAATATTAATACTAAGCTTTTATATATATTACCTATAATTTAAAATAATAAAAATTTAACTTTATAAAATATAATAATAATAATAAACTATAGGAAATTAACTAAAATAACCTTTAGAAATATTATAAATTTATTACTAAAAGTATCCTTTAGCTTAAATATACTTAGTATAAATAATATAATATTTAAAATAAAGAACTAAGATAAATTACCTTAGACTTAGATAATATTAATATTAACTTTTATAGTAATAATTATTATAATAGTATTAATAATATAATTTACTATAATTTAAATACTATAATAAAAGGAAAGAAATTATAGAAATTTCTAATAGATAGATAGTTAAATAATAAATTAATTATAATCTATATAAACTCTAAAGCTATAATAAGCTATATTATACTTTAATTAATTAATTACCTATAGTTAAACTATTATTAAAAAAAAAAACTATATACTTTTATAAATATTAAGAAATAATAATTTATATATAATAATAAAATTATTAATTATAAAATTAATTACTTTATAATTTAGTTTAGTAAAATTAAAAATATATTTAAATTTAATATTATAAATATTATAAAATATAATATACTTTTAAAATATAATTAACTTAAATTATATAACCTTAATATTAATTAAATTAAAAGCTAGATAAAATAATAAACTTACTTTAAATTAATTAATTTTAAAAATATATTATAACTAAATTAAAAAAATTAATAAAATATTATAATATTTTTAATAATAAAATTAATAACCTTTATATTAAATAAAAAATATAAAAATATATAAAAAAAAAAAAATTATAAAATAAGTATAATTTAAGGAGCTAAAGAAACTCCTAAAAATAATTAAATATATTAAAAAACTTAAGAAAAAGTAAATTAGATTTTTTAACTTAATTATATAAAAGGTTAAGGAATTATATTACTAAGACTAAGATACCTTAAAATAATTAAAAAATATATTAATAAACTTTTAATATATAAAAGTCTTTAATAAAGAATTTAATATTAAATTATTAAAATATAGTTAATAAGATTATAAAATTAAACTTATAAATAATAAAGTTTTAATATTTAATAAAATTTATAACTAAGTATATTAAGCTTAAGATACTTAATAAATAAATTAAAGATTAGTTAAAAAAAATATATTAAACTTTTTAAATTTTTAGTAAAATATTTAATTATATTTATATTTAAAAAAAATAAAAACTTTAATTTATTATAAATTATTAATAATTAAATATAATAATTAAAAAAATATTATATTATTACTTTTAATTTTAAAAATTAAAAATTAGTTTATAAAAACTAAGATTTTTATTTTACTAAATTTTAAAAAAGTATATAATTTTATTTAAATTAAAAAAGGTAATAAATAAAAAACTACCTTTTATATTAAATATAAACTTTATAAATATTAGGTAATACTTTTTAAATTTATAAATACCTTAGTAATATTTTAAAAATAATTAATTATATATTATAAAACTATATAAATTATTTTATTATTATATACTTTAATAATATTTTTATTTATTTTAAAAATTTAAAAAAATATAAGAAATATATTAAAAAAGTATTATAAATACTTTAAAATAATAAACTTTTAATAAAACCTAAGAAATATAACTTTTATATATAAAAGGTTATATTTTTAAAATATATTATTACCTTAGGAAAAGTTTAAATAAACTTTAAAAAACTTAAGGTAATTAATAATTAAAAACCCCTAAAAATATTAAATAAATATAAAGCTTTTTAAAACTTATTAATTATTATTAATACTTTATTAAAGACTTTTTAAAAATTATTATATTATTTATAAATTTAATAAAAAAAATATTAAATTTAAATTAATATAAAATACTTTAATACTTTTAAATACCTTAAATAAGCTTTTATAATATATTAGTATTTATAATATTTAACTTAAATAAACCTATTATAATTAAAACTAATACCTTAGATTATATAATTAGTAAAGTACTTAGTTAATTAAATAATATAAAAAAAAAAAACTTAAGTTTATTATTTATTTTTTAAAAATTAAATAAACTAAAACTTAAATATTTTATTTATAATAAAAAGTTTATAATTATATATTAAATATTTAGTAAATAATATTAAAAATACTATTATAAAAGAAGTTAATTTTTAGTAATAATCTTTATAAATTATTAAAATATTACTTACTTTATAATAATATAAGAATTATTTTATAAATAAATTAAGTATTATAAGTAATTTTTTAAATTTAAGTTTATTATTAAATACTATAGTAAATTAAATAATAAATATATTAATATATTTAGTAAATACTTAAATTACTTTTAAAAAATACTAAAAGTTAAAGTATAAATACTAAAGAAAAATTAATATAAAAACTTAATTATTTAATTAATTAATATTATATTAAATTAAAATAAATAATTTAATTATTAATAATATAAAGGAATATATTAAAAACTAAGAGAATAAATAATACTTAGAAGGTATTTTTATAAATATTAAATACTTAATAATAAATAAACTTATTTAAGTATTAAAAATTTATAAAGTAAAATAATAAAATTAATTTATATATATAAACTTAATAAATATTATAAAATTAAAAAACTATATAATAAATTAAATAATACTTTAAATTTAAAAATATTAAAAATAAATATAAAAAGTTATATTAAAATATATAATATATAAATAAATTAAAAGTTCTAAATATAAGTTATATAAATAACTATAATTATTATTTATATTATAATAACTATAAAAATTAATTTTATTTAACTTAATTATTAAACTACTTTCTTTTAAAAAAACTAATTATAAAAATACTTTATAATAATATCTTTATAATAGTTAATAAACTTATAAAAATAGCTTACTTTATATTATTTAAAAAAGCTAGTAATATAAAAAAATTAGCTTATATAATAATAAAATATATTATAAATAATTATAAACTATTAAAAGATATAATCTTTAATAAAGGAAATATATTTATATTTAAATTTTAAAAGTATTTATAATTAAATTAAAAATAAATTATAAAGCTAATATAACCTATTACTTATAAATAAATAAATAAATAGAAAAAATTAACTAAATAATTAAAACTTATTTATATTATTATATTAATTTTAAATAAAATAACTAAGTAAAACTACTTTTTATTATATAATTTATTATAATAATATAAATTAAAATTAACTAGGAAATTATTATTTTTCTTAAACTATAGATTTAAACCTAAAGTTTATTAATTACTAAAGTAAAGGAAAATATTAAAAAAGCTATAATTAAGGTAGAAAATATAATTAAATTATATAATAAACTATAATAATAACTTAAATTTATTTAATAAAGAATAATTAAATATATAAATAAAAATAAAATTAAAGAATTAACTTTATAGGAAGGGGATATAATTTAGCTTTATTAATATATATAAGAAAATAAATAAGTAAATATTAAAATAAATAAATTAAGTAATAAACTTAATTTTAAGAAACTTAAACTTTATAAAATTTTAAAAAAATTAAAAAAGTAAATTATAAATTTAAACTTTTAAAATAATAGAAAAATAAAAAAAATATATATATTTAATATTTTATATTTCCTTATTAAAAAAAGTATAAATTAATAAAAAAATTAAAAAATTTATTTAAAATAAAATTATTATTAAAAAAAAAAAAAAATATAAAGTAAAAGATATTAATATAGTAAAAATAAAAAAATAGTAAATAATATTATAAAGTATAATAAAAAAAAAAAAAAAAAAAAAAAAAAAATATAAAAACTTATTAAATATTTTAAAAACTTAATAATATTAGTAGAAAAACTTTATTAAAGCTTAAGGATTATACTAGCTTAAGATTTATTATTAATATTCTTAAATAATTTACTAACTTTAAGGAAGTAAGAATAACTTTAGAAAACCTTTATTAATTATATTATAGTAGCTTAAAAAGTAACTTTTACCTTATACTTTTTTTATTTTAATTATTTTAATTTTACTAAATTATTAATACCTTAGGATATTATATATATTACTTTTTTAAATTATTTTTTATATTATTTTTAAAAATAAATAACTTTAGTTATAAAATTTATAATTTCTTTTTTAATAACTTTAATTTTATAATTAAATTAATTATATTAATAGGAAATATATAATAATTATTAAAGTATAAGAAATACTTTATAATAAGATTTATAATCTTTAATATACTTTAAGTAGTAACTTAAGTTAATTTTAAAAACTAAATACTAAGATTTTTTTCTTTTTATAATAAAAGTAAGGTTTTATTTTAATAAATTATAATAATATAAAAGTAATAAGTATTATACTTTTATTAAGTTTTTTTTTTTTTTTATATTAACTAAGTTAATAAATTTTTAAATATAAAAAGTTATATTAGTAATAAATAAGTAATAAAATAAAAAAAATACTTATAAGTAAAAGATATAAATACTTATATACTAAATTACTTAGTTTTAAAAATAAAATTAATAAAAAGAATTATATTATAACTTAGCTTTTATAGTTATAATAAAGGGCTATAAAGTAAAATAAACTCTAAGTTAATATTAAATTATATAATTAATTAAAAAGTAGTTAATAAAAATTAATATTAATTTTAATTAATATAAAATAAATTAATTAAAATTATAAGTAATTTTATTTAATTTTTAAAATATATAATTAAATATATAAGTTTACTTTATATTACTTATTAAAATACTTAAATAGTTAGTTATTATTAATATAATAGTATTTAAATTAAATACTTAGATACTCTTTCTACAGCTAGTAATAAAATTACCTATTTACTAACTTAATTACTCTACTAATATAAATTATAAAACTATTCTAAGGTTTATCCCTTAGGAACAGCTAACCTATATTAACCTATAGGCCCCGGTTCGTCACAAATACATTTTGGGCACGCCTATTGAGCCTAAGCGTATGCTTGATATGCCGTCCCTAAATTGGCCCGAACCGCAGCAGAATCCATGGAATAAATCGGATATTGTTCGTGCCGAAACCTTTTCTACGATTCCTCAGGAGATATTGAAGGCCCATCCTATTTCAAAATGATCATAGATTATACGATGGGAATACGGAAAGATACTCTGTTCGTTTCATCAGGCTGGTGGTATCACATCATTGGACGACAACTCGAGACCACTCGCGATTATTACCCAACTGGGAGTTGGGGCGAAAAGTTGTTAATGCAGTTAATTCAACAGAACGAATGCACTTCATCTTTTCTACTAGGTCGGCATCAAGATCTGACTTATTGTTTCCGACCCGAATAATTACTAAGTGGTCAGATTTGTGCCACAGGCATGGACTTAGGTTCTCAGGTCATGGGGTGTGGATCAGAAGAGCTTCTTCGAGTGGTTTCACAAAAGAGATAAGTAACATTGAAGTACCCTTCTCTAATAGATTGCTAGAGTAGGCGATATCCTTGGCTTGCTATGAATAAAGGGGAAGCAGCCCCAGCTGGGGAAACTTTTGAGAATAAGGGTTGTAACTCTTGTCCCACTTCAACTACAAATACAATTACAGTTATCTGCATATCACTGGCATAGAGAAGATTCTTGGAAAAATAATCAAATACACACACAGCTTGATACTTTTTATGAAGAGAATTATTGGCAAAGTACGGAGTAGGCTCCTACAGTTGCGGATACCAACTGAATATGAGCTTTCAGAAAGGTTAGCTCATGGAGAGATTGTTGGCACCTTGCTTTTTTGGGATGCCGCTCTCCTATTGGCTCATACCCATCACATCTACAAGATGTGAGCCCAGCTGCAAACCAACTGTGGAGAAATAGCGGTCTATTTCTATCATCAAGGGAAGCTATCTAGAAAAGAGGCAAAGGAAGAAGAAAGAAAGCAACAGAAGACATCGTCTTCTATAGCAAACGGACTACGGGCAGTCGCGGCTTGCAACATGAGGAGGATCACGTGGATCCACACGTGATTCTCAACACCAACCAATTTGTCTGCCCCTTGATAACCGAGATTGCGGTCTTAGACACCAACTGCACCAACCTGCTGAGCCCACTGGATAATTAACAAGTAGAAGCGATACTCAGCCAGCGCCATGGAAATCAGGACGCTTGAGGAATGGAGTGATTGGTTCATGTGGAAGCGAGACGTCACGACCGCAGCAGCCTTGGTTATCGACACCTTGATCTTGTGAAAGGCATGACGACCGTATTGGAAATGGTGGACGCGATCGACACGTGGTTCCAAAGCTATGAAACCACTGCCTTCCTTGTTCTTTCCCGTGAATATGAAAGCTTGACACTCGAGGGCTGTACCGACGTAGCGGATTACGTTGAAAAACTTCTAACAGTACGAAGAAAAATTGAGCAACTAGACGAAAGTTGCAAGATTGGCGAAGCACACTTTATAAACAAGTTCCTCACAGGCCTTGGCGGAAATTACGAAGACTTCCTTGTCATCTTTAATATGAACCACAGCTTGATTCCCGAATACAAGGATGGCAAGATTATCAAACGCGGCGTCACCCTCTTTGAGGCAGTCGAAGCCGCTCGGCTACATGAATCGATACATAAATCACGACAAGCAAAGCTCGGTGTCATTTCCATGCGCTCCCGAGAGACCTGCTCAAATTGCCACAAACCAGGACATCAACAACAAGGGTGCTGGTTCCTACACCCAGAATTACGGACAGAAGCATCAAAGCGCCGCCGGCGAAGAATGCAGACAAGAATGCAGACAAGAGCATTCTAGAAAATGGAGCTCCAAAACATGGCAGCAAATTCTATCGCCTCAAGAAAAGAGCCCTGATTACCATAATGGGAGACATAAGACTGGGCAGAAGCCGTCGGGGGCGGCTTGGCATGCGAGAATGGCGACACGATGTCGATTCCTTGTCTCTTGAGGTCAGTGGCGAGCTGAGCTGAGCTTTCTCCGCTAGCTTCGATTCGACGTCGTTTGTTGTGCACACGACAAGAGCCACGGTCTATACGCAAGCCCGTACAAGTACCTTTTTGAGAGCTTGCAGGGGTGATCTTGCCATCATGACGGCTCTGAGTTACCCTTATTTGACATTCGGGTCCACTGGCTGCTGTCTCTTGACTGCCTTGGCCGCCATTGTGTCATAACTCCATCTTATGCTGGCCAAGAAAAGCCAAAAAATACTGCACCAGGAATTATCTACATGATGTGTGGTGCAAATCAACGCAGCAGTGTCAGTGTATCGGATGTCACGAGCCCGGCGATTACATTAGACCACACTGCATAATCATTTAGCCTTTTAACTCAAAATGGGATGGGTTGCCAAACACGGTCCTCAATGAAAGGGGCTTGGGTCATGTTTGACGGGACGCCCTATGCGCATTTGCACGTTTGTGGAAATCCATGGGCGGGCAAGGAATATGACTCCGAGACGAATAAGGCGAACTGGGACTTGAGATATCTTACGAGATAGTGGTGAATTAACAAGCCTGATTTTGGTCCCAAAGCCGCATTGTGTGTTCAAGGAAGGGGGTTGACCAGACGAATTGATTCCAACAAGGACGGTCGAGGAGCAGTAAGCACTCCTCACCGGGTCCTTGAAAACTTGCCATAATTTGGAGATTGCCACTAGAGACTCCAGAAGAATATTATTAGCCATCCTTTTTTATTAGTTAGCTTGCTTTAATAGTGCTTGTTACACTACATACCTAGACAAGACGCTTGATGACGTATCCCTTAAATTGTTGCACTGACCTGTCGCTGAGACGGAACTGTCAGATGATGTTGACAGGTTGTGTCGCCTTTCGTATCCTGTCCATCATCATCCAAGGCATTACATATCGGAGGTATAAAGGACAACAAAACAGAAGTTCTAAACTGATTATCTTTCTGTAAGTTGCAAAGGTACTTGGAACGCTAGTGCATCCTTCGCCCGTCCTTGGATCCTTCGTCCAACTTTCCGCCTGCGGTTAGCGGCGCGAGCTTTGGACGCTACACCGTCTAATCTCGTCCAAGCTGCCATATCTAGAAGGGACTGCGAACTTTCGAGGTTTACTGTCGATAGACTAGAAAACACGCGGGATTTGGCATGATGGAGAGATATGTCGTCTATATAAGTGAGCTGAATTCCCTACAAGACAAGTATTTTTTGGTTCAGCACCAGTTCTCTCCGCGACCCCAGCAAGCCAGCCGCTACTCAATCTCAGTACATCAATGTTTGATCCTGTGATATCATTGCCATCTAAATATTCTTGATTCAACTCAGGACATTCAATCTAGCTACCTATCCGATAGCTCAAGTCTGCCCAGTAACAGGTCATTATACGCCCACTTTCAACCCCTTCAAAGCCCTTCAACCAGCATTTTCGCCATGTCATCCCCCAACTCCAACCCTCGCATCGTCACCACGACGCACGACGCAACAGGAACCGCCATTTTTGGTTCCGACGGTCAAGTCCCATTGTTCCATCCCATGGGACCGACGGGCTCATCGTTTGCCGTATTCGACGTGCGCAACTCGGTGCCCATCAACAACTCGGAGCCTGCACAAAGCTACCCAAACATGATCCCACGCTGTCCGCCAAACGGCGCCATATTCTGCATCAGCAACATCGCGCCTCACTTCGCCGTGCCGATGCACCGGACGCTGAGCCTAGACTACGGCGTCGTGGTTAGCGGCGAGATCGTCATGAAGCTCGATAGCGGGGAAGAGAGAACTGTCAAGGCGGGAGAGTTCCTTATCCAAGGGGGTGTAAACCACCAGTGGATTAATAGGACGGATGAGATATGCCGGATTTGCTTTGTGACGCTAAGTGCGGACAAGGTCAAGTTGGCGGATGGGACAGAGCTTGATGAGATTACCGTCAAGAGATGATATGTCAGAAGATGGTTGCATATCGGGTCATGCTTGAGGTTGGCCTTTGTTTGTACCTAGTTGAGCATGCGTACATCCGTAATCAAATAGAATCGACTTGGGTAGATTATATGATGCTTTTGTCGCCCAAAAGATCTTTCATTCCGGTACATTCGCGAATCCTCTCATACAACCTCTGCGCGCGCTCTTTCTGATCTATGCTTGTCGCAGACGTTTCCGCCTTGATAGTACGAGTTGGCCATAGAAGCAGATACCCGCCAATGGCGCGGCACCGAGGCAGGCCATCGTTGCTAGAATGAAGCCGACCCATATGATCAACACTCCCAAGGGACTGGGGAACGGTGGCGAGGAACTCGTCGGCCAGCCATTGAATCATCAAAACGCACTCTGCAATGGTAGTGTTCAGTGTCTGCTCATCAACCTCTTCTAGATCTGGGGCCTCCAGAGCGGCTGTGGAGCACTGTAGTACTTGTTGTAGGAAGATGATGCGCGCTGCCCTGTGATAGTTCCACTCGTAGGCCATCCACACATCCGGATGCAGCTGAATAGTTTCTGTGATGCCATGAGCTGCTGAAGAAAGATCTGGCCGTTCCGCGACGACTACGTTGGTAAAAGACCACTGTGATGTCTGCCGCCAACTGACCGCTTCCTGGTCCGACGAATGCAACTCCTTGATCATGTCGACAACGGTCGATGCCGGTAGCCCACCTGCAGTAATAAGGCTTAACAAGGTCCGCGCCCGCTTACATGTCTCGAGGATGTCGTCGGCATTCTTCTCGAGGCGGACCGAGGGCTCGTTATCATTTAACCCCTTGAGCAAGTCTGACGTCTCGGGGATTTGCGACATGTGATATGCCAGTCGCTGCTTTTGCTTCGGGGTTAGCGAACGAAAGTGACCAAGGAAGCAGTGTTGAGGCCTTACAATTCGATGGTGTGCAAGTCGAAAGAGACTCCAGCCTCGCGCGTTGTAGACCAGATCACTACCACGTAGGCGAAGCAGTTGCGCCATTCCTTGGACGTGCGATCCTTTGCTGACTTGGTTCGGAGTATATAATGTCTGAACATCAGCAAAGTCTGCAAGAATACATGTATGTATAGCAAATCGTATGCGTGTGCCTACCTCGAATATATCCAGCACAACCACGGTCATGAGATCATAATCATCCGGCTCTTTGCCTGATGCAGCGAGCGACTCTCCAAGCGCCCCAAGTGCCATGCCATAACATTGCAGAGCTTTGCTTGCAAGCGCGTCGCTCTCTTTGTTTTGTGAGATGGCATCTGCGTATGCTGCCGCCTGCACAGCCCAGCGAAGCGCGTATCGGCCTTGGATGTTGACCTCTTTAAACATGCAAGGCAAATGCTCCAGGAAGCCAGGAGAAGACGTCTGATTGCAAGGATACAGGACATATTTATCTATGAATTGGTCTACAGCCTGGTCTTCGAGGGGCGGCTGGAATCGCGCTGGCGATTCCTTCAGCCACGGCCGAGGATTGCGTATCGTGATGCCCGAAGCTTCCTCCGGGGCGAGTGACGATGAGAACATGGAAGAAGATGATGGTCGAGAAGCCAAGCTCAAATTGGCGGATCTGCTTCGTTTCCGAGGAGAAGATGAAGATTGCGAGGAATCTCTGTGACTTGGCGGAGTTGCCATTTGCACTGCGTGAGTGTTGAANNNCCTTTTCCGTCTCGTTGCGGAATATGCGAGACGATTCATCTCGGTATCCCTCACAAATCTCGTTGCGGTGGATGCAGCGCTGGCAAGACGGCCGGCCCTCATCGCAGCGGACGCGGCGCTGCCGGCAACGCAGACATCCACGACTAAGATGTCCCATTTGTANNNACTCGATGGTCGGAAGATGGCTAAAAACGTGTATCCCGACTGCTGATATGAAGGTGTAAGACGAGGCCTTGATTTAGTGTACGCAGAAAGTATTGCGCTTGAATGAGGCTCTTCCCAGTTTGGCGCTATAAATGCGGCTCGCCCCGCGCCGCATTATTCGGCCTCGATCTTCTTAATGTCATCACGAACCACAACGACGCATGGCTCAGCTTGCAAAGATTAATTTGATCTGCAGGGCAACTTCCATCTTCCACTACCCATTTGTATATATACAAAGTTATTGAAGCTTGATATTTGCTTCTCTGCAGTGTTTTTCCTGAATCACTGAGCGAGGCATATCGGAAGCACATCCATTAATACTCCAAGTACTAATTAATATTAGGCTGGAAGCCGTCCAAGATGAAGACGGCCCAGAATTTCCCGCGCCTCAAGCTTTGCGATTCGTGCTCCCGGCTCTTCACCGACTACCGGGATGAAGCCAGGTCTGATCTCAACAGCACACGCTATCACATGTGGTACGAGCGTGGCGGATATCGGTATTGCCGGACTCGGCGTGAGCTCGAGCATGCCGCTGTCTTTGGCTGCGTCTTTTGCAAGGCCGTTGCTTCTCGTGATCGCAAGTATCAGCAGCACGAAGAAGATTCAGGCAGCTCGGACAATTCAGAGGATAAAACGGAGCTCTTCTTAGACGAGCAGCGCCCAGTTTGGTATCCGTCACTTGACGAAGACTTAGAGCTGAGCATCCGCTACAATTGGGTCGACAACGTTTTGTACATCTGGAGCCGGAGCGGGATTGAATGGAGCGGAGGCGACCTGTCATGGAGCATGTACGCCACCCCAAGTAAGTTGAGGCCAATATCCTGGCTGTAGCGAGTTCATATTTATTCAATTCTCCTCAGATGACCCAGCGGCCTCCGTTGTCCATTCACAAGCGCTACTACAAGACCTTGGGTCTCCCGAGAGCTTTGACGAGGCATGCGGGTGGATGGACGAGTGCCTCACCAACCACCACGAGTGTCCAGCACACATGCCGGCCGATCTGCCGACAAGACTCATTGAGCTGTCTCGTCTGGGCGAGCCCGAATCTGCACGTCTATGTGAGACCAGCGGGCAGAAAGGACACTATTGCGCCCTTAGCTACTGCTGGGGAGGAGACCAAGCACTCAAGACGCTTCGTGAACGGTATGACGGATACCAAAAGGAACTTCCGTACGACCAGCTGCCCCAGACGATCAAGGACGCATTTCAGGTCACGCGGAGCATGGGCCTGAGGTACATCTGGATCGATGCGTTTTGCATCCTCCAAGACAGCGATGAAGATAAGCAGACCGAGATGGCCAAGATGATGAGCATCTACCAGAAGACGCAGTTCACCATCTCGGTGGCGAGTGCCTCGGCCGCTACCGATGGATTCCTTCAGACCAATTATCACGACCCCAGCATTGGAGCCTTCTATCACCCCTCCGGGTAGAGGAGGAGACAATGGGTTCGGTTCTCATTGCGGATAGCTCGTCATCATTCGCCAGCGTTGCCGCGCACCAGCAGCCCATCAACACTCGGGGCTGGACTCTCCAGGAGGCTCTGCTCACGCCCCGGCTTCTCATCTTCACCAACATGCACATGGTCTGGAAATGCCAGGCTGGCTACCAGCCCGATTTCCACGCTACCTCCCGAGATGCTCGCGAAAGACGCCGTGGGGACTATGGCCCTTGGGATGCTTGGTCCTCGCTCTGCGGCTACTCGTTTACACGTCTCAAGGAGCTCGACGAGCTGGCTATCCCGGAAACTCCACGGGTTGGGGAGGAGTTTAACAGCCTTGGAGGCACTTACTCAACCTGGCAGTTCATCCTGAAAAAGTATACGACGAGGCAGCTCACCGAGGAAAGCGACCGACTGCCAGCCATCTCGGCCATCGCCCAGGCCTTTGCTGCCCATTTCAAGACTGAGTACTACGCCGGGCTCTGGGGACGCTTCCTGGTGCATGATCTCATGTGGGAGAATTGGCTTTCCAATCCCAACTCCACAAAGTCAGGGGCACCGTCGTGGTCATGGGCCACCATGAAAGGTGAGCTTCAGTACGACGGCGGCAACACCGATTATGCCCGAGCCGAGGTCATATCGTGCAAGACCACGCCCGTGTCGGACAGGAATCCCTTTGGAGCAGTTACTGGCGGCGAGTTGGTGATTCGTGGACACCTGAACAAGCTGTGGCTCGATGCGGTCGAGTCAAACAGACGGGAACTCTTTGACAGCGAGGGCAACGCCATTCCTGATGCCGAGTTTATCAGTGATGGCGGGTCCGGAGACTGGAACGAACGCCGCACCTCTGTGCTCTGCTTGGTCCTTGGCGACAAACCATACGCGACCAGGCACAGCAACTATCCAAACTGCTGCCCGAATTATATAACCAGGTGTCCCCAGTCGATAAAGTGCCGGATGATGGTGCTGGTTGAGAGTTTGGACAGGGTTGGGTGTTATCAGCGGATAGGACTGGCCAAAGCAGAGACGTATGAAAGGCCGCTCTGGTGGGAGAAGTGCGAGAGGGTGACGGTGACGGTTGTCTGATGGGCTTTTCTAGAATGCGATAACCTCGAAGAGAGGCATTGTTCTCTGCGGCTGTGTTGCGGCACTCGGCTGCATCTTCTGACCACTGTTTGAGAAGTCCGAGTCAGGATCTGAAGCTGGATGATGAATGAAGCCGTCTTCAAAGGTTTTATCGTTGAGTTGTTTTGTGTAAAGAAAGTTCAGGTAATGCGATTCTTCTCCAAGAAAACCTGACGATGGTGGGAGCAAACATATTTTCCCTAGTATTTAAGAAGAGCTTTGTAGATCTTGACAATCCTCTTTTGCAGCCAGCGTAAGACGGCTTGGAGGTCCTTGCCAACAGTAACAATGTTTCCAATTTCCGATAGCCCCAAGAGTGTCTTAAGACTCTCCCCAAGGGCCTTGGAACTCTCCAGTGATGATTGATCCAGCTTGCTCTAGGGTACAACGAATCCCTCAAACGGCCGGTGAGTCTATCAGCTATGCCGCAACAAACTCAGACTGCTCCTTTTTGAAGAGCGCCCACTTTCTACTTTCTGCTTGGGTATTAACTTTCTGATGTCTCTTCTCAGAAATGTTTCGCATTTTTTATCCAGACGTATGAAACACGAAGGAGAGGGCTTGTTGTCCTCGCTGGCCAGCTAGCACTCTGTTTTGCCGTTCTGGAGCTGCCGCTTGTCCGATTCCTCTTGGGCTTTTCCCAGGATAAAGGACAATTTATTAAGCATGTCTTCAATAGTTTCAATCTCTTCAAGACCCACGTTGAAGAGTAAAACTGGCCGATGTTTCTGTGTATCCTCATCTTTGGAAGAAGCCGCGCTGTATTGCGGAGAAGCGAATCCCCGTCGCTCGTCCCTACAGTGACAGCCAGCTCCGGAGCTGTATGTCGGCCAATTGCGTCTGATACAGCTTGAAATCATTATTGAAGGCTCGCGCAAGTTGGATATGTCCGAATACCTGGAGGACTTTCGATGGAAGAGAAATGATACCAGAGATAGATTCCATTTTCTTCGTGATTGGAAGTGTAGTCTGACTTGTTGTTCCGCCTGGTTCGTTGAGATCTTTTATCTATGCCATCAACCACTGACAACAAGTCATTTCAAAAGCCTGGCGGTGGCAATACAAGATATAATCTACCGGCAGATAAGCTGTTCAACACCTTTTACGTAGCAAAGAGGCCATCGGACAATGGTTGTCCAGCATATCGTATCTCGTAAGCCACACCTACGGCCCATATTTCCAGAATAGCTGCGTACATTAACTCAATAGCATACCGCAATCAGGGCGTTCAACTCAAACTCAAGAAAGTAATGATTGAGAATATCACCTTTCTAAATAATGCGGACGATGGCTGCCTAAAAGAACTGAGCGAGAGTGACCCACGCGAAGGAAAAAGAGAATCAAGGAGCGAAGGGCGGCCTGTTGGAGGGCCCGTGCAAATGGATCCTTGATCACCCCGAGTACCAACGATGGCGTCATGAAGACGAGCATTAGCTTCTCTAGATCGAGGGCGACCAAGGAAAGGGAAAGGTCATGCTGCTCATTGGTTTTGTCGACGAAGGGGGAAAGGTGCTCAAGCGGGCGAAACAATCGACTTCTCATGCCACCGTTCTCTCATACTTCTCTTACTAGGACACAGCGGCTTTTAAAGCTCGTTGTCGAGAACACACTCGCGTCCCGTGTCAAATGGATAGTTTCCAGTCAAAAATTGGCCCGAGATTGATGAGTAGCTGGAATCTGGCGCAGGGAAAGCCAAACTATGTCCAGAGCTGAACAGTAAATTCGTCTCTGCCTCCGCTTGCACCTACAATCCAGTATCGAGTAGATCAACCGGCACAGTTGAAGATGTACAATAGCCAAACGCTGCCTGCCGTTCAAGACCACCTGGCATCTAATGCGAACGATATGCTCCTCCGGGTGGCCTTGGTTTGTCAAGGGCTCGATAAGATCTCACAAAGCACTCAGGAGAATTACAGCATTAGTTGAGGGAACTTATATGTCAGAATCTGCCTTCTCTATACTACATACGACCATAGGTAGAGGAAAATTCGGGGTCCCGTCTGCTCCCCCATAGACAAGCCTCTAACCGGCAGATTAGTAGTTGAGTGGGTGACCATCAGCGAACACCGGCTGTTGTATGTTTTTGACTTTTTTTTAACATTTTTTTTAAATCTCTTATAGCATATATGAATTGTTTCTCATATGATTAGTTCTTATATGTCTTGATTTAGTGATAAATAACCAAGTATGAAGACTATTGGAATCATTTCCACCAGAACTTGATCCACTTCATCGGCGCATGATGGGGCGAATCGACAGTTCCAAAAGTGCAGACATTTGTAAACGCATCCTCGCCATTGTGTCGGTCGTGTATTGGCCAATTGCCTTCGAGGAATTATCTTCCCTCGGGAAGGCATTGGGAAATGTCAAACCGCATAATTTTTCAGATTTTGTTGAGTCATGTGGCCCCCTCCTGACTCTTCCAGATGGGGTCTTCTACTTTGTGCATCAGTCTACGAAGGACCACTTGTGCGAAAAGGAAACCACAACATTCTTCCCCTCCGGCGATTCAGAGACTCACCACGATATATTCTTATGGTCGCTATTCTTATCGCGCAAACTAAGATGTGACATATATAGTCTGCACCATCCCGGATTTTTGGTCAACGATCTCAAGCAGCCAGTATTATATCCGTTGTCCTCCATACGGTACCCTTGTGTCCCCTGGGTTGACCACATTTGGGACACAGGGCGTCGAGATGAACTGGTTAATGACTGCCGAGTCCATGAATTCCTAAAAAGTCATCTGCTTTCCTGGATTAAGGCTCCAAATTGGTGTAGAGCCACATCCGACGTAGAATTCGCGGTTGCAAAGATGGGACGGCTCCCGATGGTGAGTATTGTACTTCAACAATTTAATCACGTATTCTCCAACATACAACAGACTATTTCCGGCGAATCCAGGTTGTTATTTTTAACACTAGACGCGCATCAATTTCGTCTCTATAACGAACTCGGAATCGAGAATACGCTATTACAAATATATAAATCAGCGCTTCTCTTCAGTCAGAATCCTTGTTTAACGCGGACTATCTGAAAAGAAGGAGCCACAATGTGTTATCACAAGATCGACCGTAAATAAGCGCTCGAGTCCATAAGTTCGAACGCTAGAGGCCCATCAATATTCGGTCAAATCTGTCGTTTTCTCGACCGATGGGCTGCTCTTCGTATCGGGATCGTTTGACAATACCATGAGGAAATGGGACGCCACTACGGGTGAGATCCAAAAGACGCTTATTGATAGCAGCGCAAAATCTTTGGTCAAACAATCTCATTCATCTTCTCTCCCGATGGGAAGCTCGTTGCATTGACATCGTACCACGGGGTCTTTCATGCCTTGGACGCCGCCATAGGTGAAGTCCAACCCAATAGCATACTGTGGCAAAGAGAATAGAGAAAACAACAACATATATCTTCAGAGAGTTTTGGTATGTTTCATGGTGCATGTAGCCTTCAGCCTTTTTACTTATACAAAACTTTGGACATATAGGGTACACGTATCTAGTCTTATCATTGGTCTATGTTGCTCTCTATTATGTCTAGTATTCACTTATTCAGACGTATCCTTTTATCTAAATACTCCTGTTCCACTCTCGTCTGCATTACCAAAGAATTGCCGTACATCCTTGGCCAGCGCTTCTGGTGTCTCCAATGCAGGAAAATGCCCTCCTTTTTCGTGTACAGCACTCCATTTTACATTACCATTTCTCTTTGCCCACTCCAACGGAGTACGATACCAGATATCGTGTGGAAACTGGCTGATAGCCACAGGCTGCTTTACGTATGGAAGGTTTTCAATTCCAGACATAGATATGGCGCCATCGGCTGCACCGTGCTTGTAAAGTGAAAACGCAGCATAAGGGCCGGGGATCCAGTGCATCATGGTCCATGTAATGACTCGATCCGGCGTCCAGATCTTGGCGACATTTTCCTCTTCGACACATGAAACTAATACATCGTATATCCACATGGCCAATCCCACTGGTGAGTCGGTCATTGCATGGGCTAGTCTCAACGGCCGTGTTTGATGAAGCTGTCCATAGGCCCATCTTTTGCTAGAGAAACCGCCTAATCGTCTAATTATTTCAACCTCCTCAGATGTGGAATTCCCTTCCTTCAGCTTCTTAAGATCCTCGTCGGTTGGTGGAACAACCCAAAAGTTGGAGTGCAAGGACACAACAGCGTCGGGGAAATCCACTGCCGCATATCTAATAATGAAGTCTCCAGCATCTCCACCTTGTGCCACATAGCGTGTGTATCCGAGATGCTGCTGCATCAGGGTGTTGAACGCAGCGCCAGCTTGGCGATATCCGAATCCAGGTGCGCGCGGAGATGGTGAGAAGCCATAGCCAGGAATAGACGGTGCCACTACATGGAAAGCTGGAACAGAGTCATCAGGTGGATGTGTGAGTAGATGAATTATTTCGGCAACTTCGAGGAATGAGCCGGGCCAGCCATGGACAAAGAGAAGCGGTATAGCATCGGGACGAGGGGAACGATGATGCACGAAGTGAAGCGGAATGGGCTCTTTATATGCCGTATGAGGTGTATGGACGATTGTCGTAAACTGTGTCAGTTGAATGTTGATATCATTCTCGACAGCTCGCCAATCATATACATTTGCCCAGTGAGAAGCAATTGTCTTGGCCGCGTGAGTGGGAGGTCCATCGGTATACTCAGGTTGGTCGTCGGGAGGCTGAAACTCTGTATCGATGAAGCGAGTTAATGCAGCCTTGAGTCTGGTTTGCTCCACGAAGGCCTGTTTTACGGAAACTTTGAATGGATTGACGGTATCAGTGTAAGTCGCATGGAATGTAAGATTGAGATCTTCATCCGTAAGGGTGAGGGGTTGCCGAAGTGTATCTCGACTAGCCATCGTTCAGCATGGGCGGCGGAATCCTGTCATGTTCGTATTCTGATATTGAAGCGGTATCAGTTCAGTCAGAGGGCGCATTGCTCTATTTATACGGCCTTCAATCTCAGTCTATTATATATGTAGACTAGCCTTAACTTCTTGCTGAATTGGCTACCAGGAGCGGGGAAACTGGTGTAGGCTATTCGTAAGCACTCGGCACAATTACGCTGATCATGGGTTTGTGTTGCAACGGTGTCTTCTCCACAAAGCCAAGAGGAACTGGCGTGCTTCTGCCTAATGATACGACGGGTAACATATGGAATCATTTATCTAGAGTGTGCTGTTTATCTAAGTAGGCTATGCGGCAAATCTAATATCCGTGAAGGACATGCTGCCCAATAGCCATTATCCAGTGCCGCTGTTTACAACTATTGCACTTCGTCAACTGTTTACAAAACTAATCGATGATTTGTTTACGTTTATTTGAACACTACACCATACCAAGAAACCTTATATGGTGCCTCGTTGGCTTTAAAATTTGTTTCTAGGTTCACTCAACCATACCATCTCTTCTGGTCGGTCACTGGATCACAACGCATGGCACTGTTGTTGTGCAAGTGTAATAACCTAGTATAAATGCGATGCGACTGATGTTCAGTATTTTAGAGATGGCGACATTAAGGATGCAACCATCCAGCATTGCCATCACACCGTTCTAATCTACTGAATTGGGGAAATTGAAGATATGTGAGAGTTCGTTGATATTGCCTTTGGTCAGTTATTACTTGGCAATTAGTTTTTATAGATCTCTTTGTCCAATTGCTCTTTGATATATATCCTTCAACTGCCCCAGGAGAGTGAATTGTTGCATGAGTGCTGCCATTGGTTACCTCTTACACGGTGACCCAGCGAAAAGACAACTTGGATCATCGCCCATCACTCTCTGTGATAATATCTACTTGCGGCTCTTCAGTACGAGCACTACAATAAATGTTTGTCTTCTCCCACTCACCGAGAAGGAACTGTTCTAGGCGTCAATAGAGTTAAAACGTACATCTTCTTCCTTGTACCGGGTGAATCGCGGTGTACTGAGCTGCCACAACGTGCCATGCATTCTGCTTAGAAAGATGGATGGATCTTGGTATAATGTATACATATCGAGTCTTGCGCAATTGGCTTGTCCCCTGCTTTATAGTCGTTGGCGACATGCATTGCTCCTTGGTGACAGAGTAGTCTCTAGGCAATTCATGGGGAAACGATGTCTGCGTTGAACGAGTGAATCAATTGTTGCCTTTATTATTTTATCTAAGCGGGAATAGTCATGTGGAAGTTGGTAAATCGATGAACATTGCTATTCGTAGAAGAGCCCGTTCAGTAACATAACACCCCTCATTCAAATGCATGAGTGCGGAATAAGCGGCTCAAGTTCAGGTTACATACTGTCCACACGTCGCAATCGAGAATTACATCTTTTTGCGGGAATCGTCTGTCAGCCTCAAAAGAGTCAATAGCTCCGTAATCATGCATATGTAAGATACCACTAAAACGTATTCTATCCGCCGTTCCCACTTCTTCAAGACTATAAATAAGCTACTCCCTCAGCTCTCCAAATCGCCTCTCGTACAAATCAGCACTAACAATAACACCGTCAGACCACTCTCTTCTTTCCAGCAAAATGGCATCCAGCACGGCAAAGACACCATCCACGACTCGTACGACCCCGAGGTCGTTGATTCCGGTGATATCGACTTCTCTCAATGTCGGCATGGCGCTTGGTGCTTGGATCACAGTGATCCCATTTGCAAACGTGGCATACCCAGGACCCGCGGTTGCAGTATGGTTCAAGGACTTTTTCAAGCCCGGTTTCATCGGAATCACTTCTCTCAGCGCAGTGACGATTGCTTCAGGAATCCGATCAGCCCTTGTTCGGGATACGTCGGGGTTAGCAGAGGGTCAGGCTAAAGCAAAGGCAGCCTCGCGATGGGCGATTGCTGGTCTCGTGTTCACGCTCATTCATTTCGGTTTTGGAAACTCTGTAAGTTGCAGGATTTTTGGCAACATTCTCTTGTGAAGGTGGCTCATAGTAATGCAGGTGCTCGCGATTATGGACCGGATTCTTTCCAACCCGGAATTGGCACAAGGCGAAATGGCTGGCTGGATCCAGTTGCATACAGTGAGAACGCTGACGACTGATGTGCCGGCTTGGATCTGCTTTGTTGGAGCATTGTTGTCTGAGCTGTAATAGACAGGAGCTCATTTGTCGATTAGAATCGAATTCTAGAGAAAGAAATATTGGCTAATTTCTGACAATACATTCGCCCCTTTGGTTACCAGTGGTTTGTTTGTTCACTTGCTGTAGAGCAGTCATGAGTCTCGTCGACACACTTCGTAAGAAAGACTGGCCAGGCAATGTGGTAAGTTTCTCTCGACGAGGCTGTTCCAGCCGTCAGCTATATTAGGGGAGGGCCCAGGCTCCAGAAGAGGNNNTTCCAATCCCTTCCACGACCTTGGAGTGTCTCCCACAATNNNTCCAGGNNNATGGTGTCTGGGNNNATATCTACCCTCCTGGGCTCCCGATCGATCGCCATGTTGCTGCTCTCTGCTGTTGCTACATCCACGGGGCCGTTTTGACTTAAAATTAGGGCCTCTCCTGCAATTCTCTTTTTCAAAGCTTCCAGGGCCGGATGTGATGCTCTGTACTTTCGCAATATCTGAACCGAGAGATGCAACAATNNNGATGCCAATGGCGACTGTCCTTTTGCTTCGTATAAAATCCTCCATGCANNNGTCATTGTCGCGTCTCCTCCTGCTGTGCTGCCTNNNGGATTGTTGGCTAAGCACCCGTCCAGCACAAACACAACACAGGCAATGAAAATGCTCCGGAACTTTACGTTCATACGCTGGCGAAATAAGACAAATGTCGAGTTTNNNGCTCTCATTCGGTGCNNNATGTAGATGATGCGCTGCGCTGCTTTCAAGCAAGAGNNNTGCGAATACGCAAAACCAGGATTTATTGTTCCTTGGGCAAGATATGGTAAATGCAATTTGCAGATTTGACCGTAAAATATCATGTTGAGCATGTATCGCTGGATCGTAATGNNNGATGAACGCCGGATATCCGACGGTGGCAGTTTGGAAAGGCTCCCGCTTTTTNNNAGGCGGAAGAATGACGGCAATTCCCGCATAAACTGTCGCAGCTTCATATCTGCCTCCATGATTTTCCCGTAGTCTGCCTCTTCTGGGTTCCAATTCATGGGCTTCTCGTGGCCACCGAGGNNNTAGAAGAGCNNNGCAAGACGAGTTCGTTGAAGAAGATACGACACAGATGTGGCCTCTTCTGGTGGACGGNNNATAATCTCTTGACCCTCGATGATGTCTTCGNNNTTTGCATTGCAAGGCTTTCGTACTGCCATTTGGCTGGGTAATATTGTATATGCCCCTTGCTGAGAGGAACTGATAATCTGGAGAGCATCCTGCCGCGATGCTGTAAGTACCATCCAAAACGACAGATACAAGAGGGCNNNCCAGTCGGTGTCTGTAAGATACCACCATACCCTACGGCCGATTTCAGCTTGAATAGTGGACCTTTTGATTTTGACAGAATGACTATTGTTAGTTGGAGAATCGATAAAATGCAGCCCAATCTCCTGGGCCATTGCGACTGCTTGGGCGTGAAGCAGTCGCGCACGAGCTGAAATGCCCTCCAGACTGCATATCATGAAGAAGACAACAATAATGCCTTGTACACATGCCATGGACGCATGTGCTGCTAGATGGGCATGATGAATGACGTCGAGGGCTGTCGTAAGCCAACCTGCAGTCTGTGAGTTGGCGTCTTCTGGGCGGTTGAAAAGGCCCTTGTTATTATCATATCGAGTCCACGTGTGTGTGCTGCTGCAACAAATCGCCAGCATAATCATCAATTGACCGATATCAACAACTCGGCCATGCTCCACGGCATCATAGAATCGATCTACCACAGAGGGTAGAGAAGGTTTATGGAATATGTAATGAAAATGAAGGACATCTCTGATAAACTTGTCCAAAAGAACATGAGCGTCTCCTCTCAAAGGCAGGCATATGCACTTATTGACTTTAACATCTTCAGTCAATGGAGGACAGCTTGCAGGATCCAGAACAAAGAACGAAGGACTAGTGATGGCACGGATAGAGCGTGTACGAAAAATGATGGGAGCAGGGGCTAATGAATCNNNCAAGAGGTGGGTAACGATTAATGTCCCGCGTCTGTAACGAGAATTTGATGCCTTTGTTGAAACAAGAACCATGCTCTCATCAAGGCATCGACATCGTGAAGAAATCACTAATACTTTCTGGCTCGAGCAGTTATTCTCAATGCCGAGCACGTCTGCTGTGACAAGCTGGAGCTGAGAAGACAGCAGCAACGAGGGAGCCAAATGGTTCCGATTGAGAGCTTCCTGTAACCCACCCGTCACAGCAGCTTCACTAACGCCCTGAATCCCAATCCCTTGGGTGGGAGATGATCCATCGACGTTGCAAGGGATTCCACGGATCGAGCAGTTGGAGCAGGGAGACCCGCGATTGCACCGCAGCTTTCGGATCCGGCATAGCGAGCATGCCGGTGGCCGCCTCCGCGACTGACGACCCATGCAGCCTATGGGAACTGTCTGCTGTGCGTTAAGGATTCTGGTTTTCTTCTGCGGTCGGTCATAGACACCGGCGGTTCTACATTGACAGCGTTAGACGGAGAAAGGCGTGAGAATGATGGGAAATACTAACCCGAAGTATCTGATTCCGTATCTGATTCCGCGGGAAGTTCGGAGTTAAGCCCGGTCATGTCCGCCAAGAAAACCGCCGATCAGGAGATCATCTTCAGCCGCGGATTTCAATAAAGTTGAGCAATCAGAACCGGTTGTTGAGAAACTAGCCGGATTTCATCAATCTGCACGGGACATTCCTTCACTTTGAGTAGACATGGATATCATGGATATTTTGATTTAAGTCTCACAGAGCAGAGCCCTGTTAATTGATTGTAGCCATGGTGGTGGCGCGCATCAGGATGAGAACTGGACCTCGAGACCTAAAGTTCGAAACGGCTTGTTCATCATCTTCAGATCGATCCCGCTGCCGAGACTGAACAATAGTGATTTTACTCGTCCCTCCCACAGCACTCCAAGCCGGAGATTTTGGTCCAGTCTTGCCTTCACGACCCCAGCATATTCCTTCTCTTCAACCTCAACCTCCTCTTTATCTACCTTCTTAGCAGGTTGCCCTGTCTTGG
Organism: Trichoderma sp. BMH-0061; assembly: GCA_030015385.1. NCBI lineage: Eukaryota > Fungi > Ascomycota > Sordariomycetes > Hypocreales > Hypocreaceae > Trichoderma > Trichoderma sp. BMH-0061. The sequence goes on from JARWZN010000005.1 coordinate 3,084,173, forward strand.
AGAGATTCTTCTTGCCACCTCTTGACTTGGGATTATTATTGCCCGCGTTTACTTTGTGTCCAGTCTTCTTTTCTGTCGGCTTTGCTGGCTCATCGAGCCTCCACTCCAGCTTCGCGTTGAAACTCCGTTCGGCTGGCATTGACGTTGAAGCCGGCTCCAGTGTGGCGGTTGTGGTGGTTGTAGTCTTTGGTGGAGATTCTTTCCCTTCTGTAATGCTGGTAGCTGCTTTCGGGGTAGAAAATGGTTTCGAAATCGGCGTCTTCGCTACGGAGACACCTTCAAAGGGAGTGTCTGCGTCTGCCACGGATCGAGCAAATGGCTTCCTCCACAGCTCCATACCGACGGCCCAAGAGCTTTCGTAGCTAAAGATGTTGAACTCCATGCGGGTGGCGAGACTGCAGTCTTTCCCAGCCATGACTGCGTAGCTGGCTGCAATATTCCCCATCAGGGGATTCAGCGTCAGAGTAGCAGAAAGTGGTGTTCCCTTGTGATCTGGCAACGTAGCAAATCTCGCACCTATGCTTATGCCTCCAGATTTGTTGAGAGTGCCGTAGTAGATCTCTCCGCCGGTACTAAATCGCCCATATATCCTCTCCTTGTCTCCATTGCCACTGCCATGTCCGTTCCCATTGTCTGTAGTAGATGTGGCCAATTGCTGGGCGTGTTTTTTATTACTCAAGTCGCCTCCAAAATTATAAACTCCTCTGAACCCTAGCAGTCCGCCATCCGTGGAAGCAAGTCCTTCAAGCGCATAACTTCCGACATCGTACTGCAGCAGACCCAATGCAGTGCCCCCATTTCTGAGATGCTGGCCCGATACGGCGCTGAACTGTGCCTGCAAGGCGGGAGTTAGTCGCCTCACCAGGAGCGCCTCTAATTGTGACCGTGGTAGATATAGTCTGCCGTATAGAAGTGACTCGTTGGTCTTGTCCGTATCGTCTGGGTGTCTTAGTGAGGGAACATCTCGTCGAGCAACGGGCGTCAACGGGCGATAGGATCGAAGAAGATCGGGGAGCGGAATGTTTTCGGACTGAGGGGTCAGGAGGACTCGAAGAGGAACGGAGGAGAATAGGTAGGAGATGGAGCCATCCACCACGCCCACAGAGCCCAGCTGGTAGGAAGTAGCGAAATTGGGGCTTGCGAGGGCCGAGAGAGTCAGTCGAAGACCTCGAGGAGTGTTGAAATTCAGCAGAGCTTTGTTATGGCGTTAGTTGAGAGCTCGTGAATAGCAGAATAGCCATGGAGGGAAAATCACCGTCAGTCGTCGCATTCAGCGCTGCATACGAATTGTCACGCCTCCACCCGGTAGCCTCGTAGAAAGCACTGTGGACATAGTCCATAAACTCGCGCATTTCAGCGCGCGTTGCACATGCCTGTCTGAAAGGCTAGACTTGGTGTCTCTACGAGCGAGAGAAAGATGCGAATGGGAAGAATCGTCACCTCATCTAGCAAAGCTGGGATATATGGTGGCGGTCGGCACAACATCGGCAATATCTCAGCCTTATGATCTACAGGGCAGCGCAAACGGATTGCAGAATAACATGCGTACCATCACATTCATTCTTCTTCACCAGATATACATTAGTAGCTTCTACTTGGTTGAATCAATTTTCATTATGCCGAGCCCATTGTGTATTTGCTACCCAGATTTGATGCGTGATTCATAAGAAAAGTATCCCTTTGCAAAGTAACGCAACTCCATAGTTACATAGTATCAGAATTAATGTAAAAAAAGCACTTTAGTTGGACAGGTTCTGGATTAAAGAGACGTTGTCGCCTTTCAGCAGGATTTGGCCTGTGGCTGCGTTAGCTGGTCTGGAACGGGTAGAGCGCAAGCGGATGAATGTTTCAGTCATCTTACCCAGCGGTTTCCTTGTCTCTTTCTCATTTGTTTTTGTGATTTGCTTGACTTCCACGGCGTCATCGATGACCAAGTTCATAAACTCGTCGAACCCCTACTTCCAGCATTAGCTCGAGAACTAAAGGCAGCATCTGATATAGACATTACTGACCCGAATCTTGCCCTCGATACGGATAGACAGCTGCTCGTACAGCCAGACACTAACTGTAGCATTCTAATGAAACAAAAGTCAGAACATAATCCATCAATTGTGCGCGACAACCCTTGGTCGTCGGGAAGTCATTGGCCCGATGTGGTATCGTGGAGGTGGTATTGAGGATCGTGGTTCGTGCTATCAAATATTCGCCTGGCAATTGATGCCTCGATTCATAGTTTGGACGGGTTTCTCTCAGGTGACTTGACGATTTGCCAATGACTTGCTTGGAGACATTCCAATCGCGTGCGCTGTCTAGTCATGCAGCAGTTCCGTCATGCAGGCCCGCGGCCCCCAATATCGTGCGAGTGTCGTATGGAATCAAGAGGGGAGTCGATCGGATCATGTACTCACGTTCTGAAGGAGCTTGAAAATCATGTTGCTACGCAGAGTCAGCTTTGGCAGTTTAGCAGCAATCGTCAATTGGAAGAAGCCTTACATAGGCGGGAGCAAGACGCGGCGACCGCCGCCTCCACCGCGACCAGTCATTATGTGGGATGTTTGGCGAGGAAATAGTTATCGGCAGTGGGTGGCTGAAGAAGCGGCAATGGACCGGTCGTGCAATGCTATCGCGATGCAGCAGTGAGGAGCTTGGCTACTAGAGGTTGGAGCTTGGTATGATGGTGTTGAGGGCGGTGCCTGGGAAAACTCATCGGATCGGAGATATGCTTTGCCGCGATAAGGCTGTCTTATCAGATAAGGTACAAAGGTACATACATGTGCCTCACACACCCTACACTTCCCAAGGTTCTTATTAAATACAGACATCTACTGCTCTCCAACAACTATTATTTTTCTTTCTTACTTTTTTTTTTTTTTTGTGTAGAGTATCGTCCCATAGACTGCGGTAAAGCTTCGAGGCAGAGATATGATGGTGGCCGCATCATACTTGTCGTCAATCTGTTCTATGTAGGTGAATGACAAGCACCGTGTATATCAAAGAAAATGTGGAATTCATACTTCTCTCATCCCCATGAAGAGAAATGTTTACGGATTTTCTACTTTCTCAATTAAGGCTTCTTATATAGATATGAGCTACTTGATTGAAGCACGCATTGTCTCGTATTGAGCTTAGGTGACCCGATCTGTACAGAAGATATACGTTGTCCGGCACTAACACAGTGATGGAACGATCGGGGCCTATCTGTAAAATGCACAAACCACCAATTGCAAGACTCATAGAGACATGGAGACATGGAAATCCTGCTAAGCTGCAATATTCTTTCTGGAGGATGTTTTTTTTGGCTACCCATCCTCCCCCTTATCTTGAATCCTTCTCATCTAAGATCTCTCTCTGCCCTCGACCGGCAATGCTGATTACAAATAATGGAACGAATGCAGCCATTTTTCAGACCCGAAGTATTCGACTCCTCTTGTAACAATAGAAGATCTCTCCACATCTTCCCATAAGTGAACATCGATACTATGACTCTTACTATGTAATGTTTCTCATTACGGTAAATTGAAAGTGCCTGGCGCAACGCCAAAGTCGTACTGTACACACTTGTGCTCTGGATGTGGTACGGTTGAGTAATCAGTCTTATTAATCCGTGATTTATAAGAATACTAGCCCACGATATAATTTCCTGGTCAGAAAAGTATAGGTCAGACAATCTTCGGTCCCTAACAGTCTTGAAAGCATTGCATGTATTCTCACTCCTCGCTATTGTATCTACTCATATGGCGTATATCTTCTCGTGTGAAAGGTGATCGTTTGCTCCCAACGTGTACGTCTCTTACTTTCTGCTTTGGGAGATATCCGTTCTTTGTGCCTAGAGTAAAGATACCTGATAATATTCTATAGGTAGTTAGCATAGCTCTAGCAGTCTTACTTATCGTTGACTGTTATTCGGAGACTAATCGTGGTGGAGACGAAGATCTTATATGATGCAATCTATCCCCTAATGTAAAATGCCACTGGATAGACAAATTGGCAACGTGCCGATGTTCCGTACGCTCCTTTGCACCAGATTATGTATCCGTTGACTAAACACTGCTCAGAGACTATATATAAGAGACGTACAGTGAGATTCTCCTCCTCATATTAATTTGCTGAGAAGATCTTGATGTTTTCTTTCATCATCAATTAAAATCATCATCGATTAAAAGAGCTCATACCATCATGGCAGCACCTTGGCCCTCACCAACAAAGACATGGCGAGACGACACATACCCAGCAATTGACCCAACTCGTCCGAACTCACCTTGGCTGGTAAAACAGCAGTTATTACGGGTGGTGGTAGTGGCATTGGGGGAGCCATTGCCCAGTCATTCGCCAAGGCTGGTGTATCTCGTCTCGCACTAATTGGACGGCGACTTCAAGTTTTGCAAGATAACAAGGCTCAGATTTCGGCCATCAACCCTCAAACCGAAGTTTTACTGATTCAGGGAGACATTGTCAACGGAGATCAAGTCCAGCAAGCTTTTGAGACTGTAAAATCCACTTTCGGGGAACCGCATATTCTCGTCAATAATGCTGCCTATTTCGATGGGCCGGTTTCCGCGCTGAAGGACGATGTTGATACATGGTACCAAGCATTCGAGATCAATGTCAAGGGCAGCCTTCATGCAATCAGGTCCTTTCTATCTGTTGCAGCTGCATCGCCGAGAATATTGAACGTCTCAAGTGGGCAAGTTCACCTGGATGCAAAGTTTTTCCCCGGCATGTCCGCATATCTATCCTCGAAAATGGCACAGCTGCGTATGGTCGACGCCATTCAAGCAGAGCGCCCCGATGTGTTCATAATAAACTGCCATCCGGGACGTGTGATGAGTGAAATGTCGGCAAAGGTTGGTAGGAAAAAGGGCATAGATACACGTAAGTGAACTGCTACACCCTCTCTCCTGCGAGTAACATAGTCAAAGGAGTACGCTCTACAAGCGGCTAACTGCGTTCCTTAGTTGAACTTTCAGGAGATTTCGGTGTTTGGGCTGTTAGTGACGAGGCCGAATTTCTCAAGGGAAGAATGGTGTGGGTAAATTGGGATGTAGATGAGCTCAAAGCGAAAAAAGATGAGATTATCAACAATGACCTGCTAACTGTTAGTCTTGGTGGTTGGCCATTCAAGCAGTAAGCAAATTGGCATGAACTATGAGGGAGTCTGGAATGTGTATACATCTTAAGCACTTGATTACATGTTGTCTATTGAATTGATCAAGTTTGCTGATATTGATCATCCAACGTAATGCACTCTTGATGACATCTCAGTGTTATTCGATAGTTTCTTTGGCTTTATCATGACCTAGAGACAAAAAGAGCTGTCCACTTCTGGTGGCAAGTATAGCTGTCTAGCTAAGAATGGCCGCGTATCACAATAACATCAAGAATGAGCTCTCAATGCGTCAACCCTCGTTGTGTGTGTGAATGGTGATGCTCTTTACCAATTTTTTAAGGATTCTAGTTTACTGATATGCCTATTCCCGTCTATACGATGTGTTTTAGGTTATTGAGGATACCTACATAAAAGGTAGAGAGCATGTAGTATCTTTTAAGAGGCTCCAGAGTATATGTGAAGCTAGACACGTAGCTGTCTTCGGATATGGGACATCCGTGTCCAAAATACATGATCTTACAAACACAATTTTGCATATATATATTCAGAGGAGTTTCTTTTTATCGCCTACTCCTAACCTTTCGTAAGTGGGAGATTGAACATGTGCCCTTAGGTCTTACTATAAGCCGTAAAGAACAGGCGTCGTCGTCTATTCCATATTCACTCAAAGAAAGCAATCACTATCGGTGCGGTAATAAGTTTTCTTGTGTGCCTTCAGTGTAACTGACTGACCATGCCTTGCGCGCATTGATCTGTTATCATGTGATATAAGGGGGAATCTGGTGGCGGACTTCGGATGTTATGGGTGGCATCACATACATGGAAAGGCCTCACCTTGACGAAGCAGAGTTGCAGTAATTCTGCTTCCATAGGAGACACGAAGTCCAGGAAATACTCCTGAGTTATTAATAGGTACTCCGTACAGGGACCTTAAATACCGCAGTATCCATTAGGATGCTCAGGCGGAAATACACGCCCAGTTCATCTCATCTTACCCCATTTGCCCATTAACTTGAAGTGATGAAACTCATCATTTCCAGGCACAAATTACAAGAAGGAGCAACAATACTTGGGTGGGAATACTCTCGGCAATACGGAATCCTCCCAGACTTCGGTAGCCGGGTGTGCCGGAATCCCCTTTTGAATCCGCCCACTCCCGATCCTGACATCCACCCGTTCCGCCCCGGGGTTGCGGGGGTCGGGGGTCCCGCGAACGAGTCTCGCTGCGGCTTCTACGGTTATAATTGCAGTAGCTTATACGGAGGACTTTGTCATGTACCTGCTTCCAGACAAGGTTGATGTCATTTTGCAGCGCATGAAACCTGCGCCTCAGCGCAAGTCGGTCCGGACGAGCCTATTGCGAAACAGCTTCTGGAACGTGTGCCTGACGATTGAGTTCAAGCACGACGGGCAGCATGAAATGTTCATTAATCTCTTTTACTAGCAATGAATAGCCGGCGGTTGTGAGATGACCGGAGCCCATTGCCGATGCTATTGGCCGATGAGTTGATACCGTGTAAGCGGCGGTCCGTCGCCTGATAACAAGTGGAAACGTTGACATAAAATCGCACCATCGATGCACACATCCGCAAAACAGAGCAAACATGTTCGCAAACTGCGTTATGACAAGTTCTCAGCTGTCTTTTTACTCCACAGGTAGCGGCCATCGTCAGAATCGCACAATTGACGACTTCTGACGTGATCCCCCTTTCTGTTTTCTGGTGATGTTTCGGCTCAAAATGGAGCCCCATTTCGGCTTAAGAATGACAGACGGTAATAGCTACTCCGTACATGCGCTCATCCGGCCGCGGCATTGGCGGGCGCCCCTGTATCCGTATAGAGGAATTTTTGCGGGTGAGACGAGAAGTAATAATGGCACTCTCCAGATCACTCCGTACTTACTCCGTACGAGTCTTACGCTCACTCGGCGCACGATCCTAAGTGCTGAGAATATTGGATGCCTTAGCCGCCATCCGTCAAGCCGGCGGTTACCGGATGCATGAGACTTCCTTCATACTAGGCACAGCATTTTCGTATAGAACACCACGAGGGGAGCTAGCCCTGTGTCATTCGTGCTTTGAGATTTTCTAAGACTCTCTGCCGTTAAGGGGTGATGCCTAATTGGATAAGCGAGCGGACGAAGAATGCTTGCGCTGAGACGAGACCTTGTGACAATAGCAAATGAGAATGACTCGACGGTTCAAATGACCGGTGGACGCTGCGGAAATTTCTGAGGGCCATCACCATGGCTGCATGTTTTACTACATGCACTCCATACGCAAACTTCATGCAGTGTACCTATGCTGGTAGTATGTAGTATTTGTATAAATGAGATGTAGAAATCGGCTGGTGTGCTTCTTGGCGAGTGATCAACATGATGCTACCCTTTTACACGTACTTGCAGCAGCAGCCCTGAGATCTCAATTGAATGCCGAGATGCTGCAATTTGCGGCACTAAGCAGTTTTGCCGGCTGTGAGTGAAGAGCTTCCTTCTAGAGCCAACGGGAGCGGGATCACGGGCCGCAATATGCTCATCCTCCTACCAGATTCGTGCTCGCACATGTAGTTCAGCTCGAGCTGCCATAGGACTTTTCCAGCCTGTGCTCAAGCAATAATCGATACGTAATAGCTCACAGGGGGTCCCTGATGTGCCTGAAGCTGTGAGCGACCAAAGCAGAGTTAGTGCCGATGGCTGAGGCTTTCCGGCACTTTTTTAGAATCACACGTGTTTTGCTGTGCCATGATCGTCAAGCCACATCGAGCACGGGCAGGGAAAAAATTTTCTTTTTTTCTTTTTTTTTCCCTTTATTATTCCCATTTCCATTGCTAGGTGCCGCATTGGGTAACTCAGGACGACGGGACCTGAACGGGACACAAAACAGCTGTTTAAATGAAAGACGGCCCCATCTGACTCCAGATTGCTTCCGTATTCTGTCAAACGGAGACGTCTTTATGTAATGACACCGAGCAAAAATGTCAACTGTACGACCGTAAACGGCAGTAATTTAGAGCAGATTGATTCAGGAACAACAAGACGGCCACGGGGATCCAGAAGGACAAAAAAAACTTGAATATTGTCACGGCGCGATCCACTACGGAGCAGCAATATTCGGTAGCCTGCCGATGCATCGAAGAACTAGCACCGCCTAGTCCCCATCGAGGTAGTATTCTGCAGAGTAGTTGGAGGTTTCCTGCCTGTAAAATTTTTTTAGCATCTCCGTGGAGACGGCGAGGAACAAGTTGCTGGAGACTGAAAAAATCACTTTTGCCTGGTGACCTGTTTACTATACCTGTTGGAGAGCAGTGGCGAGCCGGGCACGAATCGAGGCCAGCTGGAGCTTCGTGTGCGGCCGTGCAAGTCTGTGAATGGGCGGACGTGCGTTCCAGTTGATCTGATCTGAGATGAGGTGAAGTAATGTTGACATCTGGTGGTGAAGTGTGAAACAGTGTGTACGGTACTGCGCGGCTTGACGGGAGATAGTTGACACGATATAAGTTACTCTATGAGGCTTACCGACACAGTTTGTCCTTATAGAATCAAACATGATATGATGCATCATGGGACATGTATTCTGTCTACAGGTCAAGAGACTGAATGTGTGATATTTTGGATATTTCAAGGTGTCACGTCTCTTCTCTGCTGAATCTGCTGCTTCTGCACAGCAAGAGCATCACCATCAGCGGCATGCTTCGGGGCAGCGTCGGCAAGCGAGCCAGGCGACTCTTGAGGCTCAGTAGACATGGACATGGGTATACGAGTATTCTGTATGAGTACGGAGCATGCAGTGAGGCATCGTGATGCGCTGGAGCTTCGTTTCGAGTCTGGCGAGCATCTCCATTCTGCGCTGTACGGTAGGGCGCGGGCGCTGTGTCGCGGCTCAAGGGCGTGGGCTCGGGTAACGTCACAGCCATCACGCCACTGTAGCCTCCACTGACAACACGACATTTAGGGCGTGGGTTTGTGAAGTTGCCAGCACTTTCTACCGAGTTTGCTGACTGTTTCTGTGGCCGTCCATATAAGGGGGAGCAGTGGTTGGGGGGTAGTGTGTACTTGAGTCAAGCCCTGTGGGCGGAGCCGAAGAGGTACTCTTGGGGTGAAAATCTCACTCCAGAATACCTTGCTCTTTGGATCCGGCTGTGTATCCGGTACCCCATTGCTCTGCAAAATGAGTCGAGGGGCTCTTTTGTGAGTGGGGATTTGCGGGTAGCAGCGCACGCCCTGAGCGTAATGAGTTGCATGTCATCCCGTGTGAGTTGCTAGTCGGTTGAGCCACGGAGACGGACTCCCGCTACTTGTGCTTTGCAGTGCGCCTTTGGTCAGCAGACTGCTGTGGCTTTGGGTGAATTGCTGGCATTTGTTCGTATTTGGTCTGGCAGTCATTGCCAGCCATCAGATGCGCGCCCTCCGTCTTGTCAAGGAACGTGTCAACAAGCCGGTGTCGGCGGTGTCATGGCGGTTGTTTAGTAAAGCAATTGACAATTCGATGAGTTGACTTGCGTGATGAATTGGTGATTAAAGTTTACATGCCCGTACGGGGTAAGCAAGTTGACGAGACGGTCTGTACCTTGATGGGTACGGGAGTGTGCAGTGGACTGCTCATGTTCATGCTCGTGCTCATACAGGTCCTCAAAGGGCATCGGACAAGGCCGATGAGGGTCCAGTTTAATGCTACGCTTTGTTTTGTCTGATGTTGAACATTTACAGCACAGGCACAACAGAGAGAAAGAAAAAACAGGGCAACACGAGTTACGAGGGCAAAGTACTACCGCATCGAGACAACAGCTGAGAGAGGGCGGCAAACCAAGATGGAGCCGAGTACTTGGCCGGTACTTGGCACGGCTGTTAATGGATCTTCTTCCGCCTTCTTCAACGTGCGGCGCAGGTGCTTCTCCGTCCAGCTGATGGGCAGTAAAGCCGTCCAATTTCCAACTTGGCTAAGGAATGGGCGTACCAGTCATGTACACACGTGCCTTGTCGCCGTGCCACTCAAGTGCCTAATCGGGAAAAGGGGGAGAGAAAGGAAAGTCGACGGACGGACATGCAAAGGGGAAAACGGCGAGAAAAAAAGAAAAAAAAAAAAAAAAAAAGGAAGAACAAGGAGCCCCACAGAATCAATCGAAAGGCGTTTCTCTCGTCTCGATGCCCCCACCGGAGATCCATCGGCCATCGGTTGGCGGCCGAGAGCCTGGAAAAGTCCAGCAAGATTTTTTGCTTGCGGCCATGACCATGACACATAGCTCTGGCCTGGCCAAACCGCCGCATGCCGAACCAGGGGACAGGATATATAACTTGACGATGCCCTCGACGATGTTGCCGGGTTACCTCTTTTGGGAAATTTGTTTACCGGATTTGCATTGCATTTCATCTGCCCGTGGCATTACGATTTGGAACTTGAACTTGTCCATCAGCTTACTGTACTCGCAAAAGCTACTATCGAAACCTTGCTCTACCCGACTTACACGGACGGCCATCGCACAGTCAGCACTTTGAAGCCACAACGACAAACCAAAGAGACAGAACAATACGCATCAGACAAAATCAACTGGACTGCAATTGTCATCATCCGGCATCCAACGCACGAAAATTCAATTTTTAAGCACAGCTGCAGCAACGCTTACGAAACCCGGCGCTGAATAAGATCATCAGACCGGCTTAATTTCTCTCTGTGCTTATACCTGACCAGTGGCTTCCGCTAAACAGCCATCTGCCAGAACTAACACCCGACCATCGGCGCCCTTTGCTGAGAACCATCACCAGATCTCAGCCCAATCCTTTTCCCCAGACGCAGCCCCTCCTTGGCACAGCGCCCGTGTACATCATTTCTGGAGGGGTCTTTGCATCATCATTCGTCGGCGGACTTTGACCACCGCTAGGGCTGAAGTTGCTTTTGGAAGTTAAAAGGAGATTGACAGCAACAAAGGAGACACAAAACAAAAAGAAACATTCAAAGGAAGGAGAGAGAGGAACAGGTATCATAAAAAGGGCCTGTTCCGCCATTCCTCCTCATAGTGACGTTTGCGTCACCCACAGCCACCACCAAAACCAACCCGCAATCATCAGCTTCTCCCATCTTCACAATGCCCCACCTCGTCTCCAGCTTCCTGCGTAGCTCGACGGGAACAATCCCTCACATCAAGGCCGTCTCGCGGTCTCGAAACACGTCGAGGAGCAACTCTCGCAGCGCATCCCGAAACACCAGCCCCCATGCCTCGGACAGCGAAGATCGCCATGCCGTCAAGATGCCTGACCTCGCCGAAGCCATCAAGAAGCACCACCGCCTGTCGCTGCACTTTGGCCGATCTAACTCCAAGGAGCGTCAACAACAGCACATTCCCTATTCTCCGGTCGTGATCGACTGGAGCGTCGAGAGCCCGCCCGTCGTCTTCCACGGCAACGCTGAGGAGAGCACCGGTGCATTGGTCTCGGGACAGATCTACCTCGACATCAAGGAGGATCTGGTGGACGTTGAGAGCTTCACAGCCAGCCTGAACATGGTCGTCACTCACAAGCGGCCATTCCAGAACAACTGCAGCGAATGCCAGTCTCAGTCAACCGAGGTCGAGAAGCTGACACTGTTGGCTCACCCCGTTCCCCTGCGAAAGGGCAAGCACCAGTTCCCCTTCTCCATCTTGCTGCCCGGCAATCTCCCGGCCTCGATGGACACACCCGTTGTTTCCATTAGCTACGTGATGAACGCTGAGGCCCAATTCCTCACTGCTCCCTCAACGCCCGAGGGCACCAGCTCAATCACAACCACCAAGTTCGAGCGCATCATCGACGTCAAGCGAACTCTCCCCGAGCCTCTCTACCCCCACAACTCCGTCCGCGTCTTCCCTCCGACCAACATCAAGGCCGCCGCCAGCTACGTCTCCGTCATCCACCCTTCAGGCAACAACAAGATGACCCTCAAGCTCGATGGGCTCATGACTCACAACGAAAGGGTCAAGACGGTTGACCTGTGGAAGCTCAAGAAGCTTACCTGGAAGTTGGAGGAGACCATCAAGACAGTTGCACCCGCTTGTGAGAAGCACAACCCTGGCCTCGCCGAGTCTGCCAACAAGGGCCTGCCCCGAAGCGAAACCCGCGTCATCGGCGAGAAGAACCTCACCGAGGGATGGAAGTCCGACTACACTGGCGTGGACGGCATCGTCGACATGGAATTCGAATTCTGTGTCAACCAGCTCAAGCCGCACTCCCATGCCCTCAAGTACGCCTGCGACACCAAGACTCAAGACGGAACAGAAGTTACCCACTCTCTGCTGCTGGAGTTGGTTGTCTCGAAGGAATACGCACAAGAGGGCAAGACGCACATCTCCCACCAGACTGGTACCGGCCGGATTCTGCGAATGCACTTCGCCGTCGTCTTGACTGACAACGGCGGCCTCAGCGTCAGCTGGGACAACGAAGCGCCTCCAGTGTACCAGGATGTGCCTCCCAGCCCTCCCGAGTATGCTCAGGACGAGCTCCCCATCGAGTACGACGACCTCGAAGAACTAGTTGCCGCAAGGGCAACGGCACCCAACAGCCGAAGGGGTAGCCAGGAATTATCATGAAAGCGACGAGACCCACCACTTTCTTTTGTCAATCTTTTTTTTTTAACTTTTTATTATCATTCTATTCATTTTATTGGGCGCGTCTATTATCAGCCTACACAGGCTTGGGTACAGAGCAAAGCGGCTGGGTTGTTTTCGATATTGCTGCATAGTAGCCAGCATATACATATACCCCTACAGCAAAGGACAAAATCAGGCGATTGGTTTATTTCTTTTCTCTGTCTTTTTTTTTTTTTTTTTTTTGCATATATATTTAACATGATGAAACGACGGGCGAATTCAACAGATCCAGCAGCCACATAGTTGGCTTTTTTCTTTATTCTTTTTGGAGTTGGTTTACGGAATGGATACTTTACGGCATACGATGGCTTCTTTCACATGCAACAATGCATGATGACGATATATAGAATCCGCAAAAAAACATAGCTTTAGTATTTAATCAAACTATCGTCGCTCTCAATTTCTTTTTCATCTGTGATGCTCTTTTGGTTTCCCATTTCCAGCACCTCTATAATGGGCAACCCCTTTCCAGCATGTAGTTGAGTTGCAGTACTCGAACAAACTGCCAGCAACTGAAGCGATGTCGGCCGTGTCTACTTCGTACACCAAGCGAAACTCGTAAATACATGTTATGCCATCGCTAGGGCGCCGGCGCGACGATGAGGGCGCTTATCCTGCCTAAACCGATTTAGCCGCGAGTCGATGCCAATAGCAGCAGTACGATGTAACACTCGACAGCTGCATTATGTCATTAATCCTGAATCCTGGCTCCGGCATATGAAGGTGTCACGCCCTCTTTCTTAGCATTTTCCCTTCTTACTAATTGCCTTGGATGCATATTCGTCGTACTCTAGACCTAGTAGGTCGATTGTGATCTTGCGGTGAAGCCATACGATACTCGTACAAGACAAAGGGCGTAGAGAGCCGTTCGATCTACCTATTCTGAGAACTAACTACCGGATGAGTTCAACCTTTCTGCCGGTGAACCACATTCTCGTACGGCTTGGATCGTATGACTCGAACGAACGACAAAAGCTTCTTCCCCACGGGGGATGGGATGACTCTTCGGCATCCCCACAGCATCAAATCACGTCCGGTTTTTGAGGGTGAGCGGCACCGGAGCGACTGTGGAGTCGTGGCGGCGTCGCATTTGCTTGGTGGGGAGCTCCGAGGACATAATTCAGGATCCCCGAGGAGATTATCCCGAGCGGGGCTAGACAATTGAACAGGACTGTTCTTTCGTAGTTCATGGGATCATCGTACATGATACTATTGGCGACTTGGATTTCTAAGAGGGTGTCCTGGGCTCATTTGTAAGCCGAGCCGGTTTGGGATGACATGTTGCATTGCATATGCATTTGGCAGCGAGGTTAGTAAGTTAGCTGTTCAAGTTTAGGGCGTATATTTGGTGCTGTGAGATGTGAATTTGATTTCCAAGCACTGCGACCTAGTCCTTATGCGCGACCAGAGGTCTCTATGAGGAGATGAGCTATTGATTACATTGAGTGCTAGATGTTTGATGAACCCTCAGGATACAGCATTGGAAGTACTTTTGACTAGAGAAATGTTTCTGGTTTATTCACTCCAGAGCCCCGAGGCTGTTATCCACGTTCACAGAAGTGTCGGCCTGCACGACCGGTGGAACAGCGAATGCAAAGTGCGGCATCTCGTCCATCGACGAAAAGCCATCTTTTGTAGTAAGAGTAGCCAACGATAGCCCATTCATCAAATACTTGCGCTATGGAAAACGTGCATCCATCGTCACAACAGTCTTATTCCACCACAGGTTGGTCGCGGACATAGAAATTTGCGCCAAATGCGCCGTCAAGTATGTCACATACAGCGCGTGCGGCCGAGAACATTCAAGGACATCACAGACCTGTTATTGCCTCAAATTTCCATCGGCTTGAGCCGATAGTCCCTCCAAGAAGCCGGCGTACTGCCAAAGCAATACGGGCTATTTAGCAGGCTAAGGTCTCGTTCGTTATCGCAATTCAACAGATAAATCACTCCACCAACTAAGAATGGCCATGCACCCGCGACTCCATTCAGGCCTGTCTTAAAGGCAAGAGTCTGATCTTTCTGCTTGCTCATACCAATGCCCACGAGATTAAATGGATTGAAAGTGGTAATGTTGATGCTGGACGCTTGGAAAAGACAGCTGCCTGGTATGAATGGTGAAGGAGTTTAGCGCATCTAGGAGGAATGGCGCGACAGGTGTCGTGCGAAATGGCTGTGCTGATGGCTTCTTTTCAAGCATTTGTCGAAAGTACCCTGCATGTTCTGCACCATTGGTGATAATAGCGACTATGGTGCAAACTTGGTCTGTATTGCCATCTCTTGCCAAAGTAACGGCAACTTCTTGGAGCATTCCCATTGTGATGGTTGTAAAAACCTAGGCAGAGTTGATGGTATGCTATAGAGTTGAAGGGCCGAATTCATACTTGCATGAGAATGGGATGAAGGCATTGTTATACTTGAGATGCTTGAAAACATTGATCGCCTGGTACTACTCTTGCTAAGGGTATGCCATTTGTTATGTATGCCTGACTAGAAGAAAGTGCCGACAGCAAGAATGGCTCGAAAAAGACAGCGACAAGGTCGTATTGGTAGCTAGTCACATTATTGGTGACATTGGGGAGTTTAGAGCTGAAGAATGAAGTTTCGAAGAATTCGTTAGCAACTATGAGTTGAAACTGAGCTATGCCTTCTGCTGACAGATTGGAGGGCATTTTGTTCGTCATAGTCACCGATCCAACAGCAGCAAATTCATTTTGGAGCAGCTATTCGGCATTTGGATTGGGGAAATCGCATTGCGTGGCAATTGGGTATGGTACTTGTTTCGTATGAGATGCTGAAGGAGTGGCAATGGTTGAGCTGCAGATGGCCACAATGGCCAGCAAGAGCCTCCGATATTTTGCCCTTTCTCATATTCAAAAACAACGACACTGTTGATCACTTGCTACTGGTGGAAATGAATAAATAGAAATGATATTCATCTAGCTATATGGCCTCATTACTCACATGGCACTCATATCTAGACAATAGTAGTAAATGTGAGCTTATGCGACATCAACATGCTGGCTTTCCGCCTCAACTGCCTTCGCCGCCGCTCCCTGGACGAGCACACCATCTCCAAACGCTTCCGATGCCTCTTCAAGAGTGTATCCATGGGTTTCGGGAAAGGTCAACGCAACTCCTATCAGCTCTATAAGAAGGAGACCACAAAACACAATATAGTATCTCCAGCTAATCGCCTCCATGGCAACTGGGTTGACAAATCCGTTGTAGACGTTGGTCATGGCATTCATCATGCTGAAGGTTGTCGTTCCCTTGGTACGAAGATAGTAGGGCATAATCTCCGAGATGTACAAGTTCGGAAGGGCGTTCATGCATACGTTGTAGGTGGCATAGAACAGGAAAATCATGGCCAACACTCCCTGGCCGAGAGACTTTTGCTCAAAGTTTCGCTGCTCGTTGATGGCGGAAAGGACCGTCCAAATGACAAAGATGACAAGCATGGTGCCGAGCCCAAAGATGAAAGTTGGCCGGCGCTTGATGCGACCGACGATGAAGCCGCTGATGATGGCAGTGCCAAGATTGTAGACCATGAGGCCGCCATTGATGACCAACTGCTCTCGGGCTGAAGTGATTCCGATTGAGTTGAGGATCAAGTTGAGGTAGTACGATACCAAGCCGTTGCCGCAAAGTTGTTGAGTAATGGCTAGCCAGACGACAACAAATAGACGATGGCGATTAGCCTTTGTTCGAAGAAAGGCGCCCCAGCTAACCTCCTGGCTGTTCTTATCGTGCGAGATTGCAATTTTAATCTCGCTCATTTCGAGCTCTACCAGTGGCATGTTGGCGGCGTCGTTTCCAGCATGGTACTTGAGAAGAATTTCCCTCGCCTTGTCTTCCTTACCCGTATCCACAAGGTATCTGGGGCTTTCTGGGATGAAGAACGAGCCGCAGAGTTGAACCAGCGGTAGCAATGCTTGCAGTAAAGATGGCAATCTCCATGCCCATTCGTCAGTCACGCCCATGTAGTTGGTTCCGTATGTGACCCAAGCCGCAATGGTAGCTCCGGCGTACCAAGACGGGCCAAAGATTGCAGTGATAACACCTCGGTGGCTAGGATATGCCAGTTCAGAGACCAAGCAAGGACTTGCTACAATGACAAGCATGCCTCCAACACCAATTATGAATCGGGCGACGAAGAACATGGCGTAGTTCTGAGCCGCAGCTTGAAGGGCAGCTCCGATGCATACGATCAAACTGCCGAGTCGGATACCCCACAATCGTCCGTATTTGTCGCTGAACCATGATGCAACGATGAAAGTGGCAATGTTTCCGAAGACATAGGCGTGAGACAGAGCACCCAGGTGAGGGCCGGTTGGACTGTTAAAGTAGTCCCTCCATTGAGGCAAGGATTGGAGGCCGTTGAGTAGAGAGCCGTCATAACCATTGGTGGAATTTCCCAGCAGAGGGATGATGAGACAAACATTCAGAAGAAGGAGATGGTGAACCCTAAACCATGGCCGGTCGTACTTTGGAAGGACTTGCTGGAGAGCATCTTCCGGGCCTGCTCTCTCCGCAGTTGTCTGTTCACTCTCGCTTTTAGCCATGCTGAAACCCAGCAGAGAGTTATGTTGTCAAGTATAATAGAAGAAATAGAGGAGATCTGCGTGTGAAGCTGAGATGTAACGAGGCGAAGGATCGTGATGCAACCCTCCCAAAGACATGCTCATCGTGGGGTTTAAATGCTGATCCAAAACCTGGGGCCCCGCACGATCTTGCAGACCATCAAGTCTTATAGCGGCAAAAATAAACTTGTTTCCAGAAGGAGAAAAAAATAGGTTGTTCAGCCGGTGAGGTGGTACTGCATGTGTAAGAACTGGGCTGAACTAGATCTTGGCGTTGAGAGAAGAATCGGAGGTAGAGAAATAGTTGCCGACACTCCGCATATGTAAAGGGAGTGGTGGAGAGGCTTTGGCGTTGCCGACATTCCACTTTGGCTCTCATGACTCGTGGAAAACGAACCATAAGCGGGTAACCAACGGTCGATATAGGGGCTTCGAACTGCGAGCTGGCAAGAGAGAAGGCGGTATAGATAATAGAGTTATGTAATTGAAAGACTCTTGTTTTGTAGCATTAGATTATCTGTATTATATCGATATAGCGGGATCTTCTATTTCTCGAACGTGGGGTGAGAGTCTAGTAAACGTCACTTCAGTAGCTCTCTCTAGACTAGTGTCTGAGCCTGGTCGATAGACAACCACTAGGTACTATAGTAAGCATTAGGAAACCCGGGAAACCGGTTCCCAGTTTAGCCTTTGAGCTTATGTGCAGTGTTTATAACCGGCTATTCTGATGTTAATGTTGGCCTTGCTTGCCGACACTCCGCGTACTTCTCCGCGTTTTACTCCACGAATGTTGATGGAGTTGAGAGACACTCCACACCTACGATCTATCTAGCGCCAATTAAATGGCGATTATCTTGGTTGCTGAGATGTAGTTATGTCACAGTGGAAACCCCACGTACTTCTATATATACGTGCGACCAGCTGAAGAATGCTGTTCATATGCCACGACTCTCATCTCCATACTCATAACTCTCAAATCTTGCCCAGACATTTTGGCCTAACTCACATTAAGCACAAATATCTCCAAAATGACCGTGGGCGGCTTCCTGCACACTGAGGGGACCAAAATCCTCAAGCCAAATGGCGCTCCCATCGTCCTTCGCGGGGCAGCTTCTGGTGGCCATCTCAACATGGAGAACTTCATCACAGGGTTCCCCGGCCACGAAGAGGAGCACAAGGAAGCAATGCTGAAGGTTATGGGCAAAGAGAAATATGACTTCTTTTGGTCCAAATTCTATGAATACTTTTGGACAGACAAGGATGCCGAACTATTCGCTTCCATGAAGTTCAATTGCCTCAGAATCCCATTCAACTATCGCCACTTTCTTGATGATTCTGATCTTACTAAGATAAAGCCTGAGGGTTTTGCTCTGCTGGACAGAATCGTCGATAGCTGCGCCAATCATGGCATCTACACTATTCTAGACTTGCATGCTGTTCCCGGCGGCCAAAACCAAGACTGGCACTGCGATAGCGCCATCCACAAGGCACTATTCTGGGACTTTACATATTTCCAGGATCGAATCATTGATCTCTGGCAAGCAATTGCATCACATTACAAGAACAATACTTGGGTGGCAGGATACAATCCCTTGAACGAGCCAGCAGATCCAAGTCACGCTCGTCTCGTTCAGTTCTACGACAGAGTAGA
This sequence comes from Trichoderma sp. BMH-0061, assembly GCA_030015385.1. Classification (NCBI taxonomy): domain Eukaryota; kingdom Fungi; phylum Ascomycota; class Sordariomycetes; order Hypocreales; family Hypocreaceae; genus Trichoderma; species Trichoderma sp. BMH-0061. The sequence goes on from JARWZN010000005.1 coordinate 3,103,128, forward strand.
CAAGGCCATTCGAGAAGTTGACCCAAACCACATCTTGTTCTTGGATGGCAACACCTATGCGGCGGACTTTAGACAATTCCCCAAGACGCCTTTGGCCAATACAGTCTATTCTATCCACGACTATTCCAACTATGGCTTCCCTAAGAGCCCTGAGAAATACACGGGCACAAAAGCTCAGCGAGAAAAGCTTAAGCAGCAGTATGAACGCAAGATCGAATACATGAAAGAGCTCAACGTACCTGTTTGGAACGGCGAGTGGGGCCCTGTATATGCCTCAAAGATGCGCGGCGATGAGGCTGTCGAGGAAACAAATGCATCGAGGTACCATGTGCTGAAAGATCAGTTGGATGTTTACGCTGAGGGCGACCCCTCTGGAGACAAGAGTCCTATCTCGTGGAGCATCTGGCTGTACAAAGATATCGGCTACCAGGGCCTTACGCACATCTCGCCCGAGTCCAAGTGGTACACTCATCTCCGATCATGGCTTGACAAGAAGCTTGAGCTGGGACTCGACCGCTGGGGTCGCGATGAGAACATTGCCGTTGAGAATAGCGTTTACAAGCCCGTCAAGGATCACTTCAAGGCAGTCATTCCGGAACATCTCCAGCGAGCGGTGTACCCCAAGACGTGGGACGTAGGCGACTACATCGACCGAGTGCTGAGAGACGTGCTCCTATCGCAGTACCTGACGCACGAGTTTGCGGAATATTTCAAGGATTTGTCGTTTGAAGAGCTAGATGACTTGGCTGGGTCGTTTAAGTTGGAAAACATGGTTGTTAGACACGAGTTGGTGGAGATACTACAAAACTCTCACAAGGACTAATAAGCGATAGGATGGTCAGGTGAGATGAAATCGAGTCCTCGGACAAGACAGATGGTATAGCTAGAGTATAAATACCGAGAATAAATATTACACCATAATACCTGCTCTTGTATGTGCAATTCTAAAGGTCATTATACGCGGTTCGCACCTCGAGAAGCCTAAGCGCGCTCCATCTTTTTATACATCCCCCACACACCCTTGATCAATCCCTCTACCGAGTTGGGATCTCCCATATAACCTTCTCCAGGCTTTCCATCCTTGTCCCTCCAAACACCATCGTCGGAGACTCTTCCAAACAGCTTCGTATTTTGGTTTCTCTCGATTCCGTCTCTCCATTTGCTACATATTTCAGGACTATCTACCATGACGTTAATCTCTTGGCTGTGGAACCAAGATTGGGTATCTTGGTTCCCACTTCCTTGTACTCCAACACTGCCATCTACGATGAGGAGTTTGACGTGACAGCAGCGAGTTCGGAAGCATTGGTGAATTGGGTGATCCTGATCTTTCCCAACATAATCGTATATGTGCAACAGTTCACGCTCTGGTCCGCCTTTTGGGAGGTGAGAGAGTAGGCTGCGTGCAGCTTGTTCGTTTGTCCCACCTTGTCCTGGGATGATTTCTCCGGCATCATTATACCCAAAGCACACGTAGTATGTGACTTCAACACCACGTTTCAGAGCCTCAACCAAGGCCGGAATCAGTGGTGCAGCGTTAAGATCCGGAGTTTGAATGAAGATGTGATTTTTAGCATGGCGAATTAAAGATAGCCAAGCTTCGTTTTGGGGCACAAAGACATTTTTAGAATCCACATTTCCGTAAGGAGGGCGCGATACCATGGCTATCGGAACTGGATAAGGGGTAGATGTATTTATATAAGGCGTCATTTCATGTCCATCGGGGATATCAGGACCGGTCGGTGCAATATGGTCCTTGACTGCAAGATTGAGTTGGCGGTTTGCAGCTTGAAGTCTCGTTTCATCTGGCTTGGTAGAATAGCACGACTGCATGCGTGCGATTTCTCCGGCCATGTCGACATCATAGTGTGGATCCTCCGGCGTATGCTCTGGAAGACTTGGGTTTGCTTGTCCGATTGTTGCGATATGTTCTTGATCTGGACCTGTTCCCCGATCGAGATATAGAGGCTCATCGCTGGACGTCGGCAGCCCGCCCTGGGATGCTGGAGAGTTGTGTGAAGGGAGAATAGGGTCGAGGGGGTGTTTCCATGTGATGAGCGCTGTATCATAGATGCTATCAACAATTGGCCCTTCTAGATGCGTCGCCATTTCCATGTTGGCATTGTCCTCCATATTGTTGCTCATGACGACTGCAATCTTGCGATCAACCACGCAAAACTTGGCATGGAGCGTGCCTAGAACCAGCTTATGCAAACTGACAACTTCCATGTCAAGATTAGGGATCTCTTCGGGAGTAGGCAGCTGGATGGCCTTGGACGAATAAGTCTCTGGCTTGACACGTTGGTGCGGATCAATCGCACTGGCGGCCGTTGCCTTGTCGTACATTAATTTCACCACGACCCTTTGATTCCTCTCTCCGGCTCGTCTTGACAGCTCGATGAGCGCATTCTTGACGAGTCTCTGAGCAACGGAGGGCGACCAGTTGCAGGTGATGAAAAACACCTCCTTCTCCGCTCGCGCGATGACATTTGAAACATGGCGAATGATGTCTATGAGCGGCGCAATGATGGTCAACGGGATCGTGCCATGAGAGCCCATCAGCGGAGGAGACACGACGCTGGAAAGCGCATCCGCATCCAGACATCGGAGAGAATCTGCGAATGCCTGGAGGAACAACGGGCTCGGAGCTGTAGGGCCCCAGTTGCCGCATTGAAGGGCTAATTCTAGTATCTCGGGCGACGGTTGCGGTCTGTCTTCATCTGGGGAGCGACGGAGATCTTTCTCGTAATGGCCGTATAGATCCTTTGCGATGACTCCGGGGCCCTTTGTCGGGTTCTTGGCAAGGATGGAGCTGACCGAGTTGTGAGCCCGACACAGCCTCAGGACATGGTCGGAAACCATTGCGACGAAGCGGGGATGATGATTAGAGCCAAACTTGTATGTGACTTTGTAAACAGAAGAATCATGAAGCTCTCGTGTAGAGGCTACACACGATGAGAAGAGGGGAGATGCCAAGAGATGCAAGTTGCAGTGCTCCCTCCTCTCGGCAAGATTCTGCCATACATCAACGTATCGGATGCATCATCGCATCGTCCCTTTGTTTGATCTCCTTTGCTTCAAGGCTAGTGGTGGGGCAGTGAAACGTCATGGAATTGGTGGGCGCCCTAAAACTTGCTTCTTCCCGTCAGCATCCTCCAAGCCTAGATCTCGCTTTGTGCTGGAATGGCCGACGTGAGTGGCTGCCACATTCTGGATGCGTTGCCGGATTGCCGTTTTGGCTTCCCAGAAGGTCGCTAGACTGGCCGAAATCCCGATGGCAGTGCTGTGGTGGATCGCGACACGTGGGGGAAGAGACGGAAACGAACAAGTTCGAAGGAAGAAGAAATAAAACGGCGTGAATGCCGAGGGGTTCGATGTTGAGCGGAGCAGGTTTGCGACTGAGGCCATCGCCATGGCTGGAATAGGAAACCGGATGTTGAGCGGAGAGGTGCATTCGACAGCAAGCGCAATGCGGCAGATGATGGGCCTTACTTACATGATGCATGGATCCATTCAGTCGTTATAGTAACACGGGCCCTCTAATCTAATGTGCAGCTGCCCCGCTTGATTTCCCCGTCAGCATGAACCGATCTCCAAAGTTTAGACCTTCTTTCAACACTGTTGATGAGAGACAAAGCAACAGGACACAAAGGGCCGTAATTTTATACTGGATGGCAGTAATAAATGATTATTATGTACATGTAATCATTATTGTACTCATTTCGCTTTCGTATGACTGGTGTGCATGTGTTACCTTGTTGTAGCCGGCCATCTGTATGGTGGGATCCGCTACGATCCCCAAACTCATGATTTCCTCCACCAGCTCTTTATTCTACTCATCCCACCTGAAAAGGAGAAAAAAACTGAAAAACACGGAATTGTACATTCTACTAGGCGATAACGGCTGTTGACGTAGTACTTGGGCGCTTAGCATCAATACATAATTTTGTGAGTAAAACTTGACCCTTTGTCTAACAGGCTGCACAAAGAGCTCTGCCAACTGATTGGACGATACAGCCCAAAAGATGAGAGAAAACTGCAACCAATTGACTCAAAATTTTAGCGCGAAGCTGAAAGCAAATTATCCTCATGTGCCGTTGGCACATCTCCCTCAGGCTCAAACTCGGCTCTTTGACTTATACAGGCTCTGTGCGAGAGTCTTACATCATCTGTATCCTTAACTGCTCCTAATGGCCCCAACGCGGTACTTTCACTGATATTGAGCATCGACTTCGTAGCAAGGCGGGATCATAAGTCAGTGAAGAGTTTCATGAGCCCTAAAGTTGTCATATAGATCAAGACATTGGTTCGCTGCCAACCACCGAGACGACGGTCGCATCCGTTTTTCATACGCGAGGCAGCCCAACTGTGCCAACATACCGCCTACTGCGTTCTTACTTCTGGCCCAGAGCTTGATAGTCCCATGGAAAACTAAAGTATGATTCTCAGCTGAGCTTTGGGAACTAACATTAGAACGGTTGAAATGTATGATCAATTGGCCTGGTGTGATGAACCGGGGCCTATAGGTTAATATAGGTTAGCTATTCCTAAGGGATAAACTTTAGAATAGTTCTATGGTTTATATTAGCAGAGTAATTAGGTTAGTAAATAGGTAATTTTATTACTAGCTGTAGAGAGAAGTATTTAATTTAAATACTATTATATTAATAATAACTAGCTATTTAAGTATTTTAATAAGTAATATAAAGTAAACTTATATATTTAATTATATATTTTAAAGTTAAGTAAAATTACTTATAATCTTAATTAATTTATTTTACGTTAATTAAAATTAATATTAATTTTTATTAACTACTTTTTAATTAGTTATATAGCTTAATATTAATTTAAAAATACTTACTTTATAAACTTTTTATTATAATTATAAAAGCTAGGTTATAATATAATTCTCCTTTTTCTATTAGTTTTATTTTTAAGATTAAGTAATTTAATATATAAGTATTTATATTTTTTACTTATAAATATTTTTTTATTTTATTACTTATTTATTATTAATATAACTTTTTATATTTAAAAATTTACTAATTTAGTTAATATAAAAAAAAAAAAAACTTAATAAAAGTATAATATTTACTACTTTTATATTATTATAATTTATTAAAATAAAACTTTATTTTTATTATAAAAAAAAGAAATTTTAGTATTTAGTTTTTAAAGTTAACTTAAGTTACTACTTAAAGTATATTAAAAATTATAAATTTTATTATAAAGTATTTTTTATACTTTAATAATTATTATATATTTTTTATTAATATAATTAGCTTAATTATAAAATTAAAGCTATTAAAAAGAAAATTATAAATTTTATAATTAAAGTTATTTATTTTTAAAAATAATATAAAAAATAATTTAAAAAAGTAATATATATAGTATTTTAAAATATTAATAATTTAGTAAAGTTAAAGTAATTAAAATAAAAAAAGTGTAAAGTAAAGGTTATTTTTTAAGCTACTATAATATAATTAGTAAAAGGTTTTTTAAGGTTATTTTTACTTTTTAAAGTTAGTAAATTATTTAAAAATATTAGTAATAAATCTTAAGCTAGTGTAATCCTTAGGCTTTAATAAAGTTTTTTACTAGTATTATTAAGTTTTTAAAATATTTAATAAGTTTTTATATTTTTTTTTTTTTTTTTTTTTTTTTATTATACTTTATAATATTATTTACTATTTTCTTTTATTTTTATTATATTAATATTTTTTACTTTATATTTTTCTTTTTTTTTTTAATAATAATTTTATTTTAAATAAATCTTTTAGTTTTTTTATTAATTTATACTTTTTTTAATAAAAAAATATAAAATATTAAATATATATATTTTTTTTATTTTTTCTATTATTTTAGAAGTTTAAGTTTATAATTTACTTTTTTAATTTTTTTAAAAATTTTATAAAGTTTAAGTTTTTTAAAATTAAGTTTATTACTTAATTTATTTATTTTAATATTTACTTATTTATTTCCTTATATATATTAATAAAATTAAATTATATCCTTTTTTTAAAAGGTTAATTTTTTAATTTTAATTTTATTTATATATTTAATTATTTTTTATTAAATAAATTTAAGTTATTACTATAGTTTATTATATAATTTAATTATATTTTTACTTTAATTATAGCTTTTTTAATATTTTCTTTTTACTTTAGTAATTAATAAGCTTTAGGTTTAAATTTATAATTTAAAAAAAATAGTAATTTTTTAGTTAATTTTAATTTTATATTATTATAAGTAAATTATATAATAAAAAGTAGTTTTACTTAGTTATTTTATTTAAAATTAATATAATAATATAAATAAGTTTTAATTATTTAATTAATTTTTCTATTTATTTATTTATTTATAAGTAGTAGGCTATATTAGCTTTATAATTTATTTTTAGTCTAGCTGTAAATACTTTTTAGAATTTAAATATAAATATATTTTCTTTATTAAAGATTATATTTTTTAATAGTTTATAATTACTTATAATATATTTTATTATTATATAAGCTAATTTTTTTATATTACTAACTTCTTTAAATAATATAAAGTAAGTTATTTTTATAAGTTTATTAACTATTATAAAAATACTATTATAAAGTATTTTTATAATTAGTTCTTTTAAAAAAGTAGCTTAATAATTAAGTTAAATAAGATTAATTTTTATAATTATTATAGTATAAGTAATAATTATAATTATTTATATAGCTTATATTTAGAACTTTTAGTTTATTTATATATTATATATTTTAATATAACCTTTTATACTTATTTCTTAATTCCTTTAAATTTAAAGTATTAAGTAACTTATTAAATAGTTTTTTATATTTTATAATATTTATTAAGTTTATATATATAAACTAATTTTATTATTTTACTTTATAAATTTTTTAATACTTAAATAAGTTTATTTATTATTAAGTATTTAATATTTATAAAAATACCTTTTAAATATTATTTATTTTCCTAGTTTTTAATATATTCCTTTATATTATTAATAATTAAGTTATTTATTTTAATTTAGTATAAAGTATTAATTAATTAAATAACTAGGTTTTTATATTAATTTTTTTTTAGTATTTATACTTTAACTTTTAATATTTTTTAAAAGTAATTTAAGTATTTACTAAGTATATTAATATATTTATTATTTAATTTACTATAGTATTTAATAATAAACTTAAATTTAAAAAGTTATTTATAATACTTAACTTATTTATAAAATAATTTTTATATTATTATAAAATAAATAATATTTTAGTAATTTATAAAAATTATTATTAAAAATTAGCTTTTTTTATAATAATATTTTTAATATTATTTATTAAATATTTAATATATAGTTATAAATTTTTTATTATAAATAAAATATTTAAGTTTTAATTTATTTAGTTTTTTAAAAAAGTAAGTAATAAATTTAAGTTTTTTTTTTTATATTATTTAGTTAACTAAGTACTTTATTAATTATATAATCTAAGGTATTAGTTTTAATTATAATAGGTTTATTTAGGTTAAATATTATAAGTATTAGTATATTAGTAAAGGCTTATTTAAGGTATTTAAAAGTTATTAAAGTATTTTATATTAATTTAAATTTAATATTTTTTTTTATTAAATTTATAAATAATATAATAATTTTTAAAAGTTTTTAATAAAGTATTAATAGTAATTAGTAAGTCTTAAAAAGCTTTATATTTACTTAATATTTTTAAGTAGCTTTTAGTTATTAATTACCTTAAGTTTCTTAAGGTTTATTTAGACTTTACTTAAGGTAATAATATATTTTAAAAATATAATTTTCTATATATAAAAATTATATTTCTTAGGTTTTACTAAAAGTTTATTATTTTAAAATATTTATAATACTTTTTTAATATATTTCTTATATTTTTTAAGTTTTTAAAATAAATAAAAATATTATTAAGGTATATAATAATAAAATAATTTATATAATTTTATAATATATAGTTAATTATTTTTAAAATATTACTAAGGTATTTATAAATTTAAAAAGTATTACTTAATATTTATAAAGTTTATATTTAGTATAGAAGGTAGTTTTTTATTTATTACTTTTTTTAATTTAAATAAGGTTATATACTTCTTTAAGATTTAGTAAAGTAAAGATTTTAGCTTTTGTAAACTAATTTTTAATTTTTAAAATTAAAAGTAGTAGTATAATATTTTTCTTAATTATTATATTTAATTATTAATAGTTTATAATAAGTTAAAGTTTTCTGTTTTTTTAAATATAAATATAATTAAATATTTTACTAAGGATTTAGAAAATTTAATATATTTTTCTTTAGCTAATCTTTAATTTATTTATTAAGTATTTTAAGCTTAATAATACTTAAGTTATAAATTTTATTAAATATTAAGACTTTATTATTTATAAGTTTAATTTTATAATTTTATTAGTTATATTTTAGTAGTTTAGTATTAAGTTCTTTATTAAAGACTTTTATATATACTAAAGGTTTATTAATATATTTTTTAATTATTTTAGGGTATTTTAGTTTTAGTAATATAGTTCCTTAACCTTTTATATAATTAAGTTAAAAAATCTAATTTACTTTTTCTTAAGTTTTTTAATATATTTAATTATTTTTAGGAGTTTCTTTAGCTTCTTAAATTATATTTATTTTATAATTATTTTTTTTTTATATATTTTTATATTTTTTTATTTAATATAAAGGTTATTAACTTTATTATTAAGGATATTATAGTATTTTATTAATTTTTTTAATTTAATTATAATATATTTTTAAAATTAATTAATTTAAAGTAAATTTACTATTTTACTTAATTTTTAATTTAGTTAATATTAGGATTATATAATTTAAGTTAATTATATCCTAAAAGTATATTATATTTTATAATATTTATAATATTAAATTTAAATATATTTTTAATTTTACTAAATTAAATTATAAAGTAATTAATTTTATAATTAATAGTTTTATTATTATATATAAATTATTATTTCTTAATATTTATAAAAATATATAATTTCTTTTTTTTTTATAATAGTTTAACTATAGGTAGTTAACTAATTAAAGTATAATATAGCTTATTATAACTTTAGAATTTATATAAATTATAATTAGTTTATTATTTAATTATTTATTTATTAAAATTTTTATAATTTTTTTTTTATTATAATATTTAAGTTATAGTAAATTATATTATTAATACTATTATAATAATTATTATTATAAAAGTTAATATTAATATTATTTAAGTCTAAGGTAATTTATTTTAATTTTTTATTTTAAATATTATATTATTTATATTAAGTATATTTAAGCTAAAGAATATTTTTAGTAGTAAGTTTATAATATTTCTAAAAGGTTATTTTAATTAATTTTTTATAGTTTATTATTATTATTATATTTTATAAAGTTAAATTTTTATTATTCTAGGTTATAGGTAATATATATAAAGGCTTAGTATTAGTATTAATATTTTTTATAATAGTTTTTATTATAAAATATAAATTCTTTTTATTTATATTTTATAACTTTATAATCTTTATATTATTTTTAAAATTTAAGTATAATATATTATTTATATAATAGTAATTTATAATTAATAATATTAGCTTTATTATATTAATTTATAAATAAAATATTATTAATATAATATAAGATTAATCCTATAGGTTTAGGATATAAAGTATTTTTATTATTATAATATTATTAAAATTCCCTTTTTAATACTTAGATTTTATTATATACCTTAGTTATATTAATTTTTAAAATTTTTCTTTATTATTTAAAGGTTCTTAAGTATAAGGTTTATTAATAGTATAATATTTAAAAGATTATTATAGTTTTTATTTATTTTAAGGTTATATATATAATATTAATTATTAAATAATTTCTATAATTTATAAAGTTTATATAGTTTATTTTTTATTAATAGTAAATATTTATATTAATTATAAAAGGGTAGTAGTCTTTATTCTTTATTTTATTATTTTTTAATTATTAAATTTAATTTTTAAAAATTACTTTTATAAATATATTTATTTTTTATTATAAATAATTTTATTTTTACTATTATTATTTTTTTCTTCTAAGGGTTTTTATTTATAAAAATACTTAAGTCCCTAGGGTTTTTATAATTTATAATTTAAATATAGTTTATTAATATTAAAGTTAATATATTTTATATTATAATCCTATATAATAGTATTATAGTTTTATTATTTAATTTTTTTTATTTTTATTTTTAAAGTATTTTTTTCTTTTTTATTAAAATTATATTAAAAGTTAAAAATATTTCTTTAGGTAGTTTTTTTAAATATATTTAAGGTATATATTTTAAATCCTTTAAGAAACTATCCTAAGCCTTATTTATTATTAAAGTATATTTAATATTAGTTATTATAATATATTAAAAAATATAATATATTATAGTTTATTAAAAGTTATATAATATTAATAATTTAGTTTTCCTTAGGTTTTAGAATAAGTATAAATTTCTTATTATTATCTTTTTTTAAGGTTTAGTAATATTTTTTTATATATTTTTTTTTTTACTATTATAATATTTAATATTTTTATATTATACTTTAATAATACTAAGGTTTATTAGTTTTAGTTTTTTATTATTAAAAAATATAAGGTTTTTTTTTTCTTAGTTAGTATTATTACTAAAGTAAAGGTATTTTAGGATTATTTTTTAAAAATTCTTTTTTTATTTATATTTTTAATATTATTAAAATTATTATTTATTAATATAAGTAGCTTTTTTTATAAGTTTATTAAAGGTATTAGGTTTTTTATTTTTAAAAAGTTTATTTTTAATATTTATATTAAGTTTTTAGTAGTAAAGTATATATTATACTTTATTATTTAAGTTAGTTTTAGTAGCTAAGTATATAAAGGTAATAGTATATTTAATATATAGTTTTTTTTACTTAATTTAAAAAAGTATATTTTTAGCTTTTTTAGTTTTATTAGATTTTTTATATAGTTTTTTAAGTTATTTTTTAAATATAATATAATTTATAAATAAGTTAAGTATATACTATTTTTTAATAATCTTAGTTTACTTATAGTCCCTAAGGTATAGTTTAAATTAATTTTTAATAGTTTTAGTTAAATAACTTCTTATAATTTAAATTTTTATAATATTATTAGCTATAATAATTAAAAAATAGTTAAAGTAGTTTTTTATATTAGTAAAAAACTTTTAGATTTATTTAAGGTTTTTTAAATTTATTTAATAGTAGTAGTTTAATAATCTCTTTAGGTTTTTATTATTATATTATAAAGGCTAAGTTTTTTACTAATTATTAACTTTAAAGTATTATTATAATAGCTGCTTAAGTATTAATAATTTAATATATTTATTTTATAAGTTCTTTAAGTATTATAAAGTATTAGTTAGCTTTATTTAAGTTAATAAGTAATTATAAAATTATTATAATATTTTTAATAATATTTTTAAAATTATTTAATATTTTAATATTATTATTATAATTACTTTAAGCTTTACTTTTATAATTAATATTATTATTTAAAACTTTAAAGTTTATAAATTATTAATTTTTTAGTATTTTATTACCTATAGGTTTAAGGTAACTATTTAAATAAAAGTTATTATTATATAATAAACTAAGGCCTATAGGTTAATATAAGTTAGCTATTTTTAAAAAATAAACCTTAGAATAGTTTTATAATTTATATTAGTAAAGTAATTAAGTTAGTAAATAAGTAATTTTATTACTAATTATAAAGAAGTATTTAATTTAAATACTATTATATTAATAATAACTAGCTATTTAAGTATTTTAATAAGTAATATAAAGTAAACTTATATATTTAATTATATATTTTAAAGTTAAGTAAAATTACTTATAATCTTAATTAATTTATTCTATATTAATTAAAATTAACGTTAATTTTTATCAACTGCTTCCTAATTAGCTACGCGGCCTAACGTTAACCCGGGAGTGCCTACCCTGTAGGCCCCTTGTTGCGACTATAAGAGCTGGGTCGTGACACCTGGCCTGTTACTATTATACTGCGGGCGTAACCTCCTGTACATGCTCTGTAACCGGACTGACCCCTGAACGCTTAGATACTGATACTTCCTAGGCTGGTGCCCCTATTTTCAATAAGAACATGTAAGCCTCACGTCTAGATCCACATCGGTGGAAGGAAAGTCACGATACCCGCCTATATAGTAATTACAACAAGGTGATACATCTCAGATAACGCATGATTTAATCAGACCCCTTAGTCAGAAGCTAGGCATGTCTTGAATCAACAGCGCCCCTGCTACAGTCCGGACTTGTTAGCTACCCGATGATGTGAAATTCAAGTATATCTTGCAATAGTCAATTGCTTTATCAAACGGGCGGCTTTGTGAGTTGGTGTAGTCGAACTCTGGCTGAAGCACTGAAGATCTGCCGAGGAATTTCACTTATAGCCTGATATCCTTTCTGCAGGGTCACGATCTATGAAACGCCACTATTCCAGTGACAGATTTGCTTTCATATGACACCACTACTCTACTGACCATTCATGTTGCAGCCGTTATTACCGTCCTATTTGGATAAGTAAAAGAGCATCCCTCTCTAGAACAGTGGCATCGTAAGCTATATGTCCTATTCACTCGCTCTCTTTGCTACAAGGAACACTTACCTCGACAATCCTGCTATAGAGTATTCTCTAGAATCTGATACACTACCGACTATATTTGCAATGTGTTGTTGACCCTTAGTTAGGTAATCAGTGAAATATTAGCAGAACACGCCACTTATGGCAATGGCGGAGCTCAGTACACTTCAGAAAATAGATGTTTATAACCCGGAATAATGAGCCGATATTGCTTGATTTGGTTGATAATATCATGAGATGTTCAGTGGAATAAAGGGCGCCAATTCACGAACTATTGGAGAAGCTAGAGAAGGTTGATGTTCAGCTTACTCGCATACACGCCTTAGAGCGTGGCTGAGAGGCAATGCCAGCGGAGATGAAGAGCTCGAGCCAACAAAATATCCTTGTTGTCAAGTGAAATCGATCAGGTGCATCAGGTGATGATCAATAGCTAGCTTCTCCACGCTCCATGATGATGTTGATAGCAATAGTGGAAAAAGCTGAGTGCTAGCTAGACTAGAATTCGCATAGCATCTTCAATCCTTTCAAGTCACGGAACATTCTCAGGCGTAATTAACGCCAAAACGCCCAATAATGCAGCCACCCACATGTCAAGACACTTTAGAATATTATAGAAGGCGAATGGAAATAAAGTTTCGGCGAGGCCAAGACCAGGAGCAATTTAACCGCCACAATCTGGGGCTCTAGCATGTCTTTCAATTTAGCCGGGACGGGTCATTCGGTCTGCCTGCTACCCCAGATTTTCCTGCATCAACTGATTCAAATACGCTTGCCGACATTCCGCGCCGGTCGGAACACTGTTTCAGGAACTTCATAATAGTTAAGACGGCCAAGAGACCAATCATCATGAGCGTTGCGTCGACTCAAGGTCAGCTTGGGTCAAAAGACCACCTGGAAGAGCTCCACACTCAAGATCTCATGACTGTGGCATCTCAGCCGCAAGCAAGAAAACGACCAGCTCCCAGAGGAACCGGAGCATACGCGCGCAAACGAGCCGTAACCGCCTGCCAAGTTTGCCGTGCCAGGCGGACTAAATGCGACAACAAGAAACCAGCTTGTTCTTTCTGCGAGAAGACGGGAGCGAAATGTGTCACTGAACCAACTGACTACTCGGCTTTTGATCCGGCGAGCCTCAAGATTTTGGAGAGGCTGGACCGGATCGAGAGTTTGTTGGAATCACAACCACGAGATAAACCGGATACCTTTCCGAGACAAAACGACACTATTACCACGCAAAATGAGACCCATCGGCAAGACTCTGCTGGGCGGCAACCCTCACGCTCTCTCCAAATTGTCTCTTCGGAAGTTCTTAGCTGGCCGATTTTTGGTAACCAATTTGGCCTGCAAGCCAATGCCATCGCGGTCCTCCGACGAAAGCCTCCGAAACCGATACAGCCGTCTTCCTCTGCGCTCGAGTCTTTTCTGGGCAATACCAGCGCCAGTAACACGCTGATTACAAACTTCATTCAACATGTCCACATCAAGAATCCCATCCTAGAACTGTCTAGTCTTAAGCGTATGGTCCAGCATGCCTGCCTCGAGGGCGTCGGTTGGGATCCCGAATCTTGCTTGGTCCTCCTTGTCTGGGCGTTGGGTGCTATTTCAACGCCCTTTCAGCAGCCTCCACAACCTTGCGACCGAGAGAACCTCGAGCTTGGAGCAGCACTCTACGGTGCGGCTACCAAGAGGCTTGGAATAGTCTTTGCGGAGAGCGGCATACTATCAGCCCAGTGTTTCTTCTACGCTGGAGTTTACCTAATGTCAATGTTCCAGCCGGTTTCAGCGTGGAGACATTTCTTACAGGCCTTGGCATACTGTCAAGAGTTTGACTTCGCTATAGAGGCATCACAGAACCCACAGACGCTCACCAGCCCTCCCGAGACGTCACCCACGGAGCAACGCCTGTACTGGTCCTGTTGGAAATCCGAAGTAGAGCTACGCATGTGTCTTGGGCTCTTTGATTTCCAGACACAGGACCGCGTTTATCCCGGCCATTTCCCCAACCCGCCAGCAAATCCAGAGAAAGACGACAGGGCATGGTTCTTCTACCTTGCTGAAATATCTCTCCGACGATTGAATACTCGCGCCCGTAACGACATTGGACAGATTTTATCCTCGTCAGAGGTGGAAGGCGAGGATACCGAGGCACGTTTAATTGAAGTGGTCGACTCGTATGATCAACAGGCTGAAGCATGGCTTACTTCACTGCCCGAGACGATCAGCATCGATTCAAANCCCCTTGAGGATGATATACTCAAGTTCATCCTTCGTTGTCATTTGGTAGACTTCAATGAGCTCATTTTCTGGACATTCATCGATAGGGCGGTCAACAGCAAAGAGAGATTGACGGAAGATATGAGTCGTTATGCCTGTCGAGGTTTCACAACATGCACCGATCGTATTCGAACAGCAGGGCTAGGTCATTGGTACCGGCATCACGGAACATGGATGCTATTGCAGTCTTGTGCTCGATCTGCGATTGTCTTGCTAGCTGCTGCATTTTCGAAACATACACAGAGCCTCTTACCGGACAACTGGACTCACTCTGTTGAAGCTTGTATAGGAATGCTGAATGATTGGAAAGATGAGGACGCTGGAATTTCAGACCAGGCCATGATTTTGGGACAACTCCTGCAGAAGTTCAATAATTAAGTAAGTGGTGTGAAAATGATATTTCCGATAACTTGAACGACAGTGTATATAAAATCAGAAGGTCTTATACTTTTCCAATAACTTGAACGACAATGTATATAATACCAGAAGGCCTTATGCTTTTCCAACCACTTTCAAGAGAATATCTTCGGCCTTGATCTTCTCTTCAGTCACTCCACAGCTGGAAGACCTCCAAGCAACAAACAAGTCAGGACGCACCAGAACTACATCTCGCTCCCATATCATCCTGCAATGAGTTTCATCCGGAAGGTGAAGCCTTTTTAGAGGAATTTGCAACTCCTCTGCAGCAACACAAAAATTGTCCGCTTGTTCACCTGATGTTGTGAAGTCAACAATAGTGAAGCTCGGCCCGCAAAGATCTAAAATACTCGTCTGTCCATCATTAAGGACAACGTGTGGTGCTCGAGCCCCAGGCCATGTGCTTGGAATGTAATCAGCAACAGACTAACGAGGCTCCGCAGAGGACATGTCGCTGATGATAACCGGAGTGTCTCTGTACCGATGGCCCAGCGTGATGCCCAGCTGCTTGTGAAGCCAATCTCCAAGCATGAATTTTTTCGCCATTAAGCGTCGCGCCTCACGTCCTTCTTCTGAATCGGCGACGAGTTTCTCTTGTTCGTTTTTGTCAATGCTGCCGAATCGGGGAATCACAATTTCCGCCATCGCTTTCCGAACCATGTCGATGTTTAGCTCCGCGGCAGACCTGCGCTCCTTAGTATACGATTCCAAGAGGACCTCTCCTCCCCAACCATGTACGTTTGTGGCAAGTTTCCAGGTCAGATTGAAGACGTCATTGATACCCGAATTCAGACCGTGACCGCCAGCAGGCGTAAGACGATGAGCTACGAAGAGTTAGCAGGATCGCATACATCATGCTAGATTTCACCTACTAGAGTCTCCGCAAAGAAACACTCTCCCATTTGCCGATCGAAAGGACTCTGCAAGAGCGACAGCAGCTTCCCATCGGCTAATTACACAAACTTCGTCTACTTTGATGTCGGAGGGCTGTCCCCAGCCCCCAAGTTTCCTGTTGATAAAGTCTTCGACATTGTCGCTTTCTTTAAGATCATCATCGGGGGTAACGGGAATCTGCATTGTAAAGGTGTTTTTGCCGTCTTGGTTTATGACCACAGCTCCGTTTCCTAAAGGTGCCAAAACTCGCCATGCTTCGATATCTTCGCGGCCTCATTTGATATAAAGTGAATCAATAGCATATTAAGTGGCCTTTTCAAATATCATTAGTGGTGAAGACTCTTCATAAATTTGGTTCATTAAAGCGGGAAGAATAAAACTGTCTTGTCATTAGACGTGCACTTACATCCCTTCCTTTTGCGTTTCAATGCCAACTGCGCCTCGAATTCTACTTCCCGCGCCGTCACAACCAATAACATACCGAGATTTGACGACGATTCGTTTATCATTGGGATCTACAATAGTAGAATAGACACTGTCTTTTGTCTCTTCGAGTGCTTCAAACTTGTGGCCCCAGTATACATAGACATTCGGTAGTCGTTCGACGACAGACTTCAAGACGCGCTCGTACACTATTCCAGAGAGTCTCAACGGCAACTCAAGTGGAGCTGAGCCATCGTTCAACTGATTTCTTCTTTCTCTTTATGCTTTGGAGAAAGACCGTCCTTTTCATCGGATCAGATTTTTATCTATCATTCCAGAAGATCGGCCAGTGTTTCACTTACAATCTGGGCCATATGGTGGCCATCTCTGCCTAGACCTGTTGCATAGATTTCGTTGAATCCGTGGGCCACAGGCACACCACTTGATCTCAAAAGGGAGGCGAGGCCAACTTTTCGATATATCTCCATTGTCCGTTCGTGAGTGAGGTCCATCTTGGGAAATTTGGTCGTGAAATGGTTTCTCTCAACAAGAATAGTATTCACTCCCAGCATTCCTAGCTGATAGGCTGTAAAGAGGCCCACAGGGCCACCGCCGACGATCAACACATCTGTGCTAAGGACAGTGAGAGAGTTTGCTAAGTGCGTAGTAGACGACATATTTTGGTGAAGCGTAGGCTTGTGGGGAAAAAAGCCAATATACAGATTATCTGGTATTTTCAATAATAGAAAAATCTAAGTTGCTCTAATTGTACCAAACTAACTGAATTAATATATAACTCGATGCGAACCATATAATTCCTAATCCGGTAGCCCTTCCGGTGTCGTATACAATGCTTTGATAACACATCCATCTTGATACAACCATGTTGTGGGTCATGGCTACATTTTGGCTGGGCAGTACCCACACTGCATAGTTATGTTATTTTGGCAAACATGTCAGCTTCTCCTAGTCCAACACAAAACAAGGCCCTCATTGAGAGTATTTAGTGGGCAAAATGAATAATAAACTATAGTCTGTTTGCCTCAGCCACATCAAGGAATAGATCAGGAAGAGCAGCCACAGTACGATAGACCACCTTTCGGTTATTGCCCTCCGATTCCTTCTCTTCAAGCATTTCAATCGGATTCTAATTCTGCAGTCATGTTACATTAGGAAACAGCTTTAATGGAGGTGAGCGAGTCTGGCGATCTGCTGCGTCAACCCATTTCAAATGTTTTATAAATCATTAGAAAGCTCTGATTAATGGCTGAAATTCTCCAATATCGATGTAACTTGAATCATATACAGAGAGACACAACCATGCAGAGACGCAAAGCTTGTATGATGTAACCGTGTGAATCCGCTAAATTTCTAGGGGGTGTGGTAATTTGATATGTACTTCTGTTCATATAGTATTACCAATGGATGAAAATAGCACTCGTACAATTACGATGATAAACCCCTCGGTAGAACGACTTGTGCTGCAACTGCGAACTACACTTTGATTTATGAACCGGGAAGGTCTCAAATTACGTGGGAAGGCGAGCTTTTTTGCTGATACATTGCTCACATAATTTGTGGATACCGAGATGAATGTACTGTATAGTAATGCACAAGGGAGAAATTCTATTGGCAAGAAGCGCGAGCCAATTATGTGCGGAAGTTTTGTTTGATCGGTGATATAAGCTGATTTCTCTCTTGCAACATGTCATCCTGGACGGCTAAATAGCCGAGATAAACGACGATAGAGAAACACCTCTGGCATTACACAATCTATAATGCTCAAGAAGTTTTTCCATATTTCTTCTGGCTGAAGCTGTCGCTCTGATGAGCAAACTTCAAAGCATCCGATTCTCCCGTTTCTACGTATGTTTATCATGTGCATCAATTTGGTAATACGCACCTATCATCGTGCAAAGCTCTATTCTCGTGGCTGCTCTGTGTCAGATCATCACTTTGGTTATGACGTAGCTACGATAAAGCATATCGTTTCACTTAGAGAGCAATTAGAAGCTTACCACAGTGCTTACCCAGTATACTTCCTGGACCCCTAGACCCTTACTCAAAAGCTCCGTATAGCCCGTCTTGCTAAACCAATGGTAGAATGGTGTAAGCAAGTTAAACAGCTAGCTCAAGAATTATCAAACTAAGGTAGGTTGCAGATGCAATGGTTTGCGGGTAAGACTAGGATATAAAGACGGGCCTTTCACGGGTAACGATGCCTATGGCAGTTGATTTACTTCAATTTCTTGTATTCATATAGCTATAGAGATACATCGCATTCAAAGGAGTGTCCCATATTTGTGTAATATTTGTGTAAAACTTTATGTCCAGGATTGATCTGCAAGACAATGACAGGCCACGAAACGTCTTAGCATTCAAAAACTCTAAATCACATGCTTATCCGGTAGGCTTTTGTAAATAGCCCCCTTGATCCCGATTTGATGCATTTATGGGATGGTGAAGTTGGGGGGAACGCAGTAGGGGCTGCCATTCTGGTTGTCGAACTTGCAGACAGTCTTGGGAGGGCAGGTGCCAGCAAANNNAAAGGATTGGTTAAGACTTTTAATGTTCGACTTGATGATGCTGGAGTGAATACTTACCACCCACTGGCCGGCAGTGCTGCACACTTGCCAACCGCTATCGTTGGGAAGGCAAGAGTAGGTAGCAGGCTTGCAGCCGTGAGGAGGAGGAGGGTGAGGGCTGGCAGTAGCCAGAGTAGCGAGGGCAGCAAAGGCAACGGCGGTGAACTTCATGTTGAAGATTTGTTTTGAAGGGTGGTCTTGAAGAGTTTGAGTGATTGGTTTGAGTGCTTTTTGTCTTGAGATCTAAACGAGAGGCGAATGCTTGCTGGGGTGATGCTGGAGAAAAAGTCAGGATCCGGGGCAGAGACAGATGTCTTTATATACCCCAAATCTCACACAGATCTGCCCATTGAGGATCGTGAAGGGAAAGAATATCGGTGAAGCCTTAGGATTCGATGCCTAAGAGACATCATGTGTGTCTCAGGCAAGGGGACGTAGGTGGCTGCTTGATCCCTTCGTATCCTCGACGCTATACGAAAAGCCTCATGCTTGAATACGAAGTGACGCTTACTTTTGACCACTTACAGCTACCGCTCATTACTCACTACATCCGACGTACATGAAATAGCTTCAGTTGTCTCAGTCAGGCCGTGCCACCTGTCTAGGCTAATCCGGACTACCGGCCAATGCCATATTCCCATATCTGATGATTTTAAACTTGCACACTGTACCATCAGCACTTGGATGATGGAGGAGGACAAGCATTCCAGGTGAGCCAAGCTGCGAATACGAGAGATCGACAGACAGTGAGAATAACGGCCTTCTCCACGGTGAGTGAGCGACATCCGACACATGCAGACGACGAGCCAGCGCAAAAACGTTCTCGGCTCAATCCACACATAGCCTGGGGCTCCGCCAGCGCCATCGTTTCTCTCCCCATCGAAATGCCAACTGTCCCGCGCCCCGGGATTCGTTCAGCTAAAGCAGGGCAATGGTGCGGCTGAACGCCACGGTCACATCCCTTTGGCTGGAGGCCTAAAAAAGCAGCATTAGCTGCCCGCCACTGGGCACCAATGAGAAGAAAGAATCACCAAATGGATTTAGTTTCCGGCTGTCATAGCAGCCCAAGAGGTCCTCAGCCCTACGATGTCAAGCTGGTCTTGTGATGTACGTCCAAAATACGGTGTAACCAAAGCGTAACGGATATTGACAATGTGCGGGTCATCGGACGTTACTCAGCTTTGTCCTTTCCGGTCTGTCGGCCGGGAGTCTCAGTCCATACTTTCCGGATCCTGCAGGATGGCTTTTTCTGACAGACGGCTATGCGGATGATTGGCGCGTTTCTAGTGGGCGCCATTTATTCCCGTTTGTGGAGGCGGAGTCGCATTTTCATTGTGCTCCGGACGGCCTTGGCCGAGTTGGAGTAATTGAGTTTCAACTTCTGGATCTGAAGTGGCAATGTCTCATCAGAGAAGTAATCGAGGAATGCCTTTTCCCCGTCTGAGCTTCTCCACGGCAGAGACAAAAAGGGCCGACCATCTTAGCCCGCAAGCCCGGAACGCCATGGAGAAGCTTTGAATCTCCGTTTGAACGAGACCGGCGAAATAGTAATTGCCACAATTCCAAAAGGTCAGACCGGGTCAACAAAGCAGAGTTTTCGAGGTTTTTCTCCGTGCAATCAGATGATTTCTTTTTACGACTTCAAAATTAGAAACGTGCACGCAGCTGCCTGGCGAGAACTCAAAATGGCGTTCACAATGAGGAGATGGCTTGTGGAACAATTGGCAAGGCTAAAGGATCGTGTTGCCACAGCATTGATCCTATTACTCCGTAGCCAATGCACGGACGAAGAAACTGACCGACGAGAGCCAGAGGATCAGCGTAACCTCGTCAGATTCCCTCAGATTATGCCTCATGCTGTGTGATATGTTTTCTGCCGATCTAATTCTTGGGTTGCTTCTCAGCAAGCTCAGTAAGCTTAGAAGCGAACTTAATCGTACTGTGATCGGTAGACAATCACACTCTCTAGTCTGATGTGTCATATTCAAGGCCAGCTGAAAGAGCAGTGGGGGCGAGTGTCTCATATAATCTCACTTACAATCAGGCAGACCAAGTAAGCTCTGGTATTGACGATCTCCAGGTGGGTCACGGAGCGCTCCGAGATCGATCAGCTGACCTTGCACCTGAAAGATGGAGTCGAAGGGAGGTTGAGATTGAAACAAAACATTGACGAGCTGAAGATCCATGTTGCAGAGTATCCCTTCAGACGCAAGGGGATGTCTTGTGCTTCATCACCAATCAGATAGTGCATATGCCCAGATTATATAATCGTTCATGTTGTGTCTCTACAAAGAGTAACATTCCAGAAATTCTGTTGGTTGGTGTACTATATATGCACATTGTATACATGTATTTCTTCTTCGGAGGGATGGCTAGCGTGACGACGAAAAATGTAACCTCGTCATCGTTCATACTTACACCTCATTAACATCAGCGAGATGATGCACTTAGATGGGGCAGTTTCCCTGTTCATATGGCGGCTATTTATGACGCGCATTGTATTTTTACATACGCAACGCTGCACCCTGTAATTTTTTATTTCACAAAAATCTATATTTATATGCTGTGTAAGTTGGGAGTAAGTGACCATAGAGGAAACTGTAAACATGTATTCCGGATAGTGATCGCTTCTACCTATTCATATCAACGAAATGATTAAATAGGCGTAGGAAGAATTTACAGCTCGGCTATAATAAGACAATCCTTTGGGACTTTTTCATTAAAAAGTTCTAGGGCTGGCTTTTTTTCCATTGGAAACCCATTCATCTATTTCAACATGATGCCCCAAACTTGAAGTCTATAATTTCCCTATCCGCCGGGTTTATTGACTCAACAGAGTCTTTGGTTCGCCGATGCACATGCATAACCCAAACCCAAATCCTCCCTAGCGTAACAAGCCATTATGGCTCATGGCAGCAACAGGGCATGCTTATTGTAAGATCCAATCGCAACGGTAATACATGTCACTCCCCTTGTCCCGCTGCTGTACCGACGGATAGGAGAAAAGTGCCGATCCATGAATTACAACGGCAAAAATAAGGCACCAGAAGCAGCCCCGGCCAATCAGTGCAGCTTCTCGGGATGTGCCTAATGTTGCGGATAAAGGCCGCTGGTGTGACCAAAGTTGCATCACCGGTGGTGCTCTTTAGCTCTTGTTGCTTTATGGGGTTTTGATAATAGTATAGTCTAAAATGGAGCACACGTGTATAGTAGCATCGAGTTGCCTCTCTGCCGTGTGACTGCGGGGAAATCTGGGGAAACAGGATGAGCATTAATTAGTCTCACTCCACCACTTGTTCATTCAAGAGACTCTACCGACTCATCGTGCTCAATTCACAAAGGACAGAACGGTTTAATTATCCGTCGGTAGACCGCCAGTATCACTATAACTCAGCTTTGAATCCCCTTTTGCGATTCAACCGTCGCTTTCGCTTCTTCCTTAGCTCTTCCATACGTCGTTGAAGATTGTTCATCGCCAAGGAAATATCTGCAATGTTACATTCTGCACCCCGCAAAAACGGCCCGTTATGAAATGAAAGGAGCGTTCTGGCTCGGGCTGAATCGTGTCCAATTGGGCTTGAAGCATCATGGATCGCATACTTTGGGATTCAACCCTGACGATGACAGCTCTGCCACGCAGCAGAGCTGTACGAATTGGGAATAACGTCGACTAATCGACAATGCGACCCTGCTACCGAACAATTTTCCCGCCGGGAAGAGCCCAGAGGTCGACGATCATGACCCCGAATGGAAGGCACGGGTAAATCATCAGCAGCTCATCACAGTTCAGTATATATAGGTCCATTCACCTCCCCGTCTCTCCGATGGCATTGAGTAGAGAGACAAGCCTCTGGCATCAACCGCAACAATGGGCAAGCTCAACCTCCGAGCCCTCCTCATCGGGCTTCTGGCCTCCAATGCTTCGGCCGCCCTGGACGGAAGCCGATATCTATGGTATACATCTCCCGCCACCGACTGGGAGACCGGTGTCCTTCCCATTGGAAACAGTCGCCTCGGCGCGGCCATCTTCGGAGGCGGCAATGAAGTCATCACCATAAACGAAGACACCATCTGGGATGGTCCACAGCAGGACCGTGTCCCTGCGGGCGGACTTGCTGCGCTGCCAAAGATCCGTTCGCTGCTGATAGCTAACAATTTGACGGACGCTGGTAACCTCGTCGAGAGCGCAATGTACCCAACCAACTGCTGTGAGAGACAGTTCAGCTATTTTGGCAACCTCAACCTCAACTTTGGCCATGGCAGCGGTATATCAAACTACATTCGCTCGCTTGACACGCGCCAGGGCAACTCTAGCGTGTCTTACACGTTCAACGGTGTTACTTACACGNNNGTATTCCAAATACGAAAAGATGAGTTTATTGGTTGCTGTATATGCTGCNNNCACACCGCTTGTTCACGTGAATACGTTGCTAGCAACCCGGATGGTGTTATCGCAGCTAGATTTACATCAAGCAAGGCTGGCGCGCTCAGCGTATCCGCCACATTTTCGAGAATCAGCAACATTCTCAGCAATGTCGCATCAACCTCCGGCGGCGTCAACAGCGTGACCCTGCAAGGAACCAGCGGACAATCGACCAATCCCATTCTCTTTACCGGCAAGGCTCGTTTCGTAGCCAGTGGAGGTAACAACACCCTCTCTTTANNNTATGGGNNNGACGAGATTGTTTCAAATACTGATTTTCGTAATGTTGCTACTTTCAGCGCCTCCGGTGGTACTCTCACCATTACCGGCGCAACCACCATTGACGTCTTCTTCGATGCCGAGACAAACTACCGCTATCCTACCGCCAGTGCCCTCGCTGCCGAGGTCGACAACAAGCTCAACGCAGCCGTGTCCAAAGGCTTCCAGGCAGTTCACGACTCAGCCATTTCCGATGCCTCCGCTCTTCTCGGCCGTGCCAACATCAACCTCGGCACTTCCCCCAATGGCATCGCCAGCCAATCCACGGATCAGCGTGTCAAGTCTGCTCGCAGCGGCTTCAACGACCCGCAGCTGATTACCCTCGCATGGAACTACGGCCGCCATCTCCTCGTTGCCTCGTCGCGCGATACTTCGGCAGCCATCGACATGCCCCCCAACTTGCAGGGTGTCTGGAACAACGCAACTTCGGCGCCTTGGGGTGGAAAGTTCACCATCAACATCAACACCGAGATGAACCTATGGCCCGCCGGTCAGACGAACCTCATTGAGACGCAGCTGCCGCTCTTTGATCTTCTCAAGGTCGCCCAGCCCCATGCCCAGAATATGGCCCAGAAGCTGTATGGCTGCAACGGCACTGTGTTCCACCACAACTTGGATGTCTGGGGTGATCCCGCTCCGACGGATAATTTCCCCTCGAGCAGCATGTGGCCCATGGGAGCGACGTGGCTGGTGCAGCACATGATGGAGCAGTACCGCTTCAACGGCGATCTCAACTTCCTCCGAAACACGGCCTACCCTTACCTGCTTGACGTCTCCAAGTTCCTCCAGTGCTATACGTTCACATGGCAGGGCAACCGAGTCACCGGTCCTTCTATTTCTCCCGAGAACACTTACTTTGTGCCCACCGGTGCTAATGTCGCCGGCCAGCAGGAGCCCATGGACATGGCCCCTGAGATGGACAACCAGCTCATGCGAGATGTCATGACTTCTATCATCGAGGCCGCCTCCGCTCTCGGAATCTCCAGCAGCGACGCCAATGTCCAGGCTGCCACAAACTTCCTACCCCAGATCCGAACGCCTCGCATCGGATCCTACGGCCAGATCCTCGAGTGGAGGGCAGAGTACCCCGAGACCGACCCCGGCCACCGTCATCTCTCTCCTCTGTACGGACTTCACCCGGGTAGCCAGTTCTCGCCCCTCGTCAACAGCACTCTCGCCACAGCTGCCAAGGCCCTTCTTGATCACCGCGTCGCTAGCGGATCCGGTAGCACAGGCTGGAGTCGTACCTGGCTGATGAACCAATACGCTCGTCTCTTCTCTGGAGCTGATGTTTGGAAGCACATTCTTGGCTGGTTCGCTACTTATCCTACGCCCAATCTCTGGAACACCAACAGCGGATCTACCTTCCAGATTGACGGCAACTTTGGCTTCACCAGCGGTATCACCGAGATGTTGTTGCAGAGCCAGACCGGAACTGTTCATCTGTTGCCGGCTCTCCCCGGCTCCAACCTCCCCACTGGAAATGTCAGGGGTCTGTTGGCCCGAGGAGGTTTCCAGGTGGACATTGACTGGTCGGGCGGCAGCTTCAAGAATGCCACCGTCACGTCTACCAGAGGAGGCCAGTTGAAGCTTAGAGTGGGTAATGGACAGAGCTTCAAGGTCAACGGAGCTACGTATACCGGACCTATCGGTACAAGCTCAGGAACAAAGTACAGCATCACCGTCTGATTGCGGGATGGATGGAGTGTTGTAGTATCGGCTAACCGGCCTTTGAAAATATTGAAAATAGTTTTGTGCTTCCTCAATCGGGGCACAACTGCATATAGCACATAGTTTGTTTCAAATGAATTTCTCGTTCTGATTTAATTTCCATCATCGCTTGCATCGTGAACTTTGTGTAGAAGTAGAAATGTGATGTATGTATAATTTACAAAAATATATATGCCAAATCTATAAAAGCAAGAAATAAAATTTCTCATCCGTCTAAATTCTGCGCCTCGCACATCTTTCTATACATGCCGCCCTGCGCTACCAAATCAACATGCTTCCCCATCTCCACAATCTTTCCTCCGTAAAACACACAAATCATATCTGCATCTCTAATTGTCGACAGCCTATGGGCTACCGCAATAGTGATGCGATCTCCTTCCTTTGCTGCCTCGGCCAACGCGCTTTGAACAATCTTTTCGCTTTCTGTGTCCAACGCGCTGGTCGCTTCATCGAGTAGCAAGACTTTGGGGTTACGGATCAGAGAGCGAGCAATTGCAATACGTTGACGTTGACCACCGGAGAGCTGTGTGCCGTTTGGACCAGCAGCAGTGGCGAGACCGTCAGGTAAGGAAGACACGAAATCCCAAGCATTGGCGGCGCGTAAAGCTGCTTCAATCTTTGAATCCGAGACTGTAACTTCCACAGTAGTCTCGCTAGAGCCGACAGTCGGGTCATCAATACCGAGTGCGATATTCTCGCGAATGGAGCCTTGGAAAAGAGTTGGTTCTTGCTGCACCAAAGAGACAACCCGACGGTATAGTCGCGGGCTCAGCTCCGTTAGTTTATCGCCGTCAATACTAATGTTTCCTGTGGAAGGGTCGTAGAATCGCTCGAGCATGGCAATCATGGTGGATTTACCGCAGCCAGATGCGCCCACAAGAGCATAAAACTGGCCCTTTTGAATCTGATATGTTAGACGACGGATGTTAACGCTCTTAGCTGCNNNTCTACATACCTCCAGATTGATGCCTCTCAAAACAGGCGCCTCCGGTCGCAGGGGATACGAAAAGTGAACACTGTCAAGACCAATTGGGCCACCAGACTTAGGACCTTTATCCGTATTATCTGGTGTTTCTTGTACAATGGGTTGGAGTTGGTTGAGCCAAAAGATGTAATTAGCCGCATTTTTGCCCTTGGTGATACCGACACAGATATCAGTTGACCAATTCGATGCTGAACAGGACAATGTTGACTTACTAGTTGAAAACTGAAACAGCTGCGAGGCTGCTTGACCCGAGAAAAAGACACCCAAAAAGGTAACATAGAAGTTATGCATACTCGTCTCCCCAAATGAGACAAGGCGACATCCATACCTATACCCAAGCATCAGCATCCCATTCGTAACCCAAATGATTGGNNNTGTGGCCACNNNCCAGAATCCCAAGGCAAGAAAGAAATACTCAATGCACTGTGTGAAAGCAAAGCAAACCATCATGATGGACATTGGCTTCACTGACCCAACAATCGCTTGGTCCAACTCATGAGTGTAACTATTAAGAACCGACTCCTCAATAGCCAGAGACGACACAGTCCGTATAGCAGTGACGGCTTCCGAAGCAATAGCAGCGCTTCTCGACTGTCGCGCTGAGATACCGTGATCGAGCTTTACGTCTAACCTGATCTTGAACCAGCCTGATCCTACCATTGGGGGCAAGCCAGCAAAGACAACTACAAGTCCCAGCTTCCAACTATATGCAATGGCCAAGATGCTGCATGCGGTGATGTTAAATACGGCGACCAATATTAGAGCAATGTTGAAGCCCATAAGCTCCAAGATGGCTTGCGGATTGGCGTCAACGCGACTAGCCAGGGCGCCGATGTTGTTTTCCGGACGATCGAAGAACTGAAGATCTTGGCGCAGCATATCATTCAAGCTTTGGCGTCGAAGTTTATGGGATAGAGTCTGAGGGGCAGTTAGCACTGGAATAATAAAGTCGCTCATGTCAAGAGAAGAGAAAAGAAGAGAGCGTACCTGAGCGATTGCATTAGTAGCAAATCCTAGCACTCCGTAAAAGATCAAGCAGCCAGCCGCCAAGACAATGAACATGGCAGCGAAGAAGTTGCCTTTTTTGGTCATTTCTGAACCAGTCAAAGTAAAGACATCGATCGTGCTGGATAAGAGAATAGCTTGGCCGGGAAAGCCAGCAGCTGGCAANNNGTTAGAATTGTCATCTCTTTGCATTCCAAGTTTCGA
>JARWZN010000005.1:3130988-3178228 GCA_030015385.1 Trichoderma sp. BMH-0061
CTTACCTCCTCCAAGGCAACAAAGAACGCAGAATATGTATGCCCACCTCAGCTCTGGGTGATCAACCACAAGTTTCCAGACGACAGACAAGAATCCCAGCTTTTTGTAATGTTCATAATTATCTCTGTCTTTCTGTTGCTCAAGGCGCACTTGATCCTTGGTGGCGTATCGGCTCAAGCTCTTGACAAGATCAGCCGGGTCATGTACTTCCTTTTCGTCATCTTGGTCCTCTGATTCGGTATCAGACTGGTTCTTCGAGACAGCTAAATCCTGGATGCGCACTAATTGAGCATAAGTTCCGTCTTGCTTCATTAGGCCAGCATGTGTCCCTTGTTCGATAATCTTTCCTTTCTTCATAACGACAATGTTATCAGCCTTGCGAATGGTTGCCAACTTGTGAGCAATGACAATTGTGGTGCGCCCTTCAGAAGCTCTGTCGAGTGCCCGCTGGACGATACCTTCAGCATGGGGATCAAGCGCACTTGTCGCTTCATCAAGCAACAAAACCTTGGGTTGGGAAACGATACTCCTCGCAATGGCAACACGCTGCTTCTGGCCTCCCGAGAGCAAACCTCCTCTCTGTCCAATCTGTGTGTCATAACCGTTGGGCAATTCCGAGATGAAATCGTGTGCGAAAGCAATCTTGGCAGCTTCTTCAACTTGAGCCATCTTTTCTTCTCTAGAAGCATGCTCCCACTGTGTGCCGACCAGACCGTGAGCGATGTTGTCAAATGCCGAACCTTGGAACAGCACGGGCTCTTGCTGGACGAGCCGAACATGTTTTCGAAGCCAATTAAGATTGAGTTCGTTGATTGGCTTGCCGTCTAGCTTGATGACTCCAGAC
The DNA here is from genome assembly GCA_030015385.1 of Trichoderma sp. BMH-0061. Lineage (NCBI taxonomy): Eukaryota > Fungi > Ascomycota > Sordariomycetes > Hypocreales > Hypocreaceae > Trichoderma > Trichoderma sp. BMH-0061. Next base: position 3,131,833 of record JARWZN010000005.1, read on the forward strand.
TTGGGGTTGTACCAGCGCTCAAGGAGACCAACAATCGTGCTCTTTCCAGAACCACTTTGACCCTCCCACCTAAAGTCAGTTATTTTTATCTGGAAAAGGGTGAGAAGAGAGGAAAAACTGACCACCAAGGCTGTAACCTTTCCAGCAGGAACAATCAGTGAAAAGTCATCCAGCACAGTAATTCCGGGCCGAGAAGGATATGCAAAGTTGACATTTTCCAGTTCGATATGGCCGATGACTTCCGAAGGCTTATCTCCAGATTCATCAAATGGATTAATGTCGGATTGCCTGTCAATCAGCTCGAAAAGTTGCGCAGCGCCGGACGCAGCTCTCGCGAATTCGATAGAATAGGGAGCCAAAGCCGTAATGCTAATAGTCGCAATCGTCACGGAGAACAACACTGTGAAAATTGCACCTGACGACTTAATCTCTCCATTTGCAAAGAGGTGAATGCCTTGCCAGAAAGCAAGCCCAAAGCCCAGATACATGATTGTGTATTCGATTGAGAAGAGCGCCGCGAACCAAGGTGAGAGCTGGCGTCCGTATTTGTGAGCTTCGCTCAAGTACTCATCGAATTTCTTGACAAGCCTCGATCGCATCTCAAAAGCATGAACAGTTCTCGCACTACCAAGTATTCCTTCAGCAAAAGCGTTGCCTTTGGCGTGAGTGTCGAAGATTTTGGTTTCGATGCCTGATTCGGTGATACCGACAAACCCCATGACGACTATCGTAGTCGGCGCAATGCAAAGGCAAATAAGGGTCAGCTTCCACTGAGTAACGAATGCGACGATAAAGGCAGTCACAAAGGCAGAGAGTCCCTGGAACGTAAGACCAAGCTTCTCCGCGATGCCGCTCTGAATGAGCTTTCCGTTGGAGGTTGCCTGCGTCGCAATCGATCCACTGGTGCCGAGATCATAATAGGCAACTTCTTGGCTCAGCGCAGCCTTCAGATATGCATGCCGGATGTTTCGAACGATTCGATATGCGTTGTATGTCAAGAGGACGTTGTACGCGTAAGACAGGACAAATCTGGCGATGCCGAGATAGACAAAGTAGAGCCTACATTGTGTCAATACCGCAACATGCAATCTCCAAGCGCTNNNGTTTAGAGGAGGAACNNNCGCCAACTTTGCGGAATCATGACGGAGCTTTTCACCACCCGACGCGGGATCGATGACAAAATCGGTGATGGTGGTGACAAAGTTTCCAAAGATGAGATTCTGGAGAGCAATGCCAGCTCCAGAAGCGATTGCAGCCAGAATCGAAATAGCCAAGATGATCTGTTCATATCGCCCTGTATAGGTGAAGATTCTCTGTATTCGNNNACGAGACACAATTAGCTGATGNNNAAAAAGGCGAGGNNNAACGCCTCGAAGATAGGAATTGTCTTTCTTTTTCCCCAGATTACTTACCAGATACGGACTCCCAGACTTCTTCTCGCTCGTCGAGGTTTCATCCTCTTTCGCAATTGGTACATCTACACTAACATCCGTCTGTTCAACAGCATCTGAGCTTCCGCTGACAGGCACGGCAAGCCTCTTTTCTGAGACAGCCATCTTCAACCCGCCAGTTTCGTCTCCGACGTTGTTGAAGCAGTCGTGAAAAGGTGTAGGNNNATGTGGTAAGATATANNNGCCTCTTTTACCAGCTTTATCTTTTGGTTGATGGAACGTTAACATGGAGCCCCGTTGAGATGTATGNNNGGCAGTNNNAGTNNNACTTATAACGAACCGCTCATCTGAGGCCTCGTACGTGTATCTCATCCAAGTCCGCGTCGACAATGCATTGTCAACGGCAGGCTCCTGCTCCGACTCTTTCATGAAATCATGGATTCTTGCTCCGCTCCGCATCCGTATCGGGCGATGCAACTTTCGCCCTCGGGGTCCGGTCTTTCGGGGCCCGCGGGCCGAATCGCCAAGGGGGCTNGTGTTGAGTCTGATTGGTTCAGTTGATTTTTCCGAATCTCTTCCTGATTCCTTNNNGGGCGGTGGCCAATAATAGATGCCAGTACTGCGTAATTCGACGCAGTTTTACTCAAAACGTTAAGACATATTACAGGCACATGCGTACTCGTACGTATTTCTGCGCTTAGTAACTCCAGGGTTACGAAGAGGAGTACGGAACATCGAAAGGCAAAAGGTGGCTCCACGTTTCTACTAAGCAACTTTAATCTGGTATCTCGTGAAGATGGCAACATGAACTCACAAAAAACAAATCGCAGCATAAACTCACCATAATCGCTGATAACCACTCTGCTGACTGCATAACTTGTAGCTTAGCATTCAACACCCCGCTCGTAATCGTATTGCTGCAACGTTACGCTTCACGCTCCTTCGAGCATACTGCATGTGCTTACCCTGGAGTAGAATGAGCATTGACGTGCGAATGTGAACTTGTAGACAAGAGTGTTCAGTTCAATTGATCTTTTATGTACTGTAGTCCGAGCCATTTGCTTAGAAAACATTTCTGACGACACAAGATCTTGTAAGTCGTGAGAGACTACTAACAATTATGAACGCGAGTGTGGCCAACACAAACAACAAGGATGGGATCTCCAAGGAGTATAAACCAACAAGCTATAACAACAGAATGCCTTCATTCAATCTCTGTAATCGCTATTCCCTAAAATATATATCAATCACTCTCCAAACCTAAGCCACCGTCTCCGCCCCCAGTAATACGTATTGATCCCGCTTCCCATATAAGTATCCTCATAAACACCCGCCTTCTCCCCTTCCAGCGCCGCTCCAGCACACACAATCAATGGCATGAAGTGCTCCCCTCATCGGCGGGTGCATGTCATTCGCATGAGGCAGCTGTCGCCATCCCGACACCCTCCGCCACCTCTCCTCCTTGCTCTCCGCACCAACCGCCTGCGTCAGCGCCCCGTTCCACTGGCTGACCTTGTTCTTCCACTCATTCACCTTGGCGGGCGACCCGGATCGCAGCTCAGAGTAAGCCTGGAAGTTGTGCAGAGAAGCAAAGCCCGAACCGACAACGGCGATGTTGTTCTGGCGAAGCTTCGACAGCGCGGCCCCCATACGTAGGTGCTTCTCTGGGTCCTCTGATTCCAGTACGGAAACCTGCACAATGGGCACGTTGGCGTCGGGGTTCACAAGCAGCATGGGAATGAATACGCCATGATCCCATCCTCTCTCGCCATCGAGAACTGATGCAAGGCCTTGCTCTTCCAGCGCAGCCTTGACCTCGCGCGCAACCTCTGGTTGACCTGAAGCTGGGTACTTGAGCGAGTAGGCCGCCTTGGGAAAGTTGTAGTAGTCATAGTAGAGTTCGTGAGACGCCGCAGATGAAATGGTCGGGTTCTTCGTCGACCAGTGCGCCGTAACAAGGACAATAGCACGGGGCTGCTCAGGAGTGCCGAGCTTGAGAATCTTGGGCACTCTGTTCTTCAGAGAGTAAACAATGTCCTTGTGAGAGGGGTCCCCAAGGATGGGGAGGGGACCTATGAACTCTCTCATGTCAGTCATGTAAACCACCAGACGATGAATGAAATCTCACCTCCACCATGTGAGAGCGCAATCACAGGAGCCACAGTCATTGTAGCTTTGCGGCTCAGAAAGTACGTTGAAGCGTATCGAAACAGTATGCCTAGTACAATCAATCTGCCAACCAAGGCAAAGAGTCTTTTCAATAGCAGTCTCATCAAAATCCAATGCTGACACAAAGCTCCAAATCAACACGGTCGGACCTTGGCCCTTTTATCTGTTTTTCTTTCCCTCCTGGACGTTGAGCTGACGAAAGAAAATGAAAAACTCTAAAACAAGTCAAACTTCTAGAAAACTGAGGCCAACGAGCTTCTTCGCCTCCAATTTGCTCCTTGTGATTTGCGGCATCTTCGCGCCTCGCCCCGCTTTCGCCTTTTCCCCATGCGAACTCCTGGCGGGTATCTTTTGCAAGCCTCACGGGGATTTTGCTGAATAAAAACCGCCCGAATTGCGCTTATTAACGGGAATGTATGGATTGGCCAATCATCAGACACAAGCCCATCTGATAGCGCGCGCGCTGGCAATAGGGCTGGGTCGTAGCCGCGCGTGGGAGGCCGAGTCAAGCTTCAATATCCCACATGGAAGCCGCCGTCTTTTTTTCGAGGCAGTGCGTTTATACATTTGTCATGCTGATTCCATCGTCACCTGGCAGTGAAGCTGGGGTTCCATTGGAGCTTATCAGATCTTTTGGAATCGTAAAGAGTAAGCATGTTTAAGGGGGAAATATGCGAAATGAAACAGTGGTATTCAAGATTGATGTGACGAATATCAGCGCGATTATCTGATCTGCAATATGTATCCTACATCTGTCTACTGGAATACAGCCACCTTGTCTCGTCCGGCACCAACGGCCTTGATCCGCGATCCAATCTCCAGCGGACTTCCTTCACTCACAATGAAATGTCCCTTTGTCTGAGCTTCTGGCAGCTTGCCTCCAAGAATCTTGTGCACATTTACGCTGACGAGATCAAGCGCCGACTTCTCGGTCAGTCGGCCGTTACCGTTGTGGTAGGCTGTGCCGGCTTCGAAGCCCAGGTCGCGCACATACCAGTCTTCGGGCAAACCAATGGCGACTGTAACACCGGCATCGAGCAGGTAATCGATGGTCGTGCCATTTGACAGTGGCGCACCGGGAAGCGAGCGACGTTGGTCCCAGTTAGTAGGGTGTGCTTGAAGCGGGAGCAAGATGACGCCGACCTTTGCAGCTGCAAGTTCTGTCGCAACAAGATGAGATTCTGAACCGCCAAGAATGGCCAGCTTAATCTTGGAGTTGGTAAGCTCTTCGACCTCAGATTTGATTCTCAGTGCAGTCGCGATGCCATCGGCATTGTCAATCGTCAGAGCCAACACCGTCTTTCCGGCGATGACCTTTTGCAAGTTGGCCAACTCTGAGAAGGGATCTTCAGCTGGCTTATCCTTGGAGGCAGCGGCCAAGAGCTTGCTTCGCAACAGACCAAACAGCTGGGAATAACTGCCAAGGCTGCGAGAGCTAAGGTCAAGAGTGTAATGCACAGCCAAATCTGCGTCGAATATAGCACCCTTTTCAGCGACCGTTCTTGCCGCAGTGAGGAAGCCAGCAGAGGTTCCGTGATGGGATTTGCCGCCCAAGAGTTTCGGTGCTGAGATGCCCTTGGTCACGCCGTATTTGGCGGCAACGTTGAGCTTCTTGCTGTCCAACCGAAGCCCGTCGACGGCACGAGAGAAGGCAACCGGGTTGGGTCCGTTATCCGTTACATCTTCTCCGTCGATATCGTTCAATCCAATGGTACCAGCGACACCGGTAAATGAGTTGGTAAGGTAGCCATTGGATAGCTCGACATGTACCTTAGCAGCCTTAGCAGCCGCATCATATTCAGAACTGCAAGGGCCGATGCAGGCAATCTTGCCTTCAGAGACAAACACATCCAAAGGCTTGTCGTTGGACTCCAAAATCTCATCGTCAGACAAGAGGACCTTGGTGATGCCATGGAAAACGACATCCTGAATCTCGGTTGGCTCTTCGATGATATCAGCCAGCGCCTCATTAGGCACGATGGGGCCCACCGTGGATTTCGAGAGCTCAACCGGGTTCTCAAACTGCGCGGTGCCATCAATCCACACCTGGGCGGGAGTAGCACCGACGCTGAGAGGATCGCTGTCCCAAACGACAATATCGGCATCGAAACCCGGCTTGACTTTTCCTAGTCTCTTTCCAAAACCAAGCAGCTCTGCAGGGGCGCTGGTGACGGCAGAGAGAGCGGCGTGATAAGGCAGCCCGTAATGATAGCCCTTGGCGGCCTCAAACAGGACGTGCTGGGCATTGAGAACGGGGTTGTCGCTGACGTATACCGTGGTGAGGTTGGCGTCGTAGAGATATTTGCCAGCGTGCTCAGACGCTACGAAGGCCTCAGTCTTGTAGTACATGTTGTCGGCAAACAGGGCAGACGCGGGTGGACGGCCTCCCCACGTGCGTTTCAGGATCTCAACCAGNNNCCAGTGNNNGGCTTTGTCACATCGAAAGTGNNNTCTGAATTCACGTACCTCAGTAGCTAGATAGGTCTGGTGAGCATGGTGGAAGGCTCGAATAGCGAACTTGAACTCGTTTGTATGATCTACCATGGCCTCGAGGTCGGGAATGGTGTAGCAATGGGTGTTGATATGGACTTGGCCACGAAGAGCTGCGGCAAGAGACTCCCAATGCAACACCTGTGGCAAGTACTCGTCCATGTTCTCTACACCAATGGCATCGGCCTTGTCACACCAATCATCCTGACGCTGGATCAAGGCGCGGGCCTCTTCAAAGGCGTGTCGGAAGTTGTAGCTTTCACCCATGCGGCTGGATGGCCGTCTGTCGATGCCTCCGTGCACTCTCTTGGGGTTCTCTCCGCAGGCCATTTTCATATAACGCCAATTGCGGTCCGGGTCAGCCAGCATATCTTGCGCGCTAAATTCTTTTCGACCGTCTTTAGGACCAACAGCATGCTTGATGGGATAGGCTTCACCGCCCATGCTATTACCGGAACCAGGAAGGATGAGCGAAGTGGTGACGCCGCCGGACTTGATGACTTCAATCTGGGGATCCAAAGGATAGAAGGCATCAATGGATCGTGCCCATGGGGTGATGTCGTCGGAGACTTCATTGGTATCGGCGTAGCCACGCAGGTATGGCAACGAGTCGACGCCAGCATGGCTGTGCATGTCAATGATGCCGGTGGTGAGCTGACGTCCTGCAGCGTCAAATATTTGGGTGTCTTCTGGGAGCACTCGTGATGAGATGTGAGATTCGACCCGTTTAATGAGGCCATACTCCAGCAATACGTCGCCCTGGATCCATTCCCAGCCCTTGCCGGCTCTGGCATCGGCCTCACTCGTGCCCTCGACGGGCTCGCCAATCCAGATGGTAGCGTTCTTGATGAGGGTAGGCTTGCCACCCTCGATCCATCTGGCATTCTTTTCTCGTCCTAGACCGATGGGATCTTGCGGCTTGTGCCTGAGCTTCTGGCAGGTCTGCAGGTCATCGTTGAGCTTGTCCAGCGACAGCAGAGGCCCTTTGGCGTCTTCTCGCCAAATTTGCTTCCATTGCCCGGCCACCAGGAGTGTTAGACAAGTGGCGGCAAACAGCTTCAAGACACGAGATCGGCGGAATCCAGCGCGGCGAGCGCGGAAATGCGCATTTCCAGACGCTGGCAGTGGCAGCTCCGACGCGCTGTAGGGAGGAAGGCGGGCTTTTTCGTCCATGGCTCTCTCCCAGTCCTTTGAATCGCGACAGAGGAATGGGGGATGAGAAAGACAACAGAGAGAAAAGAAGAGGAAGAAAACGGCGAGTTGAAGATCAACTCCTTGCACGGAGTTTGTATGTAATCGCCAGCTTCACCTCTCTATCAATTCCATGTTCTGTTTCATCCAAAGATAAGAGCTCCAGCTCCGAGATAGGTCAAGTCCGCTGCTTGCTGGCGGGCTAAGCCGCATTTTGCAGCAATGGGCGCTGGATGGGGCCGACCCGGGCCTATCAGGCTCGCCGCAGCAGCGCCAAAAGTTCCCGTCTGCAGGGGCCTTGCGGGGTAGCAGGTGCTAAGGCACAGCGCTAATGCCCTGTATCACGGCCAATGTGGGCCTATCCTCGATGCCATCATTTTCGTCATTCATGGCACACGCACTCACTCACACAGCTTGAGGCATGTACTTTGGTCCCTTTTTCCATGGGTGTACAAAAGGAGAGCCAAGTTTGGTTAGATCATTGCTTACATGTACAGCGATGTAATGGTTTGATATTACTCTATGGAGGACATCAAGGTTCACGGTGTAGCAATTGACAGTACTACTACTGGTCTTCTGTGTCAGCTTAAGGCTGCCCCGTCCAATACACCATCAGTGTATGTACATGCACATATATGCATGTGCTCGATGCATGAAATAAGTGTTAGTAGCCGGTAGTTGCATGGCTAAGGTGCATGTAGATAGATGGCATTCAGTATAGACGCATTGTGTATACTCCTTCTAAACGGCTGGCTCTATGTGTAAGTGCTCAAGATGTAAATACCTAAGGTAAGATTATGAACTCATGAACAATGCAGTGCAATTTCTTCAGCTATTCTGCCGACTATGTCATAAGATGTTAAAGTCTGTACGTCTTTGTACTTGTTCAGCAGTATAGTATTGTTCAAAGCTGACACGCACCTTCATATTGGTTTTGCAGGTTTGTGTAACATACCAGGTACATGTAGGTACAGAACCCACGTATGACTGACAGGCGAATCGTAGAGGAATCGTAATTCTTACTCTTGAATGAATAATACACGCACACATGCTCTTCACATAGGCCCAGCATTTCGTAAGGATGTAACATCCACCCACCTTTTATACTGTGGTGGCCCTGCGCTAGCTGGCGATCAATCCCAACTTCGCTCCAATTGAGTTGTGCAATCGCAAATCTGACAGCCAGATTTGGCATGTAACTATCCTCTTGCGGCAAAGCAGAAAGCACTCTCAAATTTTTGTAATAGATTAAGTTGTTTCATGGAGCACAACACATCCGATAATTTGCCTCTTTTGTTCTTGCTATCGCCAGGATCTCTAGGATCATTCGGTCTCTGCCAAGGCCCAGCGGATCTTGGGGCACCAGAATCCTGTGTTATCAGATATTTCCGGCGAATGAGTTCAATTTATGCGGACACATGTAAAAATTCTTTATATTGTATTTGATACGAACAGCAATACTCATGAATCTATCAGGCCATTTCGTCTTCTTGTCTTACACCGACAAACCCCGCTTCGTTTCCACTTCGCTTTACAATGGATACTGGCCGCCAGTCACAAAGTTTAACTTGTCATTCAATTGGTTAGTATCTAAGTCCAGCCAAGAAAGTAAGCTGAGTTGAGATTCCAGAGTGCCCGATGACGGTAGGAATTACGACTTTAAACTGGCCGTAAAACACCGCCTCCTGGGCGGTATCCACCAGATGCTGTTTATAAGACATACGAGTAGACAAGATATGTTTTTGAGTTGAGTGAGATCAAAATTCTACTTACCATCTATCGAGAATCCCGTATGAATACTTCCCTGGATCAACTTATATACGCATCAACCAAAGGCATCCATCTACCAAGAATGGCTTCAAACACCAACATTGTTGGGGAACTCGTATATACGAGCCTCAGCGTCCCCCCCGAACAGTACCAAGATGTATACCGCAGCACTCTAGAGCCTATTCTTCTGGCTCGACCAGGCTTGATCTTGGCCATGGCTGGCGTCGTCACTGCAAGCACAGATCAAAAGAGTCCCAGTGTAGTATCGTTGGTTAACTGGGAGAGTGTGGACGCCCATGTAGCGTTCATCGCGGGTCCAGCGGCAAAACCCTTTTTCGAAGCCTCCATGCCTTTAATGAGTTCAGCACCGACCGTCGAGCATTACGGAATCAGTGTCCTACGAACGCCTGCCGTTGAGAGTCGGTACACACGTTTGTTGAAAGCCACCAATGAGAAGGACAGGGAACTCTTGACAAAGATTAACGAGAAGCATGTGGCTACTGAGGGGGCAGATATGGCAGCAATTAGCGATTGTGTGGAGGATGCATCGTTGAGAACATTGATACTGTTCAGCAACTCTGACAAGTTTGATGCGGCGGCTGATGTCTCGAATGGTGGAAAAAGCATCAAGTCTTTCACAATCGAGTGGTATGCGAGAGGGGTGAAGAGCGATTAGCAGGTCCCAAATTGTAGATAGAGCTCTCAACGAATACATTGGACTTCGTTAATTCCACAGATTAATCCCAGTCGTATTGCATGCAGAGATGCTATAGTACCGAAATGGTCTCAGTATTGCCATGATATGAGACCTCTATTATGTCAACTAAAACTCCATGCGCAATTCTCTTTGTAGTATCCGATGAACGACGTTGGTTATCACATCAAATCATGTTTACCCAAATAGATAGCTTTTGTGTTGCCTATTGCTTTACATCTCTGTCGGATTACTTCCGTCTCTATATCTATCAATGAATCCAGCTATTCTTCTATCATAGTACCCATCACAAGCCGCCGCAACGCAGCTCTCAAGACTACCAAAATGGAATCTCTTCCCTGTAAGGCCTGGCCCATAATGGGCATATTTTGCAGAATTCGTCATGATTACCTTTGCAGTTATTGGAATCACCGGCTTTCCAATCATGCACCAACAAGTGTCAGTAATGATCTGAACTCCGAATTGTTCCAGTTCTTCAACAAGTCCGGCTTGGCTTGCCAGTCCATAGGTTGCTCTTCCGCACGTCACCATGACAGCAACTCCATGATGCTTTTCCCGCCCTCGACAAATATCCGCCAGTTTTCTCATTTCGGCGAAGGAGAAATGCGGGTTTCCGAGTGAGACGAGATCTACAGGTGAATCGTCTTGTGCGCTGTTGAGCGTCTTCCAAACCAAGTCGAGCTGCCTCAAGTCAAGATGTATGGATTCTATGTCGTCTCTTCCGCCAGTCGCATCCTGCAGTGTGGTAGCTTCCGGTGTCACACCAACGATATGAAACATTGGAGCACTTGCCATGGTGGCAAATGCCGCCCCGAATGCCTTTAGATCATCCGTTGAGGGATGAAGAACATCAAGTCCTACAATAACCGGTATGCGATTCCCAGCAATTCCGCCAAGATAATATCCCAACAACGGATAAAATGAATCGTCAACATCATCTTCTCGAAGAACAGGAAGCTCAACGCAAAGCGAAGCCCGCCTGTTACTCTCTATATGCAGTCCTCCCTGTGGTGCGCGCCCCGTCAGCGCAATACATATGTCCAGAAAGTCTGGATACTTCATAGTCTTCGCCCCGAGAACGCTATTAGCATATACAACGGCATTAGACTCCGCCCATGCAACTTGATCGCCCTGCTTGGGTGCGCTAGGAAGCAAATAGGGGGCGCAGGTAAAAGTCGGTAGCGCACCCATGTCTGTGTAAGCCGTGGCCAAATTTTCCGCCGCTTCACCAAATGTAGATGCAACGCCCTGAGCGCGCCAACGCCTTTGATCCACGGATATTGAGTTGAGGGTGGTGGGAACCGAGACCTTGCCTCCCCAGTCACGAAGTCTTTCTGCAAAGCCGAGCGATCCCGGCCCTGTATAGACACAGCCATCTATATGGACTTGTGTGACGTCTATTAGCTTGCAGGCTCCTTCCATGGCGGCCATGCGTAAGATGATTCGCATGGCAGCTTGAGCTGCTTGACCATGTAGCCCGTTAAGAAACGCATGGTCTTTATCAGATAACTCAATGTTGTATCCAAGAGTTGTATCCAAAGCTTTCGTAGTAACGTGCTCAAAACTCTGTAATGCACCCTCATGCTGTACTTTCGCAACTGTGTTTCCACTCACAACCACGTAACTGGCATCAAGTAGCTCTTCAAAGTCTTGCGTCTCTAAAACAACAACCGGAATAGACTTGTGAAAGATCTCTTCCGCAACTACTACCCCAAGAGTAAGAATGTCTTCCCTTCTGGAGAATATCAGAGCCTTTGGCCCTCTGCCACTTAGTAACAGCTCCAGCAACACCCCGCTGCCGGAACAAGAGCCGCGACCACCGGGAATGGCTAGTATGGCATCTTGGAGGTGTTTTCCGCTTAGTGGATGATGATGGTCTATGACTTCGCTCGTCAGCGGATCAACGCCTCCCCAGAAGCTCAGCTCGAGATTGCTTGCGACGAGCGGGCCAGAGGCGTTGCCTTGAACGTATGCAGTTCCATGGTACAGCAACTTGTCTTGAGTCATTTCAAAGTGCCTTTTCCTGCCAATTAAGTATGAGGTTTTATTTCGCCCAAGGTCTGTTTTTAAACAGCATTCTTAGAGCGATGCATGCGTCCTCGACGATAGGCAGACGGAACCTATTGTGAGTTAGACAAAAAATACTACAGAAACTCGTCTTTGCCCGGAAAGATAGCCAGAGAAGCAATTGCTTGTGCATAACATAGGTAATGGTTGTCCGATTAGGAATCATTCGCTCAACATACATTCAAGTCCTCCCATCAGCTGACAACCTCCTTATTTATTGGGGGCCAGCAGGTTTACGCGGAATATCTCAGCTTCCAATCCGACGGTGTTGCAAAATGACAACGTGAATTTGCCGCCCTAAGTTTCGAGTTGGCCGACTCATGTCCATCCCCCTCCCCGTCGGCCCACTTTGCCGTTGTATAACTACGGAGTGGCCACCAGGTCATCGGCCAACTATTTTAGCTCAATGCTGCCTTCGGAGTTCATTGTCAGGAATTCGCTAACAAAAAGGGAGCTGGGCCCGTAATCAATTTATTAAGCCATCCACGAAAAAAAAGGTTCGAAACAGCATAAGAGAAACACAACGCCCCGCCGTTAAGCCCCTTTCGAAAGAATGCCTTGAACAAAAATATATCATCCCTCCGTTTTTCTCTTTTCTTCCCTCGAAGTTTTCTAGAAAAAATGACAATCCTGATAAGAAAGGCCACCGAGGAAGAAATCCCCGCCATCGCGCGGCTCGCCGGCCAAGCGTTCCACCCAACAACCGATTGGATCACGCGCCAAGTCTTCCCGCTACACCTCCAGCCGAAAGACATTCCCGATGGAGAAGCATCGCAGCCGTGGCGCCGGCTAAAAAAGACCGTAGGCTTCAGTACACCAAACTGCGCATTCATCGTGGCAGTTAACACCAACTTGAACAACCAAATCGTTGGCTATGCGATATGGGATCTGCCGGTTGGATCATCCGAGGAATCCCCCGTCACCCCTGCAGACCCTGAGCTGCCGGCAGATGTGACTGACTTCAAGGTCTACGCCGAGCTCAAGACTATCCTGGAAGAAGACCACAAAGCCACATTTGGCGACAGAGGGTTAAAAGACGTGTGGCGTTCGTCATCCCCTGCCATTGTCACTGCCTCTCTTCTCCTCTCTCTATTTCTGTACAAANNNGACGACATGGGACCTCAACTAACTAATGTGCAACAGCTCGATATGATTGGGGTTGACCCACACTATCAGCGACAGGGAATTGGCAGGGCTCTTCTGACATGGGGCGTTGAGCAGGCCACAAGAGAGGGTAGAGATTGCTACTTGATGGCAACACCACAAGGACGCCCTCTCTATGAGTCTTTTGGCTTTGATATTGTGCGTCCGTTGAACATGTTTGGGGTCATGCATCATTCAATGATACTCCGAACAAATAAGAGGACATGAGGTGCCAACAAATGTTATTATAGATGGATGCTAGCCAGCGTGTACTACTACTACTAGAGGGGCTTTTATGCTTAGAAACTGTTTGAAGGGAGGAGACTTCTATTATATAAACGATTTATAGTCTTATGCTATGATAATGTCTGTCTGTATTTAACAAAACATGAATTCGTAATAAAGTGTCATACGTGTCCTCCACATACCCCATAAATGCCTCGACAATTGCTTTACAAGTGATCTATCGTATAATTAATGCCCATATAACCATGTATCCATATCTATCTTGGTACTTGAGACATCCCGAAAGGGGGAAAAAAAGAAATAAAACAAAACCATCTTGAGAGATGCGTGACCTTTAAATCAAGTCGCTGAGACTTTTTGAGGTAAAAAGAGAAAGCTCGCTCCAAAACGCATTCGAGTATCCTTCTCATCTACTCGGCCTTCTTTGACATCTTTGTTCGGAGTTTCATCAGCAGGTACACCAGGGAGTACGAGCTAAACACCATCAGTACCACGATGGCAGCATCTCGCCAGCCGTAGTAGTACTCTTTCAGGTTCAAGGTTCGGAGGTAGTCCTCGCCCTTGGTGAATGCACAGACTTGGCAGTTGGCCGTGGCATCGGGGTTGATCAGATTGGCCACAGCACCAGGACCCGCTGCCAAGTAGCTCTGCAGATAATCACCACAAGTTGTGCCGTTGGGAGGGTTGAACGTGGCAAACTCGTGAGTGGAGCACTTGATGTCCTGGCCCCAGAGATCAAAGACCAACATACTACCCATGAGATAGTTGAAGGGATTGAGCCAGTAAATCCAGTATCTCCAGAACTCTTGGATCTGTGCGTAAGGAACCAACACACCACAGAATGACACGAGAGTTCCGATCACAACGGGGTTCGCCAAGACGGCAAAGACCTCGTTGGGCGCATATGCGGCAATGAACTGACCCATACCAGTGTAGAGGAACTCGTACATGAGCATGACGAAGAAGGTCGCGCCAGCTCGCTGAGAATCTCCGGGGAAACCAACAGTGTAGTACCAGCACACAAAGTACAGGACAGCGCAGATAATGAGGTACGGGATTTCGGAGACGATAAGTGCTGTCACAAAGGCGATCCACGAATACATCTTGGACTTCTTCTCGCGCGTTTCGAAAATGTCACGGCGGTGGATGAAGAGGGGTTGCAGCTGGGCAAGGACACCGGGAGCGACGAAGATGAAGTTGAAGATTGTGAACAGCTTCAGCTGCAAATCACCGACAGAGTCCTTAATCATCCAGAAACTGAAACCGTTGAAGAGAGCCGAAAAAATGTGCAGCGCAAACTTATTGTTGACATAATCAGCATTGCGGAACAAGCTGACGTTCATGCGGTGAGTGACAAGCTTGGTCTGCTCCCACAAAGACGTGGCAAACTCATGACCATCGTCCACGGTGCCGGGGGTNTTCGCTGCAGCCTCGCTGATGATTTGATCCAGTTCCTTGGTCATGTTGGAGTACTCAGGTGAGGAAAGCCAAACCTCGTTCCAATCCTTGCCTTGAGAAAGAGTTCCGGAGACGACGTCAATCATGTGCTCAGCAGGGTTCACCTCAGTCGGGCAAGGAGCATCGTAACGAGCAAAATATTCCCTGACAACGCTTGCTTGATCTCCAATTTCACCGAAATAGACAGTCTTGCCGCCCTTGGCCAATAGTAGAAGGGTGTCAAATTGAGCAAACAGCTGAGCAGAAGGCTGGTGAATCGTGACAAGAACGGCTTGGCCAACAGCAGCGAGCTTTCGCAAGAAACGGACAGTGTGGTAGGCGGATTGACCATCCAAACCGGATGTGGGCTCATCAAGGAAGATCAAAATGCTGGGCTTGGAGACAAGCTCGACGCCGATTGTGACACGCTTACGCTGCTCAACACTCAAGCCGGCACCGACTTCACCAATCAAGGTGTCGGCGATGTCATGCAGTTCCAACAGATCGATAATAGTGTTGACATAAGCTAGTTTTTCCTCACGTGGTGTATCGCGGCTCTGTCGAAGAAGCGCCGAGAACTCAAGAGCCTCTCGCACTGTAGCATACGCCTCATGCACATCAAGCTGTTCACAGTAGCCTGCAGATCTCTGGAAGGAGACTGGGAGCGGTCGACCGTCAACCAAGATAGAGCCACGGATAGTACCTTCAGTCTTTCGCTGGGCGAGAACGTCAAGGAGCGTGGTCTTTCCAGCACCAGACGATCCCATCAAAGCGGTCAGGTTTCCAGGCTTTACCCATCCTTGCACATGATCCAAGAGGAGACGGTCACCAGTTGGGGTCTTGACAGTGTAGCACAGATCTTTCCAAGTGAATACTGAGGAGTTCCGAATGAGGTTGCCCTGAACTGCCACGGCGGTGTCATCAGTGGAGTTGCTGTCGGACTGACCGCCGCTGACGTTGGTATCATCCTTTTCTGAGATATGACCTTCAGTAACCTGGCCTTCGACGTCGGCTTGGCGCAGAGCATTGACAACCTTGGATTGCTCTCGGGGGATAACCAAACTAGGTCCATTCTCCGATGATGCCTTCCACTTGGTCGTGAAGACGATAGTGATGGTCACAAACAGAGCCCACCATGCCCAAATGATGCCAAAGTTTCGCCAAATATGCGAGTGGCTGTAAGAGAGTGATTTGAGATACAAGTCACCATCAACATAAGTCTGGCCCGGAACTGCACCTCCAACGCCAGCGCAAGCTTGAGCACCGGGGTCGGTGAAGCCGGGGCCATTGGGAACAATGTTGGTACCGACGCAAGGAATAATCTTGCCGTGGAATTCGTTGGAGAGAATGGCATCGAAGCCATAGGCCATCGGGTCAATCCAGAAGAGCCAGACAAACCATGGGTGCATTCGCGGCTTCTGAATCATGTAGCCATTGTACATGATTGTAGCGGCAATGATCAAACCAGACAGCTTGGAGGCACCATCAAAGGTACTGAAGGCGGCACCGATGGCTCTAAACATGGCGGTCATACAAAAAGTGGTGGCCACAACGATGATCCAAAAGGTAAAGAAGTGGCCCGCAGACATTGTCAAACCAACCATGAAGTAGAGAATCAGAGAGAATCCCGAGACCTGCACCAAGATGACAGGGATATCGGCCGCGATCTGAGCAAGGCAAAAGGCTGCGGGGTGGAAATAGGCAAACGATTTGTGCTTAATCAGGACAGGTCGTCCCATGAAGGATTCGGTGACCTCGGACATAGACAGCAAAGCGTTGAAGAGCAAGGCAAAGAAACAGGCACCGGACTTTACAAACAAGCCAGCAGTAGTGTCGGGAGCGTTATAGAAGAGAGAACCGGCGATAAGTGCTTGCACAATGGTCGAAAACTGCTTGATGAAAAATGTGGCCTTGTCACCCCAGATGATCTGATACTGTCTCTTGATGCAAGTCTGTACCTGGACTCCAAAGCTCACAGTAAATGAGCTCGAGGCTGGCAGTCCCTTGTACTTTTCCATGGCGACTCCTTCTTGGAACAGTTTTGTCTTGTCCTGGGCCTCCGATGTGGTAGGATAATTGTATTCAGCTCGTGCTTGCTCGAATAACGGTGTCTTCTCGTATTCATCGCGAATGGCGCCAGATGTACGGGGGAACTTGAATTTCATCTCGTCTCGGATCTTTCGCTCAGTGGGCACGGTAACACCAGTCAAGAAGTCAGCCACGTTGGCACCGTCGTCACAGATGAAGCCCATGCTCTCCATGAACGGGCGAGCCTCGCGCATGGGGCCGTAGTAGATCTCCTTGCCCTCATCTAGAACGAGAACCTTGTCGAAGAGGTTGTAGATGCCGTTTCCAGCCTGGTATAAGGTGACAATTGAGGCTAAACCGAGAACATCCGTCATCGCTCGAACCGCCTTGGCCCACTCAAGAGCACTTAAGATTGAGTCAGTGAAAACTTCNNNGTATTTTGGACACAAAGATGACACNNNCGTGCTAGCATCGAGACCGCGAGTTGAATTATCCCAGCAGAAAACGCTGCCCCTAGATGCAAGACATTCGATGATGGAAACTCGCTTCCTCTCTCCACCGGAAACACCTCTGACGAATGCGTTGCCGACCTTGGTATCTACGGTATGCTCGATACCCATAGACTTCAGTAAAAAGCTGCGCGATTCTTGGCGGATTTCTTCCTGACTTGTGATGCCGTTGGGCAACTTGTATGGGACCTTTAATCTCGTCGCAAAGTCCATAGTCTGCCCAACAGTCAGGGATGGGAAGAAGATTTCCTCCTCCGTGTTCATGATAATTTGGCCTCTGTAGCGTTTTGCTTCCTCAGCCTTCATGGAGCCAAAAGAGACATCTCCTGATATCTGAGCATATCCACTCCGTCTATTGGCCAGCATGTTGAGTAAAGTGGTGCATCCACTTCCGGGACGACCCAGAACGAGGAGCATCTCTCCCGGCTTGACACATCCGTGGGCGTTGTCGAGAATCTTTCTCATAGGCGGCTTCTGTCGAGATTCTTTGATCAGTTTTGGGATGTTGAACTGAGAAAGAACATTTTCGTGGATAGCTGCATCGGCTCGGACAGCCTCGACGGTAAGGTTCTGGAAAGTGACACCTAGTTCTCGACGGGGAGCGCCAGAAGCACTGTCACGCTCTTGGATGGCGACAACTTCGGGCTTCATAGACCAGTTATTGTCGACGGAGTTCTTACGAGTCTCCGACATGTTGACGTCTGTGAGTGTCTCATCGTACGTGGACTTCATGATGATCCCAAGTCCGTGTTAGTGGCGATAGACCACTAACAAAAGGACTATAGCAGGATGTTGGTGAAGCGAGAGTGTGGGTTGTGTTTGAAACAAGACTCAAGAACAAAGAAGAAGAAACCGTCTCGAAGAAAAAGCTATTATTTAAGGAGCCCCAGCTTCAGCCGTGCCTCGTTGGCAAAACACGATATTGAGCCAATTTGGTGGACCTCGGCCCTGACAAGAAGACCGAGACGGGGCCCGGCTTCGCCTGTACGAGTAATCCCAAAAAAAGCCATGGCCACGATGGAGCTGGAAGGATGAGTGATGTGAGTCAACCAATGGAGTCGTAGGATCTGTATCAGGATTTGAGCCAAAGGTCCATCCACGCGGCCTAGAGACACGGAGGCGGAACGTGCCAATCAAGCTCGCTTCCGTTCTTTGTCTTCGCACTCGGATAGCCGCCCCACGAGCTTAAATTCCCCTGACGCCCGTTCCGGCTTGCCGCCATTTCGCTGAGATTTCAACGTTCCGCTTAGTCATTTCGATAAACTGCATTCGGCATGTGGTGGGCTTGGAAAATCATGGGCTATCCTCGATGCCCCGAGCACTTGATGCCAAGCGGGAGGTGAAGCGGTAGTTGGACGCTTCCGCACTACTGGTACTGCTCCCTGTAGCAATGATCACGGTAGTATCAGCCAGGGTCCAGCTAGATCTTGCTCTGACGAACCACATCACACAGACCTGCGTACCCTGGAGTTGGATAAGGCAGATTGGTAGCATCGCCTATTCCCTTTCCCGGCCACCTACATCGCCGGATCTTTCCATGATGCAAGCACTTCCATGTTGGAATTAATTGCCTGTCACATGGTAGTCGGAGGATGTGCCGTTGGTAACTTGAAGGTGTATCGGTTTGAGCATCGCATCCTCCCAAGGAAACTACTGTACTGAGAATGTTTCATCTTTCATCCCAACGCTGTAACGACGTACAATCTCTCCAGACGGTGCTGTAGCAACTGATGACTCCATTGTCGGGGTCGCGGCTCGTTCAAAGTGCCGCCATTCTAGAATGCCGCTCGCTCAGCTCCAGCTGTACTTGGCTTGACTAAGCGGACAATTCCCTTTCACGAGCCTCCCTCTTTGTGCCAAAGTCTCCGGATGTCGTCAAAGGTCATTGTCGTATTACCAAGCCACGTTGCTCTCGGCCGAATGCAGGAGCTGCTGGCGCCCCCGTATGTATGAGCATTGCAAATCAAATCGGCATAATCAAATCATCCCCCCAAAGGATTACTTACAACCCCCGAAGGATCCCGGCAGCATCAAAGCCTTATCGCAGCACATGCTTGGCCCAGTTTTGCTGCGGTTGTTCCGATTATCTGACAGCCAAGATTCCGAAGCCATGCGTCACGTCGGCACTACTGCCTCCGGCTAAACCCTGGCTCGATCCACCTCAGCGCAACTAGCGCCTGCTCGGACAGGCCCGCTTGAGCGAAACCTCCGCTGAGTCAGCAATTCGCAACCCCGAGCAGCGCATCTCGGGCTGTCAGCCGAATCGAAAAGCCTATTCCATGTCCGAAGCAAAAGATCAATTCCCTCCGAGACCCTCATATTACCGAAAGCATCTGCCTGTTGCTTGATAGCATTGATTGCATCAACTGTAACTGTCATTATCTGATTAGCAAACACGAGCATCAGGGCAGGCAAAGCCAAAGTAAGGAGCATGGTGGCTGAAAGGCGTGCTTGCGACGCTTGTTATAAGCGGAAGGTAATGGATTCACAACCCCGAGTCTCGCTTTTGAAAATGATAGTCCTATTCTGTTGCTTGTCATCTTGTCTCTCTCGTCTGATTCTGATTCTGATCCTCCCCATTACCCTACAAACACCATCGCGTCCAGACTTATGCACATATCCTCACGCTTATACCTGATGGGTGGTGGTAGATCCAATGCGATCGATCCGAACACGATGAACTATGCAACTGGTGCCGACACCATGATCTCCCCTGCACACTTAACCGAATTAGGGGCAGGAAGAAGAAAACTAAGTAAGTGCCTGTCACTGCTGTCTTCGCATTTCCGCTTACAAAGACTGTGTTGCAGGAGCTCAACCGAGAGTCTTGTCAAACGCCTTGAGCGAATAGAACAGGGCATAGCCAGGGCAAAGGCCATCAAGCAAGGCGTGCAGATACCTCCTGCTACTACTTCTGCTGCTGCTGCTACTTCTATTGCTACTGCTGTTACTGCGGCTCCCGCTGCCGCATCTCCGGCCTCATTGGCTCCCTCTGACGGCTCCAGCCAATTTCATAGGAAGATTACCCACGGCAGGTGTACACTCTGTCGATCCAATGACAACTCGCAGTCGCCTCGACAGCTTGGCGCTGCTCCCCTAGGTCAGGTCTGGTTTTCGGGCCAGAAGTTTGCTGCCATTTGTTCCCGGAATGGCATTCCCCATTTTACCTCCCTTGGAGAGCAGTGGATATACTCAAGAACAGGGCTATGGCCTCATTTCCGTAACGACGATGCTTTTGCTTTCAGAGAAACGGATCATGTCCCTTCTTTGGCTTCAGCACTCCAGTCTTTGAAGGGGCCTGCGAAACAGGCTGAGATCCAAAAGCTTCCGGAAAGATGGATCACACAGGCATTGCTTGATACGTTTACAGCATCTGACTTTCGCCTCGTCTTTCCCGTGGTGGAACGCGAGTTATTCGAGGAAACAATACGAATAGCGTATGGTGCGCCAGTCACAGATGCGACGATTGAGGAGATTGGTAGTAAAGCCTGTGTGCTTGCTTTTCTTTGTGTCACTAGTCATCATTTTGCTACTCAGGATGCTGCCAAGCTTGTCGATAGCGATGCCTGTGCCAAGCAAGCGCAGTTGCTGATATCAGACTTTGTTGAAGACGCGAGCCTCACGACTTTGCAAGTAATGGTCATGCTGGTAAGTCTTCGANNNCTAGTTATCCTAGTGTCTGTCACCTTTGATTCACCTCTGACTCTTCTATTCCTCAATGAGACACTATGCGGCCATTTGCAGGGGGCGTGCATGTATCACTCTATTGCATGTCGTACCGTTTGTATTCTTGGAGGACACACTATCGCCAACGATCCACATAAAACCACCAACCTCACTTTTCAGGAGCTTGAAGAACGCCAAATCCGCCGACTCTTTTGGCTCTGCTATCTCTTTGACAAAGACATAGCTTTGAGAAACGGCCAGCCGCCCATCATCAGCGACGAATTTTGCGATCTTACCCTTCCCCAAGACTATATAGCAAACCGCTTCTCGGAAGAGGCCTTCTCGGCCACAACCAGTTCCCAGGTGCCGTTTCTCCCTAGTGACTTACGTCTAAGTCTGCTTAAATCGAAGGCTGTCAGCGCTCTCTACTCCGCCGGCTCGCTGCGAAAGTCGGATGCTGAACTCCTCCGTACCATCCGTGAACTCGACGAGGACCTGGAAAACTGGCGCGCTTCAATCCCCCCGGAATACGCGCCCGCGTTATCTATTCGCCAGCATGTCAAGCTTGCTGATACTCTGAATATAAACACCAGTATGCTGCATATCGAACTGCACTTGGATTACCACTATCTCTTGAACATGATACACTGCGCCAGTGGCCGATGTGTAGTAGACTGGAGCGAGTCCGGGAAGGAAATGATTTTCGGCTTACAGTCTAGCCTTGACTTATCCGTCGAGGCCAGTCGATCGACTCTGATCTATCTGAGAGAAGCTGCACCTCGACTGGCTGGAGAAGCGTTTTGGNNNGTTTATAGTTTTACTTCCTCTTCCNNNGAGTTTTGGCTTCGTTGTTCTAACGCAGTATACGCTAGGGTTTTCATCTTCTACCCTGTTTCGGCCCTTTTGAGCATTTTCTTCAATCTTTTACGAAATCCTCAACATGAATATGCCGAGCATGATATAGACCTGTTGGCCTCGGCTACCAAAGTCATTAGAAGCATGCCCATGCACAGAGTCACGACCCACGAACTCGAATATCTGCGTAGGATGGACGCGTTTATCGAGGAGCTAGGCCGTCTCTGCCAAGCAGCAACTGCAAAGGCGCGACATGAGCACGGTGGAGTGGAGTAACTGTCAATGTACCCAGGTCTTGTACATGCATTTGGGGCGTTGACTTTTTTTGGTTTGTCTATATTATGAGTTTATACCTTCAGTGCGACATGATTAAGAGTGTGGGAAAGTACATTAGACATAGAGATTCGGTTACGTGGGTGGTTCTTTGTATATCAGGTCGGTGGATGTACTTGCTTCGTTTACTGTATTGACGAGTATACGCTTCCAGCATAATTGTTACTGTATCATACTGCATTTACTAATATATGGTCCTGTTAAGCATCATAATTTGTTTCTTTTTCCCAGTTGAACTAAGACAGACCCCCTTTAAGAGAACAGTTGGGATCATTATATAAGGCCTCTTTCTATTTGCTGAGACAATGAGGCGCGCCTGCGTGAAGCAGGGGAGCATAGAGAGTAATTTGTTGGTCAAGATCCCTCGGTTTGCTGCTAAGTTGTTTCTGTCTATTCACAATCCGAATACGGCTTCGTCGATTGACCTCAGTAACTGAGGCATAGAACGGCGGCTGAAGTATCCAGGGTGGTGGTTATGACTCATAGTTGAACAGCCGCATTGCAGCCATTCTTGATGTCTTTCGGCAACACATAATTTACTTTCTTCAAAATTCTGTTCTTTTCTATATGGATCATCTGTTCTACTCATGTATGCCATACATTTGCAGATATCTCTTGAATAGCGATGAGTTAACGAGCCATGATCACAGGCAACTGATCGATATAGTGCCAATTAACGCAGCTATGTATGAATAGTCATCGTTATTCATCTATTTGGCCTGCCATACAGTCTTTTATTTGAGATTTTTCCTTTAATTCCCCCTGGTGTCTGAGCATCCTCAAATTTCTCGCGATCAGTTGACCAGCTGTGAGAAGGAATTCCTTTGAGCAGTTCACTCTTTACTAGGAAATTACTGTGATTCCGTGATAGAATGGCAGCTTAAACTTTACAGCTAGCTTACCACAACTAAATACCAGCTTGACAGATTTCTAACTGGGGCTCTTCTTTCCAACGAGCATGTAAAATTGTTACGTGTTGTTCGTGGAGCTGATCTCAGTGTTGGTGAAGCTATTATAGTCGACTTGAAAGCTGGATTCTTCATGTCGGCACCACGCAATCATTGGAAGATTACATACAAATTGCGTATCAGGGGATTTGCAGGGTGGACTTAACTTTCCCGCATAGGAGCAGAATAGGCTTTTGTTTAATCAGAGACTTCTACCCAATCTCCGTCCGCCAAAGTATTATTATGCTATAGTAAATATCGCTAAGAAATCGTACTCTAGAGCTGGTAGCAGCCCATAATGGTTTCCATCTAGCTAAGTAATTCTATCTATGTTATATGTTCCCTGAAAGGAATGTGTAACAACATTCGAACTCAGCTTCAAGAAATTCAACCCACTCGAATACATTGCTTCACCGACCGCTTTTGGGTTCAAGGCTTTTATCATTACAGATCCCCCGATATTTCGTCCAGACCCTACAATTTCTTACTCCATCATGCCACTGCTCGATATTAGCACAAATTTGCTTAATGATCAGATTCTGAACAGTGAGCTACTTATGTATATACTTGCATAGGCCATATCCTCACTTTGCGGCACTGGCCTGGACACTTTAATTTAACTGTACAAGTCATAACACCACTTCCGTATTTCTTGCTACTGAGTGACAACTACATTGCCAGCTTCTAATTTGGAGCTTTCGAGATGGGCGGAGCCGCATTATCTAGTGGCACTGCGTAAACGAGCCAACTTCACACTCGAGTGTCTCGCCACTTCCAACTAAGGGCTCATAAGTACATGCAATTCCCTTGGGATGACTTGGCCATGACAAAGTGGTCCTTGTCAAGGCTAGTTGGGAACACTGTCTTTTCTTATTTTGTCTCAAGTCAAGAGTATTCATGGCAAGCCCCTGATACTGGTGGACCATTGGAGACCCTCAAGGAGAACATCAAGGAGATACCACATGGTTAGTGATAACGATGTTGAGAGTGTCACTGTGTTGATGAAAACAAGTCCGGCTACCAGCGCATACAAACCGAAAGCAACTGCATACAGCCAGTACAGGCGCGTTAGTTAAGTTGAAATGCAAAAAAAAAAAGTTATTCTCAGGCGGCCATTGAGGTACATCTTTCAACACTCCCACTAGCTTAATAGACTTCTGGCTCTAAACAATGCTCTTACTGGCTCAGCGGCTCTTACTGGCAACGGCTCAAGTCTACCCTGGCTGTGGTGTGGACCTCAACAACCCCTGGAATCTGGCAATTTCTTTTGTAACGGCCTCGAATGCGCTTCGAACGTGCGACCTCGCGACAACCAACGAGACGCTAAACTGCTACGCTATTCTGCTCATAACCTGTAGAATGCAGAAAATGGTATTCACCGGAAGGCTGTTGAGGTTTATATTCGAAGACGTTGTTCATTTCCGAGATCATACACTATTACCTAATCGGGTAATTGCTCTGCATGTGATTCATCAAGGCTACCGCAATGGACACAGGCTCGTGTTTGTGTTTAATCACCTGTCATTGGGTTTCAAAAGTTGTGATTAGCTCGTAAAGAAAATAGAAGAACAGCCTGGGATTTATGAAAGACATTTTCAAGTTTGTTCCTAAAGGCAATGTTGTGAACGAAACCGTCCACTCTTCTATAATCGGCTATCCATATTTCCATCACTTGCTCTCTCCATAAGTACAGCCTTTATTTCCATCCTTGATAGACATCAGTGGGCTGCGGAGACTCCAGATGCATATGCAAAACCAAGCGAAGCCATTGTTTTATTCAAAGTTTATCGATAGCAGTGCCCCAGATTGCATTTTTGCGATCGAGTGAGCAAAACACTTTCTAAGTTAGTTACATTAGAGATCACTATGCAGCCGAAATTCCTGCTGTTTGAATGGCAACGAAAAGAAACAAATTGATGATCCAATAAAAGGGAAAGGCTGAATTAATAATAAAGAAGCTTTCTAATAGTAGCCAGAATGAAAAAATCTTATCCACCGTAAGTTGTGTAACCCGTTTTATCCCTATGCAGATGCCTCGATGTATAAAAATAATATGTACAAGAATCGCATCCTCAATGATGCCCGAATCGAATGTCCAGTTAAGGAGTAGCAGTTGCAACGATCTTCTGCTCTCCGCTAGTCCGCTTCACGCTGTCGTACTCCCCAGCAGAAGGTCGCGTCTTCCGCCTCTCCAAAAACTCCAGGATAGCAAGAACGGTTGTCGTAAGTTGAACCAAGAATAGCGGAATCAAGTTGTATTGCCATCCCCTCATGATTCGTAGATGGTTGGCGATATCGTTTCGCTGGCTTTCATCCGCCAGGTCGAGCTTGAGCATGGCTGGGAACCAGTTTTGAGGCGTCCACGTATCGAGAGCATACTTGTGATTGCCGGTTTTCGAGGCGGCATCAAGATCGATAGTCTGTCCTTTATGCGCATTCGTAACAGAAAAGACGTATCCGAGAGACCCAATGGTGAGCATGAGGCCCAGGACGAGAATGACGAGCCAGGCACCGTAGAAGAAGGACGTGGCTTTCGCTCCGATGATGTTGGGTCGGCTTCTAAGGAAAAGAACTAGGGAGCCCCTNATGCAAATGAGGACGATTGCTGTTCCCGCCGCGCCGTTGCTAGAGTGTCCTTGATCGACCAAGAAATGTTTCGGTATGCCATAGAGATCGAAAGTCGAGCCGTTGAAGTTGACAGCAAATGTGCCGCTGGCAGTATTGTGTAGCCATGCCACCATGCTGGTGATGAAAGCCAGTTCGAGGACGGCATCAATCAGCAGCACGCCCAGGGCGACAACGAGATAGGTAAAGAGTGCCATCTTGACGAAAAACACAGTTTGCTTCACTGCAGTCGGCAATTCAACAATGAAAGAGAGGGAAAAGCCTGACTGGTAGCCCACCAACTAACTGACTAGAGAGAGATCACATCTTATATTATATTTTAGGCCTTACGATGTCCGTACCAAAATCCCCGTTTGATAGCCCCATCGCCGTTGGCCCCATGTTAGTGCTGACCGGGTGGAATCAGTGGCTGAGGTACTAGCCAACACCAAAGGCAAGCTTCCCTGCTTACAACCATCGGTAAGGCGTAGACAAGATACCTGACCATGTGTAAACGGCTGAACCCAACGTCCCGAAGGATTGGCAGTGGACCAGTACGCATACTCTAAATTTCCGGAGTTTGCCTTACCGCTGGGGGCCGTGGACCTGGAAGCAGCAGAGCCGCATAAGCGTTCTCATGACTGAAGGCTTTTGGGTTCCACTAGGATCCTTGGAGCTAGAAGAGTTTTCTGAATGTGAGAAACTACAGTATAACTACATGTGCCCTGTTGAACATGAGAATTGACTGCCAGGGTCGGACCAACCCAAGCCATGTTCAACCCACCCAACTTCAGAGGTTTAAGCTTGTTTTGGTCTTGTAGAAATCCGTAAAGAGAGTTTGTAGATGATGACATTGTTCACCGACGGCTAGCTGTATTTACACGGGTGGCTGTTGAGTTGAAGGAGCGCCCGCTTAACCTGTTTAGTTACTGATTCCCGTTAACACGCATACAGTTTGCCAAACGCTACCATTCCAGCCATTCACAGCTGAACATGACAGTGAGTTGCGCAAAATCCGTGTAATCTGCGGGTTTCCTACTTCATGCACGGATTCAGCGGATTCCCTGTTTTTCAGAGGCACGGATGAATCTTGTTGGTAGCCTTGCCTCGTATCTGTACACAGCCGTTCCCATGAAAACGCACACTGTACTACACTATTGCCTTGCCGTTGGCTCGCCCTGTAGTTGAGCTGCGTTATCACAGCAAGGCTCAAGACGGATTCCTCTCAACGGTATCATTTCCAAGAACTCGTAATTTCGGCTGTGCCGGTTCTGGACAGGCGAGCATTGTTTTTGCCTTCTCCGCATCTGGTCTGAACGAATTGGAGGCATGGAGCGGCCCGGCCATCGTGCTAGTTGCCTGTGGGTTGTAAGGAGAAGTTGGGCCACTTGTACGAAAGTGCAGGGGTATTTCAAGGGCAACGGCTTATGGCATAGCTGATAAATAGCGGCCGCTGACTGCTATAAATAAGGCAAACAGCTGTAGCTTTGAAAATCCGCGATCCACGATTGGACCAAAACCACAGCTTACGTAGGCCCGCATGTTCAAGGTGGAATTTCACTTTGCAGGCAAAATCCATCGCGTAGTGTCCTGCTCCATAACGCAAACGGAATTTTTTCTCATAAAGGCATACGAGTCGCACGATGAAATCGAAGAAGCTTATGTCATGCACTGTACGAGTATACGATCGGGAAGGGATTCCGTGACACCAGAGTCGGCCCAACGAATCTACCCGAGCCTAACAACCATAACTAAGAATATCTCACGATCTCATGATCAGCTGCGTGTAGAAGCGTAAACAACCTAGTTATGCTCCATAGGGAAGTCTTCCCATATGTGAGGGCACTACTTTGAAATACTGTGTTTTAAACTCCAAACGAAGATGTTGATTCCATGCTTTAGATGTTCTGGTTTATGCAATCATTGGCATCTTGCTGGTTGTATTTAACCAGTATTTACATTGACCAGCAGAAAGCTTCTGGGTATTCATGGATTTCTATTTCAGATCTTAGATGTAATGTCATTCGTAAATTATAGAATTGTCTGGGTTTTAAGGGGAGACAAGACCTTGTCTAAGTACCCTCAGACAGGGAGCTTGTACCCCAGGCTTATTTCTCCTGAAGTTTCTTTAACCACGATGGGAAATTTGTCCGCCACCACACCTGCTATTATAAGGTTGATGTCAGGCACAATGCCGAGGTTCTCGAATGCGGTTGCTACGCACAGCGACATTTGAAAGACAATACTCCATTTTTGTTCTCGCCAGCTAAACACCGCAATTACCCTGAACCCAGCATCAAGAGGTTGCAGAATTAACAGCACATCTGTTTATAGCTAACTATAGCTATTTTCGTTGGCTGTGTGTCGTACTGTATGTGATACATGCAAAGAGTCGAAAGAACATACTGAAAGAGGGTACAACGCCACTTGTAATGCTCACCAAGTAGCTTCCTTGCTGTAAGCTCACTCTACCAACGGGGCTCAGCAATTGCTCTTTGCGCACCTGATGGGTCTCAATATACCTTTTGGCTAAGCCCGACGTTGTGAGACTCGACTGAATTCTGTCCGACGCGGAGATGAAATTTTCCCGCTCATGTGCAGAGAGAATGCTCCAATACTCAATGTAATCTAATCGCGTCATATCTGCCTTCGACTCCTTGCTGTGCAGCGTCTCGACGAACTACGATTAGATTCTTATCAACACTGGCGTTTCACACAAGAACCGGGTTAACATGAATGGTGGAAGAATATGGATATGTATTTAGTATCAATGCGTGTTACACGCTCTCCGTTGTGCAATAATGTGATGATGAGTTGGAGGAGTCAGTACCACCGCAACACACGAAGATCGTGACTGGAAGATATTAATGACGACAAATGCGGTGACATGATCGCCCTTTAGTGCGGCATGTCATATAAAAATAGATCAGGCAAATCAGGCTTGGTAAATGGGAGATGTTCGAAAATAATTACCGCTTTAGGAAACTAAGCACCGAACTCTCTTCCACGGTGGTGCCACGCGGTTGATCAATATGGCTGTTGCTAAAATTGAATACATTGCCACATAAAAGCCGTTTGGCCAGTTAACATCCGAAGTCATTGTGCGTATGCTGAGCGAACCCACCTCTGTCTTGTGTAGTCTTGTGTAGTCTTGTGTAGCTGGACGCCTGAACTCTATCCCCGCAAGCTGGTTGCTACAATAAGCACACAATTCGTCACATGTAGAGAAACAGAAAGCACAGTATCAATCAAATAGCATGCTCAGACATTTGGAGAAATCCCGGTGTAATAATGGGTAAAAAAAGGAGTGGTTATTCAGCACTCCAAGTTTGCTATTCAGCATCATGTATTCTAAGTTCAAAGCTTTTAATAATGCTATATACTAGATGAAAGTAGTAGAAAGTAGTGATAGCAACAAATACTAGATGAAAGTAGCAGAAAGTAGTGATAGCAACAAAGACACTCAAGGAGCCGGGTGCCCACAACTTAGATATTAAATAAACGGCTTCTCAATGCATCTTGTTCGGAGGCTTGAACTCGGGAAGTCTCTGGAATGCTGAACGGATGACCTTGTAATATATCACTCTTGATATCCGCTCAGCTCAATTAGGAAGACGATTCTCGAAATTATTCTTTCCCTTACTATTAATGCTAACCCTCCAACCACAATCCAGCAATTTCAGAGCGATTGGCTGATTATACGGTAAACGCTGGTTACTACAAGCCTTTCTAATTTTTCATCGAGCGCTTGGCAGCTGGAGAGCAGATTAGGCATCTCCTGATAGATAAAAATATATCAGCAATGATGATAAGCGGCTTGCATTGTAGGTTAGCATAACTGTCTTTGAAGACGATGTGATGGGTAGTGGTTTTAATCTTGCACATTGAATCAAGGAGGCTGTGCTAGGCGGTGGACTAGGGTTCACCCAGGTAGCAGAAAAAGGCCTCCCAAATGCACAAATCATCATACCATCCTTCACTTACTCTCTCCTTTCTACAGCAAAGATATCCTTCATCATTGCAATCGTAGCAGTGTTGAGGAGGACTTCAGTGGTTCAAATTTGTTGTGTTGTATAGATACATGTATTGGCAGAATTGAATATATGCAAATCCATAGCGACCAACATCTTGCAACATTTTCTGCCCAACTGTACCGATAACCACCGCAGAACATTGCGTGCAACACTCGACTCTCCCCTCAGCTCGCTAACCCTCGCTTTGGCGCTTAAAATTTCGCCGTAGGGGTCGAACTCGATGAATTCCCTTACTGAAGTCTTGAAGCCTATGCCCGTGGTTGTTTGGGGCGGACCCGCCCTGGAACATTGCGGAGTGCAGGCGTTTATCTATGTAAGTGTCATCATGTTTCACTGCTCGAAAACACGACCCTTTGTACAAATGCTGAATGGAAATATTAGGGTTCCATACATCTTCATTGTGAATGAATGTGACCGTGACCTCGCCGCGGCAAAGCTGCTGGATGCCGGATGCATTCGAGCAGACTGGTCATGGGGCTCCACTGACCCGGCCACGCTGCAGACATTGGATGATACGCAGCGTATACACGAAAAGTCGATCTCGGAGTATGCAGATATCGACAATGATTCCATTCGCTTTGTAATTCCTCCAGAGTCTATAGGCATTATGAACGAGCCTATTGCCCTCGTCCTTGCTTCCTTTGTGGGCTTGGTATAGAATGCATAATATTATTACCGGGATGATTGACTTGAACTCTAGTGAGCTGATAAGGCTTATGAGCATCTTCTTTTCTTCTGATACACTTAACATGTGTTGCATCTGGACTGTGTATTTCTCTTCCGTAGATTCATTTTTGTTACTATGATTGATGTTTCGAATTGTGTCTGACCTTTACGCGCTTTGTTCATTACATGGAGTCAAGGCAATGAACAACAAGACATGACATTCCATTCCGCTAATTCCCTGAGATTCATAGATGGCTCTTCTAAAGTCAACGTCTGATGTTAATCCCATGGGATTATGATTCCATTTGCTAATTATGAATATACATGTACACTAGTTTACAAAGACACATCCATTAAATATGGGCTCGACTTTCTCTACGCTGACCTCGTTGCCGCCTGCTCTCGGCCGACAGACACTCCTGCAGCCTATTCGTAAGCTTTTCTAATATCCACTCACTCTCCCCTTGGCTTCCCATCAAAGGGCTGCGATGGCCAACCCACGACCATTTCAAAGGCTCCTCATTTGCACTATCTTCGGGAGAATTATTATTGTGCTTCTTTGCCTTGATCTTCGCTTTGGTATGCGTATGCGGACTATGCTCGTCTTCACCAATTAGTTTCAGATACCACGCCCATTCGTCAAAATCGTAATGGTGGTTCTTGGACGCCTTCAGATGACTAGCAACAGCTCGAATCTCAGAAATGAGAAGGAAATGCAAG
Source organism: Trichoderma sp. BMH-0061 (assembly GCA_030015385.1). NCBI lineage: Eukaryota > Fungi > Ascomycota > Sordariomycetes > Hypocreales > Hypocreaceae > Trichoderma > Trichoderma sp. BMH-0061. Next base: position 3,162,814 of record JARWZN010000005.1, read on the forward strand.
TCAGCTCCTGTGGGAATCTTTTGGTGTGCGCTGCGAAGGCGAGAGAGAGACCGTCGAACTTTGGAGGTGAAGCTTGACGCTTGTGAGCCACGGCGCACATTCGCGGGCCGACCTCTCTCATCTTCCTGATCACCTGTCTCATCTCCGTTCTCATCTCTCTCATCTTCATTCTCTTGTTCAGAAAGGTCTTCTTCCTCGAGCTGGTCCATAATGTGGGCTAGCCGCTGGAGGTGATGCCTCTTCGACTCCACAATTAACGGATCTGTAGTTTCGTAATGGGCTTGAAAGAACTTTCCAAGAGTCATTCTGCTGATGAGGTGTTTGAGACTAGCCATGTAAGATTCTTCACCGGGCAAAATGGTGACATTTCCCAGACGGATGGTGCTGTCTTTGATGATCTTTACGACGGTGTCGCCTGCATGAGAGATGAGCACCGTGATGGTGGGCAAAGCCATGAGGGACCAAAAGACAAAAAAGGATTTCCCGGCATTAGACACGGGTGTAAAATCGCCATAGCCGATGGTTGTCCATGCGATGAAAGAGAAGTAAAAAGCGTCAAAGTACGTCCAGTTTTGGTAGCGCTTCTCTGCCTCCATAAATACCACGGCGCCCACCAGCCAAAACACGAGCCATACCATGACGGACATGGCTAGAGCCATCCATTTTCTCCGGGTGGATGTCATGGCTTGGATCTTGCGCATCAGGGCAAACTCTGCCTTGCGTCGCTCGTATTCGCTGTTGATGCTTTTATTGCTTTTGTTGCTTTGATCCGTCGGCATGCGTGGTAATCCGGGTTCCTCTTGGATGGGCTCTAGAAGATCGTCATTCCCCTTCTGTGTGATGCTGCGGACAGTTCTTCTCCTCCTCTTTTCCTCCATACGTGCCAGGAGGCGACGTTTCCCGCCTTCGAGGGTTAGACCTCTAACAGATCCAATGACCAAACCCAGGCTTATTATTCCAACGATGGCATATGGAATCATCAGCGCCTTTGCAAGATTTGTCGTAGGAGTAAAGTCGCCAAAGCCAACAGTGAAGAGAGTGACATCTGCCCAGTATACGGCGTCTAGAAATCGCCAGCCCTCGATGTTGCTGAAAACGACCGCCCCAACATGGAGATATACAAGCACCGAAATAGTTTGTAGCATGAGAGTGCGCTGGCTCAGAGTCAGGATAAAATCCTTTGGGTAGTGACCTGAATAGGCTCCCCAAAATGTGATACTCATGAGAGTTGCCACGATAAAGTAGAGAATGGCTGCCCAGATACCGTAATAAAATGATTGAGACCAGATCATCTCATCACGCGGGAAAGGGAGGTCTTCAACAAGTGGCCCAGCGCCTGTACAGAGCAGGCAAATCAGGACAATCGCGGAGAAATACCTATTGCAGCANNNGTGAGCGCCATTGCATTGGCTCATCATGGGACTGTGCGCTTCNNNCCATCCCACTATGGTAATAGGCTGTGCTATACCAAAGCGAATTCTTCTTGCCATATTGAAGAGTAGGAAGAAGTTGGAGATAATGGCAATGCCCAGCTGAACGGCGTTTATTGCCGTTAACCTATATGAAAGGTCAGAAACACCTTTATTGCGGCTGGGGATCGTAGATGAGACATACCACGCTGGATCGGGGATATATGGCGCTGAGTCAGGGTCTCCTCCTTGAATAAAGTGCTGCCTCCATGGCGAAACCAAGGCACAAATGCTGAATGCTGAAGCTATGGGGCCAATTGTGCCGGCAATCATGGGAAAGACTGAGGATAGGAACCACCATCGGCAAGTAACCAGCGTTAGTGGATAGTTCGCCTTTATTGGNNNACTCTTCCCCCTGGTTACNNNCGTGGGCTGAAGGTGACAATTGTCGTTCTCAATCGTCGGCTTGCCACGATCGAAAGTCTCGTTGAAGTGAGCGTTTGGGTGGCGGTCCTCGCCAACAACTCCATTTCTACTGTTGCGCGTCTTATTAGGACTGAAACTCTCATCCAATTGAGCCTCCAGGTCGTGTTCCTGGCCAGCAGCCCCATTTCTTCTGTTGCGCGGTGGTGGCGACATTTCTGCGGCTCCTGTTCAATGTCTGTCTGGCGGTCAGGACGAGGGCTCGCAAGTCTCCTGCGGAGAATAAGGCTCTTATGCTATCTCCACATGCACTTCATGTGTTTTGACAGAGTTGAATGAGCCAAGGTGGTTATTTGAGCTGAAACAATTGAAGAAATTGGCTATTCGGCTGAGCTAGTCGGAGGGAGAGAATGAAACGAAGGATGTCGGCGGAATGGTCGGGGCCCTAGCCATATCCCGCAACCGGATTCGTCTTAATACGCGTGTTTCTGTGAGATGTCTTGGCACGAAGCAAACAGGCGAGGCGAGTTGATTCATAAGGACAGAATAGAGACAGTTGTGCTCTTGGCAGAGATGAGACCGGATGAGTTGAAGAAGTTTTTTGACGGCGATCATTTGACAATTGATGCGCGCCAGATGACGTCGTGGAACCGGTTTAGCGGCAGTCGGGGAGCCTCACATGGTGCAGAACGCGCATTTCCTTGGAAGCGGCCAGATCTTAGCGCTGCCGATGCACCGAAAGGGCCTATTGGGGTTTAGTTGCAGCATTTGGGCTCGTAAATCGGGCGATGATTACGGGGATCGTTTTGGAAGCAACAGTGCAGAGGTGAGATTGTTCACGATGACGGGGTTCAATAAAGTCAAGAGATATCATGGAGGAGAGGTGAGAGGTTGAGTTTAACCAGTGCTGTATTTTTCTTTCGTTGGATACCTGAGGTGTCGATCTGGGTTATCGATAATGCTCTCTTACTCACCACTTCAGCAATCTAGATATTAAAGGAAGGCACAACATCCATCCATCCATGTCTTTCATAAACCTCCAATAACGCGATCCTCGCAAATCCAAAATAATATCGCATCGCTATTCTTCCTAGGTCCTCATAAACTCCGTCGCTAAAAAAAAAATGAACCAGGCACTTGTGGCCAGGGGATGCAGGATGCACCAAATCACACCAGCAGCGGATAGTCGCCAATCTCCGCCATGGCATCCCGTAAAGTCCACTCTGCCAGTGGATCTTCGTGTCTCTTGGTCCAGCAATGCCTCAATATGCGCTGCACGCTCTCGCAATTCCCGAAGTTGGTCTCCGCTGTGCTCAGGATCCGTGCCATGAGACGCTCGAAAAATGGTTGTTGATCTGGTCGAGCCATCGATCCCGCCAGGCAGATGGTCCAAACTACGCCTCGAAGCGACACCTTCTCAGGAGCTTGCTCAAGCTCCTTTATCACGGCTGCAACAGCACCGTGGATATCGGCCTCGGCAGGGTGAGTCGTGGAGAGGATCAGGTGGAGATGCACGAGGGCTCCGGCTGCAAACACTCGCGATATGTAGCATGAAACTGGGGCATTGGGCTCGATAGATTGNNNGTATTGCCAGTGGTGACGGGCCAGATCTAAACAAAGGATCAAGGGCAAACGAACATGACGACTTTGCACACGCAACCTCTCAATACCATCCCGCAGCATCTTCTCGATGTTGGCCAACGATGCTCGCCTCTCATCCAAGCCGGGGAAGTCGATACCTGCCTCAATCATGGACAAGTCTCCAATAAGTCGCATCACCCAATTCTGACAACCGACAAAGTCTGCCATGAGAATTTCTTCCGAGTCAAGCCATTGTCGATAAGGCATGCGGGGGGTNATGCCGGAGGAGGCTGTCGACAGGATTTCGAACCAAAGAAGCTTTGTGATTTCAAAGCGCCTTGCGTACTTCATCCCACGTCGGAGAGACGAGCCTGGGCCGCTCGGCGCGTACGGTGGTGTCGACTCGTCATCATCTGAGTCTTCGAATGGCGGTAATCTGATCTTGCTTGCAACAGTTGTAAGGGCGTCAAGGTGAGTCTGCCAGCCCCTTGAGCCGCCTTGCAACACNNNTACCATGCGCCCAAGNNNGGAAGATGAATTCGTTTTTACACACACACTTTGAAGNNNCACATGGTCACTCATACGAACCTCGAAGCTAATTAGACAGCAGCCGCTGGAGATGAAGGTGATGAGCCTCTCGCCGACATCTAGTGCAAGATCGCCTTCATTTCCCGATAGTGCATGTCGCATGGCACTCAGTGCAGTGGTGTGGTACTCTATCAGTTCCGCTTCCATGTACTCGGTTCCCCGCGCAAACTTGGTTCGCTGATACAGTGCAGCCAAAGTCAGCGAGGCTTGACGGAGCGGACGATTGTTCATCAACAACCAGAAGAGCCAACCACGGCCGCCGAGCTCTGCTTTGTCAGTGTAGTACGGATACTGGATGAAGAAGATGTAGTCCAGATACAGCATGATGAGCTCGGCCTCTCGGAACCGCATTTCCTGACTTGGGCAGGAGGCCCACAAGGCCTGCTCGGGCCCGGTGACCGCGTCTTGCTGCTGTTTCGCTGAGATTGTCCGCAATTGAGGGTCTATCCCAACAGGTCTGATGGGACCCTTGCTCAGCAGCCTTGCATTCTGCTTGACGGCCTTCTTGACCAGCGAGAGCTCGGCGCGAACCTGTTCCTCGTTATCCAGCCACGTCGGCCTGGGGCCGTAGCCGTGACAGTGGATGCTGCGGTTGTCGCATTCCTTGCAGAAGGGGTGGCCCTCGTCGCATTTGCGGTGCCTGATACGACAGGTCCAGCACCCTCTTTTGGACCTGCTCCTTACCGGCACCTTAGCTGGCAACATTGTGCGAGGCGTGGGTGTAACGGGGGGGCCNTCAATCTGGAGACGCGAGTGTGGGAAGTTCGCGAGTTGCATGTGGGCAAAGTTGGGGAAAATGTGTCAGCCCATGACCCTCATGGGGAAGATGGGTGCTACGGTAGATAAGAGAGCAGCGAGCCAGCCAGCTGTCAGCCTGACTCATCAGACATGGGCTGGCATAAAGCCACTCCAGATCGATGGCACTGTCTCGAGGGATCCCCCCACCCACGCAGTCTGCGACACGACTGAGCCACCAGTGAACGAAGCCGCCTCCAAAAGAAATGCTCCGGCCCCACCTTTCCCGAGCTATCGTCAACCCGCCGGGCTAGATGGCCTGGGCTAATAGTCTGTCGCAGGATGCTACGATACTGGACATCAGGTGGCCCCGTTGATAACCGGGTCTGCTCGAGTCAATGGTCGTTGTTCAAATAGTCGTGTTCAGACTAACGAAATGGATGAAGATTGTTCATTCAGCATCCAAGCAAGCGCTGAGCATTGTTGTACTTGATACGTTGAGACACAAAAAAAAAGCAAAGAAAAAGGATGACGACCACTCTGTTTACAAACGGCAAGTTCTTTGCCGATCAAGGCAAGGGACAAGAGCATGGTGCTAAATTCCACGATTGCATGCTCGTCGAAAATGGCAGAATCGAATACATCGGCAGTGATGATGCCAATATCAGGGCTGTGGCTGCGTCAAAAGGCGCCAACGTGCGGGATCTTGATGGCCATCACGTTCTTCCCGGCTTCATCGATGGCCATGTACATGCTCTCCTGCTAGGTCAATCTCTGCAGAGACTAAACTTGGAAAGATGTCAGAACCTAGAGGAGATCCGCCACGCTATCAGCACTTACGCAGCAAGACATCCCGATGCACCTCGCATTCTGTGTGGTGGCTGGATGGAGTTCATGACTGACGGAAAAGCCGACGTCTCCATGCTGGACGACTTGGATCAAAGACCCATTTATATTGTATCGAGGGATCTTCACTCTTGCTGGTGCAACACGGCAGCTATTACAGAGATGGGCGTGGAGTCTACGCCAAATCCTGTAGGAGGAACCATTCATCGCGATGCGCAGGGCAAAGCAACTGGCTTCCTAAGCGAAGCTGCGTGCACAGTCCTAGTATGGCCGCACTTGGCACAAATTGCTACACCGGAGGAACGAGTTGAAGCCATGCGAGATGCAATCCATGCTCTCCATGCCGTTGGATGCACTGGATTTGTAGAAATGGCTATGGACGATGTTGCGTGGGATGCACTGAAAACTCTCCGCGCAGAAATGGGCGGCCAGCTGCCTGTACACATTGCAGCTCACTGGCTTGTTCGTCCTACGGATTCTACAAAAGGCGACTCGGAAGAGCTCATTCGAGCAATTGCATTGAGCAAAGAATTTAACGCTGCCACTTCGCCGGACTTTCGCATCGTGGGTATCAAGATAATGTGCGATGGCGTTGTTGACTCGTGCACCGCAGCTCTGATAGAGCCTTACTCTACTACAGGCGTATCGCCGGACCCCATCTGGTCCCCCGAGGCCCTTGGGCCAATCGTTCGCAAAGCAGACCAAGCTGGCCTGCAGTGCGCTCTGCACGCCATTGGAGATGCCGCTGCAAAACTTGCCATCGATGCGCTTTCGGAGCACGGTACCCCAGGTCGCCGCCATCGCATTGAGCACCTGGAAGTGACTAACCCTGGTGACGGGGCTCGACTTGCTGCTGCTGGCATCACCGCATCCATTCAGCCCGCCCATGCCGATCCAGTCCTGCTCAAGGCCTGGCCGGAACTGCTGGGTACTGCTCGCTGTGGACGAGCTTTCGCATATGGCGATTTCGCCGCCTCCGGAGCCAACATTTCCATCGGGTCTGACTCTCCCACCGCATCATGGGATGTTCTTCGAAATCTTTACACCGCGACGACCCGGCGATCTGTGCGCGACAGGGAATACACGACGGTGGTGAACCCCGAGTTCGCCCTATCCCTGTGCCAAGCTATGCAGGGAGTGACACATGGAAGCGCCTACTCTTGTTTTGCCGAGGGCTGGACCGGAAGCCTAGCGAAGGGATTACAAGCAAACTTTGTGGTGGCCAACATGGAATGGACCCCGCAGTCATTACTTCAGGCACAAGTAAAGGAGACATGGTATAGGGGAAAGAAGGTGTATGATGCGCCAGTGAAAAATTGATAACTGTAGTCACAGAAATAGAAAGATGTATAGACTGATAGATGGATATAGATGATGTATGTCTACAATTAGATTCTTGTTAAAAATGGAATATAGATGACTCTTAAGAGTACGTGATGTACGCGAGAGCGCAGTTTTGATCTCCAGTTATAATAAATGTACCATGATGGATCCATATGTGCACCACATTGCTCATCTCAGAATATCAACGATAAGTAGGTATTATATGTAATTGCTCTCTTAAGGAGGTTATTATGTAGATACGTTTAGTGATGTTAATATAATCTAATGACGCCTACCCAGACCACCAAAGAGAGCCGCAAGTCCGCTTAAACAAGGGACTGGCATGTAAATGGCCTATTCACAGCATGTCTCTGAAACTTGTGAATCTGGTGGCAATAGTTAGCACAATTACTACTTTAAAAGACATTGAGGAAAAATATAACTTACCAGCTCGACAATGCTAGCATAGGTGCCACAAACGAGGATAATCATGCCAATAATGAAGACGCTGCCATTGAAAAAAGCAGTCCTCCAATTCCGTCTCTCGTACCACTTGCCCTCCTTGAGCAACACATACCACATCACCGGTGGTAGGTAAAAAGAGAGTCCAGATACAAAAAGGGAGGAACTGATCGACAATAGTTCCGAAAAGAAGGGGATGGCTTCGGCGATGATCCACGCAACCAGTGTCACAAGCCCAACGACTGCTAGCCAGGACACCCAGCCTCTGACTGTATTCACATACCGGGTGATGGAATTTCTGTATATCCTGCCGTGAATGAAGCGAGCAACGACAGTGGTGTTGATTGAGCCCGAGATGAAGATGACAGGGAGCGCCACGCCAAAGGCAACTCTCGAAACGACTGATCCAGCCGATAGCAAGGCAGGTGATTGAACGTCTTGGCCTACAAAGGCGTAGATGACAGCTCCTGTGACGGTATAAATTACAACCTCGATGATTCCAAGCCACCAGATGGACTTGATATAATCCTTGGGTGTGTGCATCTCGTCCATGAAGGAAGGCTGAGCACCAGCAAAGGCATATGCGAAAACAATACTGTTAACCGCAACAATTGCCTCTGAAAATGTCAAATCCTTCTGCGGCCAAGCGGACCAAGTTGAAGCCCCCAAGCCTCCAGGTTGAGATGAGCCCTGAATGCCAGTGGCAATCATGGTAATGCCAATGGCTATGATAATGGATGCGAAATCAATATAGCCCAAGATCGCTGCCTCTGTAAACGACGGTGGGATCGCCAGTAGAAAGAGTATAATAGCCGAAACAACCCCAAAAGCGAGAGAACAGACTCCGCTCCCAGTGATAGTTTCAAAAGCAATCGTTCCCGTCAAACAATGCGACCCAGTAATCAAAATCAACTGCGAAGCAAAAATAACGCTAAAGAATTTCGACCCGACTCCTCCCATCATCAACCTCCCGATATCCGCATAGTGCGCAACTTCAGGATATTTCAGCTTCACCTCTCCAAGGATATAACTCGCATACATGGCCACGAGCCCAACGCCAACGCAGAGAATCACTCCTGCTACCATGCCAAGTGTTGCAAACGCCGCAGGCAAGCTGAGACTTCCCAGGGCAATAGCTTCGACGATGAGGACCACGGTTAGGCGCCGCCAGCTAAGACGATGGAAGTGGGCATCTCCTTGGATGGCACGTTGGGTTTCCACATCGTAGGCTTTGCTTTCGCCTTCGAGATCGGCTTGGGTGGCGTTGTTGAATAGGTGGCGTGAGATGGCATTATCGTCGATTTTTTTGTCTTTGCCGTTGGGGATTGTATCGACGGCATCGGCCTCGGTGATTGTAAAGGCCATTGTGTAAATGTAGACTTGGGGGAAAAAATGATATCAAGGAAATTTTGATAGAACTTGCAGAGAGATCAACTGCAAGTTCAAATGTCCAATATTTGAACAGGATATATCCGGGGAAAGATCCTGCTCACCTGCCCCGGAATCTCGTCCGGGGTAATCTGGGGAACCTATTGACTGTTAGTTTGTTTAGCTCCGGATGAGAGGAAAGATATCTTATGCTTCTTCTTCGCGAGCTGAGATGAGAGTTCGGAGGTGCTTCTGTGGAGGCAATATTTACTGATCCCCCCTTTGTCCCGGGAAACATCGGTGTATGAGTAGGCTGTGGTAATGACCCACCTGGATAATCTTGACCCGATTTAATGAGATCAAGGAGTGAAATTATGTACTATCAGAACCTAAGAATATCACACTGCGAGTATAGAGGTTTATGCTGTTCAACTACCAGCTCTTCAGTTTTGCTATGGGTTTTGTAGTACCCAGTAATAGAACAAGGGGTTGCTTCGAATTTTATTCTTTGCGGCAGTGGATGTTCTGTTATTAGGCAACACTTTGATTAAACTTTTCTCACCTGTAGATCTACAGTGATTACGCCTGTACTTGTGCAAGGACAGATGCCGTCATACAATATGAATGGACTCTCTATCAAGCCACAGCAGCACGTTGCTTACATGTGCTCCGTATGGGCCCACTCATTATGAGCATTACGCCCTTTGCAAGTCAGAAGAGGCGAAAAAGCAGTATCGAATGAATTATCTATACGACGTTGTCGCAAGGGCTTGCTCTGTGAATGGTCACGATGATCCGTATCTAAGACCAGGGTGTCACTTAAACCGGTGTTATCCTTTGGAGCTATCTTGCTTGCCCAGCTGTCAATCATTTAAGCTATGGGCTACGATGGGGATTTGAATTAGAGCTCCGAGAGCGGACATACGGAGTAATAAGCCATGAACCATTCAGATAACACCGATTGTAAACAACTGGAGAGCTTCGTTGTGGCCGGTGGCATCTCCGGAACGTAGCCGGGCAAGTGGGTCCCGGGGCCGAGGATCTAGCCCAGCCGTCGTGGGAAATTGTACGTAATGGAAACTCGAGGCTGGGATTGCGATTAGCGCAGTCTGTCAAACTACTGTCAGTTGCAAAGGCGTACAATTATCAGATGGGCGATGGCATATCGGTAGTTGATTGGGGGTTTTATCTTGATTGAGTTATCGACTGTGATGAGTATTGATACAAGGCCTTTTCTTAACAATAATTTATTATGATTAGTTAAAGGAAGTGGGCGGCATAGACAGATACCAAGGTCCACGTGCCACCCGAAGTTGGTGATGTTACATTCGGCAGTCGCGGTGTTGCACGTTATCAGTTGAACTCGTGATATCTTCTTGCGATTATTAATATTTTCATATAAGTACATATAGTTAAGTCACTAACTGTTAACATATTCTTGTCAAATCACTATCACTTCAAACCCCATTCACGCAGTCGACGCATCTTTAACTTACTCTGAGACTTCTCCTTCTTGCTGCACCTTCTTAACAACCCGATTCTTTGTAGATATATCTCCTGCCCCCTTTCTTTCCCGACCCTTCTTCGATCCCGACGCCCCAGTAAGTGCATGCAGCTTCAGTTTTTGCTCTCGTGCCTGCTGCAATTTGTTTTTCCTGACCAGGCTCATATCGGACTCAAAGCATCGCCAGCTTCGGTGATTTGGTTTGACGCCTTCTAGAGGGCCAAGATCATCGCGATGCTTCTCACTCCAAGCGAGCCAGGGGGTTAAGTGATCTAGTACGTAGGGGCGATGATATTTAGCGGCGTAATCATGGATTTGATCCACAATACATAAAAGATTCAATGCATTAGTAAAGGATGCAACGTCCCCCGTCCATAGTAATTCAATATTCTATGAGGCACTCAAATCAGACATTTGGATGATGCATTAGATGACGAAGCAGCTGTAACTTACGCATGTCTTTGAAGAGCTCCATACCACATAAACCGCCCATTGGGATCCATACGACACGAACGCAAACATTTGGCAGTGAGAAGAGTTTGCGGACTGGTACTTGGCAACATTATCAGGATTCCTTGCGAGGTCATCTAGCATAGACAAATATATTTGACATGCATGCTGAATTTGTTGCTTGGCATTTCGATAGTCTGCTTCCCGTTTCTTTGCTTCATAAACAGCAAACGGAAACACAATATTAGCGTTTCCCCATGAGCCATCAACAACTAGGCTGCAATTTAGGTTGTTTGTCATGGATTTGAGGCGATCTTGGGAGAGCCGGTCGTCCAGTTCCTTGTTGATGTAGTCTGCTTGGTAGCCGGCGGCCATAGACTGGCGATTGAGATGAAGAGTTTTGGGGTCATATGTGGCGAGACCGAACGTGGCATCTGGAGTTCGTGTTTTGACAATTTTCTTTCCATCGGAGTCTTCTTCAACAAACTTATACGCCTTCTTATCCCTAACTCATAGCGAAATTTGGAAGTTAGTCATACGAACAAAGTAACTCGCCTGATTGCTTCTAAACTCGGACATATACTAACATTTTGAGCCACTCGTCTTCGCGAATTAAGCCAAAAACATATTGCCACGCGGAAACCTCCCAGGAGAATTCTGAAAACTCCTGCCCCTTCATACTCTGTACACTTCTGCATAATTTGGAAGCTCTTTGATTAGTGATATCTATCTGTCGAGAACTCAAGGTCTTTTGGTACTGCGAAGTGCGAACAACAGGATAGAATCGCAAACATAGCTTGGCTTTTGTGGTGAGTGAATCGCGCTCCCTCAGGTTGGAAAACAGTTGTGGAACCAATGGCATGGCGCGCTTTCTTGGCAATCTGAAAAGAAACCTAGCTCAGTTTTGAATCTACTCTTATGGAACATACATCGACTTACGCCATCCTGCCTAACAAGGCAGGCACAGAGAAAGACATTGTGCTATGATGTTCCGTCTTGATTCAATGTATCTATCTGTATTAGGTAAGGAGATAGCAGTGCGCTTTTAGCCTGTGGATTGAGCGCATTATGTACATTTGCAAGAGGCCTCTGAGGTAAAGCGTTTGTAATCACAGAGGCTGGACATATCCACGTCGGGAGAAAAGCAAGGCTCGGAGCCTTATGTTAAGCGCCCGCCAAGAAAGGATCAGCCATAGAGTGGAATGAATCTTTGAAGAAATACTGGTCACTTCTCTCTTGAGCCCCTCAGTCGGCCATCAACACGGCCTTGGGGCTTTGGTGCGGCTGGAAATATGAGACAAGTGCATATAAATCTGCCTGTCAACGGCCGCTCAGCCGGTTGAGTGTAACTCTGCGTTGGCCGAAAATACGACCAGCTTGTCGTTTCATAAGCCTCAGCACAGCCGCCTCCGTTTCCTAGTGCAGTCTTACGTTTCGCACAACGACCAACACAGGCTGCCTTTGAATCGTTGCGTGCATATTGGGCTGCCACAAACTTCAAAGACCTCAAGTTGATGAGGAAGTGAAAGCCTGAGTTGAAGACTGGAAATCTATAGATATTTTCAGAATCATTTCAAGCTTTTTGTCATTTGGACCATGGTTCAATTATGTACATTAGTCACGAAGCCAAAATATCCACTTCTCTAAAGTTGGCATTCCAAAATTGGCTTCAATCAGAGTCTGATGATATCGATATAGGCCTAGAAAGCATAGCGATAACTTCCTCACTTACTTCTTTCCTTTCTTTCCTTTGCTTCAGTAATTCCCAGTTCCAAGCTTTTCCTTTACCCTTTCTCGGAGCACGCTTAGAAGGCTTGGGTTTTTCAATGCGTCCTTTCCGCGTTTTCCGTGCCTCCCGTTCTTCTCGTGCTTTCTCTTGCTTAAACGTTCTTGACTCTCTTTCGAGCACGAGCCACGGTGGGTCGGGATGGGTATCCCAGGACCCAATGTTCACAGAAAACTGCCTATCCCGAACATACCACGCTTCTAAATGTTTCAGCACAAATGGGTAATGCTGCTTAATGGCAAAATCGTGGATCTGATCCACGATATATATTAGTTGCAGTGCTTCTGAATACTTCCGAATGTCCCCTTTCCATATCGTTTGCATCATCTTCCAAAACAGTTTTCGATTAGTACGNNNTTTATACTCATAGTAACTAGAGCTACTTACACAGTCTTCCAAGGAACTCCAGGCCACATGAACCTCCCAAAAGCTTGCAGACGATGTAAATGCAAAAAATTGAAACTGAGAACTCTCCTTTGTCTGATACTCGGTGACGTTGTTTGGGTCGCGAGCTAGATCATCTAGCATCGCCAGATATGTCTGACAAGCATGTTGTACCTGCTTTTCAGCTGAACCGTCGTAACGGTGGCGTCCGCTTTTGGCTTCATAAGCTGCAAATGGAAAAATAAGTCCTGCTTCTCCCCACACTCCATCCACAATAAGGTTACACCTAGGATGTCGCGTCATATAACGGAAATACTCTTCACGTAATAATGGTTCTGGCTCTTTCTTAGTGTTACTCCTATACGCAGGAATTCGATTGTTGCCAAGGCCAAAGAAAGTTTTAATACCAAATGTTGCATCTGGGATCCGTGTTGAGACCGATAGCTTGCCATTACTGTCTGGTTCCACAAATCTATATGGTCTTTGTCGNNNTGGTGAGCTATGTGTAAGTACAGTGGCGTGTAATAAGTAATGGATAACNNNCACTCTAAACTTTTCATCAGTATGAATCAAGTTGAAAATATCGTGCCAGGCACATATTTCCCAGTAAAATTCGGAAGCACGATAATGCTCAGCACCAACTGCTCTCCAAACCAGGTTTTCAGCTCTATCATGGAGGTTTTTTTTCTTGACTTTACTCAGAGTTTCTTTGTACTTTAAGACATTAAGATCGGGAGTAAACACATTCCACGATTTNGGCATCTGTCTTTCGGCACTCTTTGAAAGGGTGGGGAAATAGTGGCATTGCTCGCTGCCTCGGTTTCCTGACAAAATCTTCGCGCTCTGAAACATCCATGGCTGCAGTTTCGTTTGCAACGAGTGCAGGGTCCAAATCGATTGACAAAGAGATGGATTAACGAGAAATTATGGCAAATATTTGGGGTTTCTTCTGAACATATATGCATGGATAACTGGGCGACAATGTATCCAACCTGAAACGCATGTGGCCGCAGTGAAAGAGGCCCAACTTCGGTGGACAAAACTGCACCAATTGAAATGCACGATCAAGCGCCCGAAAATCTGGCGAGAAAAAAACGGTAGAGAAACAAAAGTTCAAACAAGTAGAAACAACTGCCTTTGTGGCTGTACGCAAGATCATAAAACCTCCCACAGGTAATTTATCTGCTCGGCGTTTCTGGAGTGGGGGTCCTCTTCAGAGCTTGAGGCTGTATACAGATAGTAAAACATGTCACTCAGGCCAGAAATGCGGGCGTATCATGTTTTCTGAGCGACGCAGGTAGGATCTTATAATTTAGATATTATTTACTCATAGGAGCATGATTAATGGTTGATTCGTATTATTTTTAGAGAGAGTCATTGTGAACGTTGCACCTATATCCGTGACGCTACCATTCAGGGTGGGAGAGAACTTGAATGCCATCGTTAAGACGTCAATTTTAGCATTTTATTTCAACCTTCAAGAATAATCTCATAATTATACAACGCAAAGAAGAGTTTAGAAACATTATGGATCTGTTTAAGACCAGCAGCAATGCCGATTTGGAATCTTGCGACTGAGGTGGCGCCCGGCTCAGCGGAATATATTAGCTAGGAAGCGGTTAGTAAGCACTGATTAACTCTTTCAACATTAAACTCAATGAGAATTGAAGCCTCAACACGATCTCATTCTTGTAATAATAAAGAGAAGTATTTAGCAAGAAAATGCCCACTCGGAAACCAAGAAAAGGCTCAAATAAATCTGGTGCAAAAGAATTCGAATTCATTGTCTTGTCAGGGGATGAAACCGGGAGAGACCCAGAGACCCAGAGACGAGTTCGCAGCGTCGCTCAGGCGAACTATCGCCGTCAACATCCATATGAGCGACGCCAAACAACCGTGGAGCTTGACGTTACGCCATTGCTAGATGGAACAATTCAGAGTTCAAGTGCTGTGCCCAGTCAAGTCGTTCCAAGACCGATGACAATACTAGACGCGAGTCGGTCCGATCCATTTCAGTCATTCGGATTTGGAGGCGATCGTCGAGCACATCGCCTATGGGATCACAGTTCGTTTCTCACANNNCAGTCGGGCAAAATTCTTCTGACTCTTCTTCATGTGTATGATGGGACATGTCCCAAATTCAACACGCTAGTTCAAATCGGATTCGTCGATCTGGCTCGAGAGACAATAGCGCTATCGCAAATGCTCTCCGCGTCTGCGTGGCATCTCGTTCATTGGCTAGGATGCGAGAGCGACTCGGGCGAAGATGCTCAGTATTCCATGATTTCAACGCAAAATCTTCAGCAGAGGTTGAATAGCGTGGCAACTGGTGCTAGTGATGAGGTTGTCATTGCCGTTCTAACATCCGCGGCATACGCGGTAAGTTTCGAAGCCTTCTTTTGTCCAAAAATAAGTGTTCTGACAATTACAGAATTTATCAAGGAGCCTGGAATGTTCCAAGTCCACATGGACGGACTTTCACGCATCCTCCATCTCAAAGGCGGCGAGGGCTCATTACACTCGCCTCCTCTGCGGCTTGCTCTGTTTTGGNNNGTC